>QEWY01004075.1:577956-680549 GCA_006503575.1 Baylisascaris schroederi
ATCTCCCCTTTCTTTCTAGCAGATAACTCGAAAATAAAAGATAAAAAATTCTATTAGATCGTACAAAACATAAAAAAAGAAGAAAAATGAAAGATGAATAACCTCATCAAGTTGCATTTGTTTAGCCTTTTTCGCTATTGGCTCATCGTTATCATCGCTTTTCTTTCCTCTTTCGAAATCCTTTCGATAATCCTCAGAAAACTGCTTAAGGACCGTAATTCTGGAATTGATCTGCTTATCACAGGAAAAAGTGTTAATGCACACTGGATGAAATTATTTTAAAAAAATATATAAACAATAAAAAACAAAATAATAAGCGAATCTGAAAAGATCAAAATCAGAAAAATAAAGTTCTCCGGATCCGAGAAGACTTTCAAAAAATTATCGAAACTTTGAGAAAAATACGAGAAGATTTGAAAAGAAAAAATAATAAACTTTTTAAAGGCAATTTTTTCGTCTTTTTTCCAAACTAAGCATCGAACTATAAAATACAAAACTTTTGTGCAAATAATAAAATATATAAAATGCAATCGTTTTTTTTTTTTGAATGAAGGAAAGATGCTTACAGGAAAATTATTCAACCCTCTTCATGGGTCAAATGCAACGACGAAAAGGAAACTTTCAGCGAAACAGCAATAGCATGCAAAATCAACATCGAAGTGATTCTCCAGAAACAATTTAATGAAGAATAGAGAAATAAATCAAAAAACTCAAACCTTTTAGAGGTAATTGCGGGTATTAGGTACGCATAGAAATGCAACTAAACAAAATGCGGGAATGAATCTAAATGAAGCAAAAACCAATCAAAAATGAAAAATTACAGCTGAATATTTTAGAAAGTATTTTGCTGTAGTGATCAGTTTAATTCCCCAAAGCATTCTCCGCTGATATTTTGCATAGATTCACTTCCCTCCCCTTTTTGGTTTTACATATTTGTTTGCAATTCTCGTCATAGATGTTTTAGGAAGCACTTCCAGAACGATGAGTGTTAAATGAACTCACGTAAGATCGCGATTGAATTCTTGCACGGGATTGTAGAACGCACTCGACGGACCCGTAAAAACTACTTTAGCCGATCCTTCCAATAAAACGTTCTCTTCAGCTATACCTGTCGCATCCCCTGAGCCATTTTCTGGATTGCCATTCGCCTTATGCGATGCAATACTATCCGATGATGTGCCTTTTACAGTCTCCATTACCTGAAAATTCCCATTCATCGCATACAAAATAATTTATCAAAGAGAATATTTTAGAGGTATATAATGAGCGCAATTGTGAGGCAATAATCCTTTTAGACTGGATACGTAGCCATGCATTAATGTCTCAAATGAATAAAATACTAGCTATTACGATAATCACTTTCGCATCTCAATCATCGTATCAAACATTTTCAAAGATCAGCAAAAAAAGAAAGATATACAGAACAGCGCCACCCCCCCCACTCCCCTTTTTGGTTTTACATATTTGTTTGCAATTCTCGTCATAGATGTTTTAGGAAGCACTTCCAGAACGATGAGTGTTAAATGAACTCACGTAAGATCGCGATTGAATTCTTGCACGGGATTGTAGAACGCACTCGACGGACCCGTAAAAACTACTTTAGCCGATCCTTCCAATAAAACGTTCTCTTCAGCTATACCTGTCGCATCCCCTGAGCCATTTTCTGGATTGCCATTCGCCTTATGCGATGCAATACTATCCGATGATGTGCCTTTTACAGTCTCCATTACCTGAAAATTCCCATTCATCGCATACAAAATAATTTATCAAAGAGAATATTTTAGAGGTATATAATGAGCGCAATTGTGAGGCAATAATCCTTTTAGACTGGATACGTAGCCATGCATTAATGTCTCAAATGAATAAAATACTAGCTATTACGATAATCACTTTCGCATCTCAATCATCGTATCAAACATTTTCAAAGATCAGCAAAAAAAGAAAGATATACAGAACAGCGCCACCCCCCCCTTTCTTAATTGATCCGTTTATCTATATAAACCTCCCGCAAAAAAATTAGTTTTCCTGTGATTCGATCGATGTCAAATGAAAGCTCAGTAGGTATAAAATGAACATAGCACTTTCATCGCCTTAGAACGTCTATAGCTTTTTTCGAAGTTGATGAGTTAGTGTGGAATAAGATTATTGGTGATCGGCCTAGTACTAATGGTCAATCCGGTACGAGTGGTCACTCTGGTATGGGTGACCAGACTAGTAAGGGTGGTCAACCTATATATATTCTAGCCATCAAATTTCCTAACTCTAGCTTCTCGAGTTGAAAATACTGAACTGGTAAGTGCAATTGCATAGTCATGATATAGCCACAATGCACATTCGTCAATGAATTTAACAAAAATGTAGAAAATAAAACATTCTAAAACTGTGAATAAATAGTAATTAAATAATAAAGTGAACGAAAAATTAGTACGAAGAAAAAAACAAACCGCTCTAATATAAGATAAAATCGAAGAACTGCAAAATGCACCATGTATTAAACGGCCAATACTTAAAGGGATCCGAAAATGAGCCAAACGAGTATGAATTTTGGTCTGAAATGTATAATACTTCGTGAGGGTTCACTAGATACCATTTTTTATTAATTATTAGTTGCCGCTAAAGATGGGAGCAAAAAATTATATTTTCCTCCAAAAACTTTTAACTATTATCGTATAATTCGCATCAACTTTTATGCGTTTCTTTACAAATACAATACGACAATATCGACCAACCTTCTCCACAAAACTTTGAGCTTAGCAAGAGTTTTGTGGAGAACAGATACGAGGAAGTCTTCGTTAAAGGAGCGGGGGGAAGGGAGGAAAGGGAGTCGGAAAGGAGCACGATTTGACCAAATGAATAAATTTCAGGATATTAAGGAGTCCATAATTCTTCAAAAAAATTATTTCTCCTCCTCCTCGCTAGAAAAATACTTAGAGATTCCTTTGTTTTAAATAAATATTACACTAATAAAGTGCAACATTTCTCTGATTTGATAATAATATCGATAATACTCGCCGAATTTATCCAAATCTCTTAATCCTAACATAGGATACGAGAAAAAAAAAAGCGTGAAAATTGCATGACTTCTATCAGCAGCGATTTTTTTGATTCTATATGTTTTGATTTTTCGTTAATTTAAGCAAAGAAATTTTAGTCAGAAATATAAGAGGTAAAATATCGCTGTAGTATAATTGAGGGGAACGCTATAACTTTTTATAAGTAGAAGAATACGAACAGTTTTTTTTTCAGATCACCTATAAATTATCAACGTTCGAAATGGAAATAGTGGTAATAAGAAATGATCGGCAAAAACCTGACCAAAAAAAAAATTACAACCTGAAAAATCACCTGAATGAGCATACGATATCCTCACACCGACACCGAACACTTTGGAAGTAGTTTGTGACACTGTATGTAATGCACGTTTCATTACGTCTCACGGAGGAAAATGGGTTTTCCTGGGTCGATTAGTGGCAGATGTGACAAATTTTACAGATGCAATCCTCAGTACTCGAGGTATAATTGTATAATGAGGTATAGCGACTCTAAAAGAAGCACTTTAAGAGTAGATTCAGATTCCCTAAGGAAGTATCCTTCCTTTTTTGCGATACAGTGATACTACAACGATGAATGATTGCTTCGATGCATCTAGATTCTTATTTCTAGGCGTAGATTAGCGCATCTGAGACCATTGTTGTTTTACCTAAACCGTGATGCTTTATTCTTTTATAAATTAGTAACATTCATGTAAAGTGGATGCTTTTTTGTTGTTGTTTTGAATGCAAAATCTGTTTTTATCATAGTGAATTTTTTTTTTTTACGAAAATGAAACATCGATCTCTTATACCTTTTTATGAGAGGCGAACTGGACTGGTGGTCCCGGTACATTTGATATCCGGACGATTCGTCTCCAGGTATTTGACGACTGAATGGTCGATCCCGGAGCATTTCGACTTCGGACGATTGGTCTTCGAATATTCGATCTTCGAATTACTGAATCTAGGGTATTTATTACTTAGGCATTTGATCATTAATCTTTTGATTTGCAGTTGTATAGGATGGGTACTTAATCATTAAGGGAAAGATTTATAAGAAATTAGTCAATCACCTGTAATATTTAGGAATTTATTTTTTTGATAAAAATATTATTTTATTCATATTCATTGATAACTGCCTAAATTTCCTCAAGCGTAAATGTACATGAGATAAATATTTGTATAAATAAAGAAATTTTCGTTAATTGATTATAACTCAACAATTGATTGTTATTTAAATCTCAAGTGGATATGCTTCTTTCTAAAAGTAGATTAGTCGACGTACATATGGATTGCCCAATTTGTGGATATTAGGTCTAGAAAGAATTGAATCTACGACGATCCGCAACACCGGTTGAGCTATTGCCAACGATTCCGCTTGATATAAAACAAATGCAACTGCAAAAAATAATGGAAGTTCTTGTGCTGGTAAAGTTGACGTTATATGTTGGATTAGATTTTTTGTATAAAATTTGCATATTTATTGTGTAAATAAAGATGTCACTTAATATTATCATTATTATTGTGTTGCATTTTATATGTAATTTATCTAACCAGAATTCGAGAAATAATTTATACGCTCTCAATAGGTCATAATCGTATATAACTGTAATCGTATTTGGCTCTTTACGAAACTCGACTAAAAGGGTCATACGTTTTCTTTGGCAGTTATAATTTTTCCGGTTTGCCTGAATAATACGGCTTACGTTCCGGTTTGCCTGAATAATACGGCTTACGTTTATGATTTGGCTAATATTGATGCATCTAATATTGTTTAGAGAATTGAGGAATGGCATCGGTGAATTCGATGTGCTGTGCTGTGGAAAATGTTGGCATACGAGCAATGGAGCTTTATTTTCCAAGAACATATGTGGAACAATCCGATCTTGAAAACGTATAGAAATTTATTCGCATTTTATTCACTCAATTTATTATCAGCAAGTTTTATACATATAATAAGAAGGCGTATTTCATTGAGCATAGATAATGACTGATAAATCATCGTGGTTAGTTGCTTCACGTTACAGATAAAATCTAGGCTAAGATATTGCCATCATATCTTGAGAATGGCATAAAATTGTAATAGTTTTTTTTTAATTTTTTGATTTTTTACTATTTTTATAGCCCTTATAGAAAAATAGACTGCTGAATTATTTTTGATAAAAGAGGGGATCGTTATGAAACATCTTAACACCTATGGAAAAAAATTTTTTTTCTCTGATTTTTATCAAATGGGTATAATCGTAGTGCTCGAATTTGTTATATAACACCAAATAAAATTGAATATTTTCAAATTCAGATTTTTTTCCTTTCTTAACGTTAAAGTTATTCGATTGGATTTTAGTTCGATAATGTGAGTACCGGTAAATACACGATCGGATTGGGACAGCAACAGATGGCATTTTGCGCTGATAACGAAGATATCGCGTCAATATGTATGACTGTGTTGGCAAACCTTCTTGAACGCTATGAAGTTAGTGGGTTCTTCTTTTTGTTTGTTTGTTTGTTTGTTTAGCTCATTGTATTGTGATATGGTGTAATTATGGTAATGTGCCGTTTATTCCTGCCTAAAATGTAGTACGAAAGGCAATATTATTGTTGTGATAGTACGATATAAGGCCATGGTTATAGCTTTGAATATTTATAGGCTATTGATTGCAGAAAGATTTACAATCAAAAAAAATTTTTTTTAAAGCACAGTCAATATTGACTTGTAGATTAAATTTTTGAAGAGAGGATTCTTGCAGAAAAGACTACAAAAATTCTATACATATTATGCATAAATATAGTCACCATGGCAGCACTCGATGACCCATTCCAGAGACATGGATGTGGTGGACTGTTGATTTGCAGAAGTCATATGCGTAGTGAGAAAACGATTAACTTATAGATTAAAGGTTTTTATAAAAAAGGCTTCAAAGAAATAACATCGGGAATTCCAAAAGTATTGAGTTTTTTGACGTAGAATTTTTCAATTTTTTTTTTCAAATTCACTTAACTCAAAAATAGATTCATCCTATGGGTAAAATTCTCTAGGAGGTAATTTTTTAAGTTTATATAATGTGTATATGCCAGATTATAGAGGGGATGTTCGTGTTTTATTGATTTATATGGTACGACTTTTTCTTGCTGAGAAAAGATTTTATCTGTAGGTAAAGTCTTCTACATAAATTTTTTTTTTTTTTTTTTGCATAATCGTGCTCTCTTGTCGTGAATATCTTCTCCTCCCTTCCCCTTCCCACTGTTCCTCCTTGCCTTTCTTCCTTCCTCTTTCATATCAGAAAGTCGATAGAGAGTCTCTTTTGTGGTCGGAACTGTTGGAAAGCATGTAATATGTTTTTGATTAAGATCACTTATTTCTTGTAATTTGACGATGATTTTTTGCAAATTTCTTCCAGATCGATACAAGCACAGTGGGCTTCCTTGCCGTAGGTACGGAAACAATGATCGATAAGAGTAAAGGTGTAAAAACGCAACTAATGGAGCTATTCGAAGGGAACACGGATATTGAAGGCGTTGACGTGAAGAATGCGTGCTTCGGTGGCACACAGGCACTTTTCCACGCTGTCGATTGGGTTTACGCCAACTGGCAAACAGAGAGTAAGTTTCTTTAAGTGATATGGTGATTTAGTTTCTTTGGGCGCAAAATTATAGAGCATTTATTCGTTTTTCCAAGAATTTGAGTCAACATCAATCTGATCCGCAACTGCAAGAGGGATGGATGGTATTTGAATATGTCAGCGTTGCCACAAAATGTATTTCCACTAGCCACAGTGTTTCCTCATGTTTACCTCTGTGCCCCATCCTTTGCCAAACTGAAAACACTTTGAAATTAATTTGTGTTTAATGTCACATATCCGTAGTCATTTTGAATCTAGCTCCTAGAGCTTTAGTCAGTGTTTGGAACGGATCGTTGCAAATTGTGTGGAGGATTTCTTTAATGATTATCAATTCTTGCATATCATATGATGGCTCATATTGCTTAGCAAAAGTCGCGATATTTGCATCGGAAGTTACCAATGATGGGGTATAAAGCGAAAAATAATTATATTTGGCTATGCGTTGAACTGTTTGCTGGAAACGTTTTCTGTGTTTTCCTACTTGGGGGAATTATAATAAATAAATAAAAAAATAAATAAATAAATAAATACTTGGTGTTTATTTTTATATTGGTTTACATATTGGACAATAGCTGTAGTCATGACTCCTGTTTCCATTTTGATAATGAACTACTCGATGAGTTTTGCAGAACGATATGCAATCGTTGTTATGGGTGATATCGCGATCTATGAACCAGGTGCAGCAAGATGTACTGGAGGTACGTCTTTGTCTTGTTTTAAGTGAATTTACTTCATCAGCAATCGAAAATATTTGTTCAAGTTGTTTTTTACTTCGAAAGTACAGTAACCTCTCTTGACGGTCAGGCAATTAGCTTTCCGGAAATCACTGTTTCTTCATCCGTCATCTATTTTTAAGGAAAGGTATAAGTATCTAGAAATGATTTTTAAAAGGTGCGTCTTAGGTATCGAAGACAGGCGCCATACCTTATGCAGATGGCATTGTATAGATGCAGCTATGCACAAGCATTATAGCCGAAAGCTTTACCTTTTATGTAGGTGATGTTTTGTTGGAATAGAAGCGATAAGAAGGAATGATAGTGTTATTCATCAGTTGTTGTGGTGTTTCATAAAAAGATTGACAAAATATAACAAAACTTTCTTTGTTGTGTATTTTGGCTATTTCCTGAGGAATCCAAAATTGTTTGCCCAACTGAGGATGAGCTAGTATTTCCAAATATACGGTAGGCGTAAGTTATGGATAATGCATTAGTTTTCTCATTAGAAGTCGACAAAGTTTGCCTAGGTGGGAAATTAGATTCTTTCTTGTGCACAAGACGCAGCTACTTCGATGAGGATTTTGAATGAGGCTTGCAGAAGCCATTTTTTGGGAGGGAGGGGGGGGGGAGGCGTTCGAGATCAGGTAGATAGACTTCAAGGAAAGGCCAGCGCGGTCATTCCTACTTCTGTACTAAAAGGAACAAATTTTTGAGTGAGTCTTTTCTTCAGCTCACATTCTGTTATTAAGAAATGATGAATCGCAGACTTGACAATGTTTTATTTCGACTTCTAAGATATCAACAATCGACTTGAAAATTGAATTTGGTTGCTTGAGGTGCGGGTGCATTCGCAGCTTTGATTGGACCTGACGCACTAATAGCATTCGACAGGGGTCTACGAGCATCACATATAACGAACGTATGGGATTTCTATAAGCCGATCGGTGGTGCTTCGAGGGAGTTTCCCGTAGTGAACGGACCAATCAGTCTAGCATCTTATTTTAAATCTTTGGATGCCACCTATAAAGCCTATCGCAATAAGGCATCAACGATACGAAATAGTGGTTAGCGAAGTTAGTATCATCCGTTTATTGTAGTGTTTAGCGGGGCGTTCGCACTTGTGAAGTAATATCTTTGTACTTTATATGTTGTTTGCTCGATGAATATATGTGGGATGAGTGTTGTGCTAGTACCCGTTCCTTTTATTGTTTCATTCATTAGTATTCTAAGGAATGATTTCATAAAATCGGAATTCCGTTCTCTTCTTGACTATGACCGGAAAAACTTTGGATTTTTCGGAGTAGATCCCACTGTGTTTAGTCAAGGCGCTGAAAATGCAAAAATTTATTTTACCTGTAGTGAATATAAATTCCATTCAAATGATAGTTAAAGTACTTCTCTCTTTTTATTCCAAAAAAAAGATTTGCTAACAATGAAGTTTCTTAAGGTATCATGTTATTTGCATTTTATTTTGCCTCGCTATCCATCCCTTGTCCCCTACATAAATTATCCTATCACTAATAATATTTATCTGCTTAAAGATGTGGATATATCATCCTTTGATGTGGTAATGTTTCATTCGCCGTTCTGTCGACATGTACAAAAAGCATTCGCACGCCTGTGTTATTGGGATTATTTGAATGGTACAAGTCAACATCTGTGCGAACCTAGCAGACTCAAACCATTTTGGTAAGTATATATTAATCTGGAGATTCGCACTGAAGTGGCATCAAATTTTTTATTGTTGAGGGGATATATGCTTTTTGTAGTTCGCTCTACGAGGGCAGTCATTTGCAAAAGTGCTTTAAAAATTCATCAAGTAATATTCACTGGTGTGTTTTATTGTTTCGTATAGGAAATGTACAATTATATTCCCAGAAATTTACATATTTACTTTTATTATCGTCAGTATAGTATAGCAAATTTTGTTACCTTTCTGTCAGTGATTTCGAAGTCGAACTATTTTAGTGCTTGCCCGTCGACTTGAGCAGTAATGTATTAGAGGTTTCAGAGTGAGCAGGCGGAAATTTGATTTTAGTTACACGAAGGGATTATATTTGAGGGCTTTGTTGGGGTTTTGAGGAGCAACAAGCAGGTTTTTACTGACATATTAACTTCTTGTTATTATGAATTCCAACTTCTTAGTAAAAAAAAACTGAAGTAAAGGGCAAATCTACTAAACTGTCTGGAATCTTGTTTGGAGCGAAATCCAACAGAAAAGGGGGGGGGGGTGTAAATGTTGTGACATTCCTGATCCAAATGCTAACTGCAACAGTGATCATATAAGAGGATGAAGGTCGATCAGAGACAGCAATACTACCAAGTAGTTAAGTATTTGGAAATTATTATTGTTTATTTAGTCGTGATGGAATAGACCGAGCACAGCGAATTGTTTTATTAAAAAGGGGGCATTGCTGGAAGGATTTCGAGCAGTCTAGAAGAGATACCCATAGAATACTAGAGAGGTTGTCCAAGCTCTACTCATAGTGAACGTTCCCAGATGTTCCGTCATTAAAGGCGTAGAGCCTCATTTACAGCTTTCCTATACAGGCGGTTTAAATTTAATGAACTCTAAAACCCATTGGATCCCTAAAATATATCAGAATCTTTATATAAATGACCAACGTTTTGAATCTCTTTCTATAAGGGAATATTAGAACGAAATTAAAGAATGCGAGCTAGAATTAGTTGTCCATTATTTCAGTACGTTTATGATTTCCAGTTCAATGGAACTTGAAGAAACATATACAAATCGCGATTTTATAAGTGTCGCACTCGCTGTAAGCGATAGTCTATGGCGTACGAAGGTCGATCCATATTTGTTGTTCAATAGACGCATCGGCAATATGTACACTCCGTCACTCTACGCTCAGCTCGTAGCATTATTCCATAGGTAAGGGCAATATTGTATCAATAATTTATGAAACTGCGGCATTATGACTTTACGATGTTTTATTTGTTGCTTATATTTAAATAAGATAAGTGGAATGGGATATTTTCCAAGGTTTCGTGTTTTGTGTCGTTTCAACGATACTCAACAATCATTTCGTTGCTATTTGTTATATCTATTCGTTGTTTTTGTTGACTTCATTAAAAGGGATCGATGGTTTATCTACTATCGCTACAAAAATTAGGGACAGTATGAGGAAAGAAACTCAACTGGGATCAGAACGAAGCCGATAGCAAAAGACGATAAAAATAATGTCGTCAAATTTCAAACGAGAAGATTCAAATTTCGCCTAAATTGCTTTTTAAAGTCAGAGGGATATTTGCAGATCGAATTCCCATCCCTCGATAGTCTTGCCTGATCTGCGGTCCCATCGTCATTACTAATATGGCGTATCATCGTTGTTTGCTTAGAATTTTTGTATTAATTGGTAGTATTTTCTAGTTCATAAACGTTTAATAAAGTGCATTGTTTCAGATCTTCATCATTGGAGTCAATTTCGGGTCAACGGTTATTGTTCTTCTCATATGGAAGCGGAGCTGCATCTGCAATGTTTTCGGCTAGAATCTGCGATAGCGGTGAAAATGATTCAGGTAAAACATTAACTGCTGTACTACTTTCCGGAAATTGTGATTGGGGGAGGGGAAATTGTGAAAGGCAGGAGCTGAGGTCTTTTGAGCACGGAACTAGAACGTAGAGAATGAGAGAGTACGGAAGTTCGATGGCCTGGAGGATAAGAGCTCTTATGAACTCGAAGGACTGCAAGATAGAGGGTTCAGGTCGTATCGGCAAGATTACTTTAGAGCGTTAAGAATCAGAGCAAACATTCCAAAGTTCATTGATTGGCTCTCGAAACTTCATCCCTTCAAATATCAGGGCTTTTCTCTTCTATTATAGGAAGGGTCTCTTACTTAGCAGTTGATGATGGCCTTTCAGCTTTATTGGTATGGTAATAATATTTAAAAAGTTGAATGAAGGAGCTGTAAAATTCAGCTGGACATCAGTATCGTTTGATGAAGGAAAGTGCAGATGCAGCGGTTGCACGATTAGAATCGCGGATTTGTATATCACCTCAACGATATACACAAATTCTTCTAATGCGAGAGAGACTTATCGCAAGTAATGGTTGGTAATTTTGATTAATCCTTCGAATTGTTTTTATTACGTCATCTGAATTTTTATTTATTTGTTTCTTATTTGATTGAGGATAGCTTTGCCTTCTTGTCTCATAAATAGTTAAATTCTTCGAAAGTCGATTATTTCTGGCGGAAGTGTGCTTATAGCGGATGCAGAGCGCTGTTTATATCGCTCTTCACGTTTTGTGGCGTCTTTTTCACGGTACATTATCTGCATTTTAGCTTTTTTCATGGTTTTTCTTTTGCGTGAAAAGAAGGGTGATATAAGATGCTTTTTCAAAGATCCACTTGGGTGGTCCTGTGACCTGTGGTGGCTTCAAAGGGTTAGTAATGAGATAATAGAAACTAGTGGTCTGCGTGTTGTAATGTCGAATACCTGAGGAGTTTATCCAAAAATATATAATAGTCAGATCATTGTGTGATATTTCATCTTTATTCCACACTAAATTATATCTATTGCAGTACCGTATACTCCGGAAGTATTGGATGGGGATGATAAAAACGATGGAATATGTCTGTTTCCGTGTACTTTCTATTTGACGTCGATTGATGCAAAGTACCGACGATTCTACTCGCGATCTGCGAACGTCTAATATAGGAAGAGGTTAATTTCTTTTAGTGGATAAGAATGAAAGATGATCACGACCACATTTTATTGGAATATGCAAATTGTTGTGGTGGCATAGACAGTTTGTTATTCGCAATTACTGTTTATTTAGAATGACGTTGGTCTTTGTTATATTGTTAGTTGTTGTGAATTTATTTCTGTTATTGACGATATTTGCTTTTTAAGATCATATTGTTCTTAGCTTATTTTTTAATATCCCAGAATTTTTGTTTTTGATAGGAATGATTTCTTCTTTGGCGGGAGAAAGGTAAATTGTTGCCAGAAAGGTAGGTAAATGCTGAAGGAATTAAAAGTCAGGATTATAAAAGTGCTTAAATAAATGAGAGTCGTTTTTGATAGATTTACATTTCGGTTTTTTTTTTCAGATTATATTTGACGTTAGAGAACTAGAATTTATGGAGGTATTGCCGTAGTGGACAGTTTTTTTTTTTTTTTGGCCATCTTTAGCATTTTTTCCACCCATCGAAACAGCCTCTTTCGACTTTCCTGCAAAAAAAGTTGACACTGAAAAATTCTTCCTGAATTCTTCGATGTCCTTCATATTGCTAGAATATTTTCATGAAATAAAAATCTAGTGTAGATTTCTCGTCGAAGAGAAAACTACATGAAGCCTTCTACGACGTTTTTCCAATTCGACGCATCACAAGTCCATTGGATTTCGTTGCTATAGCGGAATTATTTTTTTTTTTTTTTACCCCCCCCCCCCCCATTCCTTCCTATTCGTCCTTATCACTCTTTCACCTGTCTCTCGCCCCTCCTTTCCTTCCCACCTCTTCATATTCGCCCATATCATTTCCTGCGTGTTCCTCTTTTGTATTTCTTTCCCACTGTCCGTTCCTGTTCGCCTCTGTCACTGTTCTGTTCCCCACTTCTCCCTCCGCTTCCTTCCCTATCCGGCTTGCTCTCCTCTCTGTTGCTCACTATGAACGCGCATCTGTGCATGCCTACTGATAAGCACGGGATTTAAGAAACTATATCACGATGGTGTGACCCATGAATTTCTGTTTTTTCGAATTATTGAGATGAGTCAATGACCGATTTATCCCCTTCCTCTGTCGTTAACATCTCCACATCCCTAAGCTTTAAAAAAGAGAATCGATAACACTTCCGTAGGTTGTGATAAATCACTAAAGTTCATATCTGAATTCACCAAGATGATGCGCGGTCTTAAAATAGTTATAGCCATTGCTATATTCTCTTTTATTATGGATGCATGTGTTGTTTAGAATATTTCATTTTATATGCTGAAATTCTTCTGATAGATATTTAATGTTATTGGTTTTATTTGCTGATATGCTTTATATTGATTTGCTCTCACTTATTAATAGATTATTCTTATCTATTATAGGTGTGAAATTTGCAAATCCACTTCTTAGAAATATTTAATTTTGATAGAGGAAAAGGGAAGGGGAGCACTTTTTGAAAGAAATTAACACCAATGACTTTATAATATCAACATATTCACATATAGTTTTTTTTAAAAAGATTTCCACGTTTGTTTTTTCCTCTATCTAATGCATCTGCTTTTTAATGCTTTTTTTCATCGCATAGAGGAGTCTCTTATTTCCTAATATAAATTTTTTAGATAGTTTTGCATTGTTTTTTATTGAAAAGTTAAAAGAATTTTTAATTTTTAAACGATTTTGTTGCATTATTTCATTAATTTTCAATTTTTTCCCAATTGTTCAATGGCCGTTTTCTCATTTCCTTTGTGAAAATTGTTCACTATGGCTGTGTTTTGTTGCACTCATAAATATTTATATACGTGGATAATTTGTTCGCTACATACTGAGCGCTTATAGTCATAAACTGTGGAAGTGCTTTAAGGTGAGTTCACTTCTGTCTGAGAAAGAAATTTATAGAGACCATCTACCCCTAATCACCCCCTCCTAACATTTATGCCTCCTTAGGGAAAAATTCCCAGAGGATTGCTAACGATTGCCCATTTGCAAAGTTTCTGCTTGCACTAATCACCTGTATCTTTCCACCTACAAGCCCTTGAGTCAAGTACACACCACTCTGAGGCAAGGCTTATATTCTTGAACGAGAAGGGGGGTTATAGCGCCCGCTGATTTCTGGAGCAGGTTGTGTGTCCGAGGGGGATTCACGAGTAAGGGAATCCATAATATTTTTATTGCCGTATGAAATGCGCATAGGCATTTGTAAAGGCAATTTATTCTGAAGGAAGATTATTTACTGATAAGTGATGGTGACAATGCAATAGTGATTCGTCAGTTCACAATTTGCAGAACAAATAGGCAAAAGAAATAAGTTCGTGGATAATATGGCAGCACAATATGAAAGGCATCGGTAATAAATCTTTCATAATATTGCAATAAAATAAAGCATTACGAGAATCGGTTGCGAATTTTGCAATGCTATAAAAATCGCGTTCGAATTTTGCAATTTTTTTTGCAATCATAAAACAAATGCAAAAAGAATTGCAAATTTTGCAAACTGTTAAGTTAGTTATATACTATTTGCGTTGTTTTCAAGTACATCATCCTCTGTTGGAACATCTTCGGTTAGATAGAGAATACACCTTTCATCGCGAAATTTCACGGCTTTCGGTGCTGTTGCATTTTCACTATCAATTTGCGTAAAATCCTCTATCTCATCTTCCATTAGAGCGGCTTCTATATCCTCTTTATAGTTTGGTGGTCGTTCCTTTAAGAGGAATTTTGAAAATCAACAATTTCCTTAATTTTCTTAATTTTTGCAATTCAGATTTTTACTTCCATAAAAATCGTCGTTTTCTATGCGGGATTCATTGAAATTTCATTATACTTTCGACAATTTTGAAATTCGATTTCAATGATCTTTTAGAATATTCTCCCTTTAAATTCTCTCTTAGATTGCATTTCTATATCTCTCTCATTTTCACTTCGATTCATTTTGCAATTTTTTTTTTGCAACGAAATTCATTTCATCTGTTGCAAATCATTCTAGCTGATTATTGAATATATTTGAATGATAATATATTACTAAAGGTATTTGAATAAAATATATTAAAGAAGTTATTCCGAATTTTTGAGGAGTTTAATCGATAAGAACACTTTTTTGAAAGAAAAAAAAACAATTCTTACTTCAATTCCATTAAAATTTTTAAATTAATTTCACCTTTAAAAGTTGATCAATATTTCCGAGAAATTTCACTTTCTTCGGATTAACGCATGGTTCATCTTCATCGAAAACTGTCTTCGAAATTGGTGATATTGGACGCGATGATGATTGTGAGGGATTTTCCCTTAAATTTTTATAGGTTTTTTTAAAATTATTTAATTATTATTTACCGTTAGAATTGTAATTATTATGCTGACGGTTATGTTAAATGAATCCTAAATGGATTAATTGCCTATAGGCATTATCGATTCAGAATTTTTGAGTTTCACTTTGTTTAAATTGAATTCTCATAATCCACCCGTGTATCGTTTAATAAGGCATAAAATGAATATTTTTGATTGATTTTTCTTGTCTTTTCCTAGCGATTGCTATCTAATTCTTATATTTTGATTTTTTGGTGTGATGTGAGGGAATTGATAAATGATATGGAGAATGAGATTTTGATAAAGAACTGAATAAGATGATCGCAAATAATTGAACGATAATGTGAAGAAAGAAAATTTCAGAAAGAAATTAGGAGCGATGTTATAAAAACTCAAAGATATTCTTTATAAAATTTCAACTTTTATTAACAATACATAGAATTTGAAAGAAAAAAAAAACGAATAAGTGGAAACGAATCGATAAACGAATCAAAATATAAGAAGGGATACTTTGAATGTTCCGCTTGTGTTGGTTGTTCTTCAAGAAGATCAAATTGTACTGCAATCTGAAAAAATACTCTCATCAGATATGATCAAATTATGGTTCAATGAAGTGCTGCTCTATTCCCAAGATTTGCAGATCTTGCAACTTCTATGAGCTATTCTTTTCAATCATTTCCTATAACCTTTCGAAGCGCTTCAGCCACTCGAATTACTTCTCTCATTTTTTTATCTTGTTCATCTATGTCAAATATCACTAGCATTACATTTTTACTAAAAAGTTTTAGTGGCTACATTTCTGGGGATGAAGATCGTCGAATCGTTCTTGTTTATACCTCTAATTATGTTGCCTAATCGATGCCATCATCTAGTTGTGTGCCAGCAGATGTCGTCAAACGTTTCAGTACCGCACGACAAAAGCGCCTATCGGTGAATCGATCGTATTACATTTATTTGACATTGTACTTTAAGAAAAAATTCGTTCATTTTTATAAAAAAATTCAAATTCTTCCAATGAGGTTTAAGAAGTTTGACTTCGAGGATTTTGTAACGCTCGAAGACTGACGGTTGTTAGTGGCGCTATAAAACATTAAGGAGTGAGGTGGTCGTGTTTTAGCCTTTTTTCAATTCTCTGATGAAGTTTTTCGATTAAAAGAAGGAAACTAAAGAACCGTTTGTGGAGGTTTTGGAAGTTCTGCTTTCAGCGGTGTTTTTCGCTTTTGAGGCATCTGAAAAATTAACACACTGAACGTAACATACCAAATTCTTGGCAGGAGGTTGCATTGCATCGAATATACGTCTGCGTTGAAAAACTCGCAAAAAAAAAAAACATTCAATATGAGTTGAATGTATAAACGTATAGGATGGCCCAGAAATAGCAATACGTTGTTCCGCAATCGATATCTTCGCAATGCTTTTACGTTTCTTACCAATTTTTATATATTTCAAGAGGCGCATAGTGGTTGTTTGAAGTACAGTTATAAATAATATTGCGTTAATGATGTATTTTCTTTATAGATAAGGTTGAGGATCAAGCTATGATTGATGAGGATTAAGCTGTTTTTTTACCGCAGTGACAAAAGAGTGGAATGCTTGCTCCGAAAATTCATTTCGACGTGATTGTGATTGTGGGTCAAACATTTTCGTTTTATTGGCATTGAATCATGAAAATTGCACAAGATTTGCAAAAAAAAAAAAAAATTGCTTTATTCCTCAATCATACAAAAAATTTGCTAGGCCACAAAATATCGGGGTCAATGGATGGACATATTTTTGGATCCACAACTCGAAATTACCTTGATATACAATCTTCCCTAATCCAAGCATATTTTCACTCGAATACCAAGTAAGGCAACAAGGGATTTCTTTTGCATTACTAATATCGTTTCCTCTTTGCTTAATATATGTCTTGAATGAATTTCACAATTTAATGCCTAATTTATACCATATAATTTGCACATATCACTTATGCAAATTGTTTACCTACAAAAAAGACTTTTGCCTAAATAGAAATCTGAGAGAGAGACAAATAATCCATCGAATGGAATTTTTATCATCTTATTCTATGAATCAAAGATTTCAATTTCTTCTATTTGAATCTTTGAATAAGAAATTACCAACTTTTATTGATTTATTTGGTGGTAATTGATTCTTCGAATTCTGAAATAAAGAGAAATGAAGCTGAATTATTGTCGCGAAGATCAATTTGTTTGATCAGTTGGATTGATCTTTGAGGAATACATTCCATATAGAAGATATAAATAGGATTCGTTATACATTTAAATTACCCAATTTTTTAGGTTGACGCAAGTAAATCGTAATGTAGGGGTACGTTATTATAAAGCTCTTCTTTGAGTAAAAAGTTTGGCCGCATAAGTCGATGATACAAGATATCAACTAAGATAGTGCGTTATCTTTGAATTCTTTAGATTTATTTATTGTGGTGTAATGGATAAAGTGATGACCACTTGAGATATCATAGGGTGATGACCACTTGAGTCATTACCCCTTGATACGATATATGAGAGTGGACATGACAACAAGAATGACCCTTGCAGACAGTCAACGGAATGCACAAACCACAACTATATTATATGCGAAATGAGATTGTCATTGTTGTGAACGATTCCCTTATTGTTGAACTAGATTCGTTTCATTCAATTGACGCAAATCATCACTCACATTTTCCAACTCAATCACAAATAAGAGCAAAAGTGAAATGCCCAACTTTTATTGATGTAGGCGGTGGTGTTGATGTTATTAAATTACATAATGATTGCCATCCATTTGCACATACACACCATAATATAATAATAATAATAAGAATTATTAAAATTAATCCACCAATAATTCCACTAATTATATATGAATATCTAATAGTTTGTTGAATCTCTTTGCTAAAATAATATACAATATTCTAAATTTATTCAGCTAGCGGTGAAAATCTTACAGAAAAGAAAAATCTTCCTTTCTATTCGACGAAAAGGGCTACTTGAAGTTATTGGATTACCGTTATTCTTTAAGATATCAATGCTCACTATATCGAAAATTCTCCAAACGTATTCATAAAGATTTTTTTCATGAATAAAATAAACAATAGTGATCATTTTATTGACACTCTAATTCTATAGATCCAGCCATAATTTCTTATAAAACTTATAGCTATTAAAAATTTAGAAAGAGCATTTAAGCCAATAAGAAAATTTTGAAAATCCCCTCTTTTTCTTTCGTTATTCTATTATTTTATTGTTTTTAAATCTTATCGCAGAGCAATAATACTAACAACTTAGAATTTTTTGGACGGATTAAACTTTTAGTTGTAATAAAACCGATTGCATGAGCCACGTCAATCAACCTCTCTTGCTGCTCGGTTAGAGACATTTGCGTTGTTAGTGATGAATTTGCTTCCAAATGTTGTGGTTTATTTCTTCCATCTTTATCCACATATAAACTCTTATTGCCTAAAGAATTTGTTTTTTTAAAATATTTCAGTAAAAGAAATGAGAATATTCTTAAAAGAAAATTTTTTGAAAAAACTTCTGAAATATTCGTATGTTTTCTGATATTATTTCCCTTAATAGTAATTATATTTAGAATTTTTGATTGTAAACACACAAAAATATAGCGCTTATTTTTTTTTTAAATCTACATAGTAAGACAAATTTGGAAAGCTTCAGAAGAAATATTAAAATATATTTAGAGTCAGACGTTTACATTACCATCTTCTTTAATAAGACGTTCCCTACTACACTTTCAATTGAGAAGGTAGTCATGCATTGAATGTTCTCAGTTTGAGTTTTCAAAGCTCATTCACTAAACATTCTACTCCTTAGGTGTTAACTTAACCTGAAATACACCTCATGTGTCTTGAAAATCATATCCCAAAATACAGATTTTCGAGATTGATTGTGATTGCCTCAATCATATAGAAATCCAATTAACAACTTATTAATACCATAGTTAAAGATGAAAGTATTTAAAATATTTTAGGAAATGCAAACCTTGAATTTTAGCATTAATAAAGATGAATAGTAGAACGACGAAGTTATTAACGACTGACATCAATGATATACTATGGAATAAAGTATCGTTGCATCCAGCCACTTGATACGCCTAAAAAAACCTAAAATAATTCGTCTGTCATTAAAATCAATGTCAACTCATTGTGCATCATCAGGATACACATTCATTTACATAATATACTCGCTAAAATTGCAAATTTTCACAAATTTATGATTTTTTTTTTTGCGATGACCTTTTCTATTTCTCTAATACTGTCGGTTCTATATACTTTCGCACTGAAGGGTTGACTTATTTTTCATGTTTGCAAAAACGAACAAGATATTTATGCAAAAACACATTATAGTGCCTTTATGTTGTATGCATGGTAGCTAAAGTTTTTGCTTTTCTTTTACATCGAAAACTACCAAACGAATCGTCGTCAAGGGTCGTTGAGTTGTTGCATGCGCCAACAGGCGCTTTCCGGACCAACTGTGCTCCAGGATCCGACTGTACAGACGACGTCGATGGTTGCATAAGGAATATTGGCGAACCTGGATCACCCACAAACGCTATCCGGGCCAATGCTTTGCCATTCACCTGAAACTCTTCAAGGCCCGATCGGGTCGCGTGGATAACCTTGCCACCACCTCCCCACGGTGCATCTTCTTGGGCAAAAATCCTCTTGAACAAATGATTTGCATATCAGTATTAAGCTAAGGAAGACTCAGCGTCGTTTTCATTAATGCATCGGTTCAATGAGTACAGTTACTGGAAAATACTTACTTGGGTAACCACCGAGGCATGGCATAGGTAGCCCAGACAAGCTCATCAAATTCATAAAATTTAGGTCATTTTTTTGCCTAGAAAATATGTTTAGTCGCAAGCAGATTTGTAATCAAATTGTTTTCCTCTTTTTTTGTGATTTCAACGCCAAGGTGGCGAAGAGAAGAGGCGAAGAGGAGATGGGAGAGTGTGAGATAATATCAAGAAAATATTTTCTTTGGATGGACCGGATGGACAGCCATGTCGGCCAGGCGGAACAGGTCCATGGAGGTAGCGGGGTCATGTGGGTCCGATAGCCGAAACTGGTATATTAGATAAAGCGAGCGAAGAAAGGCCTTTCATGCCGTTGCGATTATTGCCCACCAAACAAAGTCGCATCCGGATGTTATTGATTAACTAAAGCTTCAAAACATTTTCGAAATTATTATAATTCGGCATAACTGCTCTTTGAATTTGTACGATTTATAAATGAATTTTTTTTTATAAAAAAAATTTATAAATCTCCTACGACTGCAACATAAATAGCCATCCTTGATTTTTTTTTTTGAATCACCTTACTAATACTGTAGTTTTTTGAAAAATTGCATTCAGATTCAAATTGCAAAAATTGCAATCACCTTACTAATACTGTAGTTTTCACTCAATGTACTTTCCGTTAAACTATACGAAGTTTATTATTTCCGATGATCACAATTTCAACGATTTTGCCAATTTGCAATGTGTTTTACCGTTTTTGTTCAGCAATTGAATTTATCGAACTTGAGAATATTGCATTAATTATGCAAGATTGTGTTGCAAAACTTGATGATATCGCAATTTATTTCATTTAATACTGATGTCAAATTCAAAGACAAAAATTCTGTGATACATAGAGATTAGAAGTGCGCAACACGAAAGCACAAAACAAATTAAAACATTTGCGAAAAATTGCATATCGTTCACTCAATCGTTTTTGAATTTCACAAATGCAAACTGTAAAGATTGTTGCACGCTTAAAAATATTGCAAAATGAAATTTATTTGCAATAGAATCGATTTGCAATCCATGACCATACATTACTAGCCTATTAAGTGTTAATTCATAAAGTGTTCATTTATAGGATAAGAGAAATTGTCTTTTTTCAGTTTTTTTTTCAAATGCAATTATACCGCTGTTTCTTTTTTTTTTACTGCAATTTGATCAGGTGGGTTTCCTTTGAATGGTTAACTACGGACTAGAAAATAGAAGCAAAGTAAACGGAAGTTATTAAGACGATTTCAACATTAAAAATTTACAATAAGTAGAAAAGTTTTTCGCTTTTAATGCTGAATAAAAACGCTCGAGTTAAAAACTCCCTAAAAAAGTTAATATGTTCTTATAAGGTTCATTTAGCAGAAAGTTTCACCAGCAAATTGAAATCTTTTCAACAAACTCATCTCCTAGTTTCTTCTCAAAAATATTTATAAAATTGCCCTTCCGCTTTCTTTGCTTCTCTAAATCACTATACTATTAAAGCCGAATTTAAGAAATAAGTAAAAAATATAAAATAAATCGACAATATTTTTTATCGTATTAATGGCAGTTAAAAGCGTATATTTTACGCAATGAGTGAGTGAGTCGATATGCGTAAATTTAAAGCTTCATTACTCGTTTTTAGTATGCCCAGGTGGTAGTGGAATATCAAAAATAATTGGGTCATATTCACTTCGTAATTTATGATCACAAATCGATGCGTTGATGAACGTCGTTACACCGTTCGTTGTTGCACCATGCATTTGATGAATATGTCCAAAGACGTGATATTTCGGTTTAACACGCATCTCAACCGTATTCAATAAATCTGCGCATCCGGCCAAAAGACCGTCACATTTGTTCCAACTATTGAAATCACCGTGACCTGAAATTAAATGATTCAACGTTCACATCAAGAACACAGCTAAAGGTGACGTTAAGTGACCCATAGCACTAATTACTGTAACTGACCACAGCAAAATTTAAAGACAAAATGGAAACCATTAGTTTGCTTTTTGAAATTTTTACTTGTAAACCCCCTCCCCACTCACTTTATATGCTCCGTCCCTCGATACCCCTCGAAGAACTCCTCACACGAAATTTCAGAATCATCCAAAGTCTAGATGGGAGTGGATTTTACCTCTGGCTACATCTATCTACAGTTGTTTATGCCCATCTTCCCTATCACTAAAATCTTTCTCAGTGTTCTATGTTGTTTTTATGATTCTTTTGCTCAAAAAAAAAACCCGACTTTTCATTAGTTTCCATCACGTCATTTTAATCTACCCTAAGATGGTAACGTAGCGGTGCAATCGATTGCGGCGGCCACAGTTGCGGTCAGTTGCAGTGGTCAGAGCTGTGGTCAGTTGATATGCCTCCAAGTTAGTAATGGACCTCAAATTTGTTGCACATGACTTATTTGCAGGTGTCTTCCTCACCTATGTGAATTCTAAGTCATAATTCCTTAACTGCTGATAGACGCTAATAACCCAAAGATCATCCCGAAATGCTAGCATAAAAATATTCGGTGATAGGCGATCAGTACAGGCCAGTAAAGTGGAGGGGGTGGATAGGTGAAAGATTCCAACAACGAAGTTGAGAAGTTTTGAAAAAAAAATCACTGTATGAATCGTTCGAGGGTAACTTAGGAATAGTTAAGCTTTATGAAGACTAAAAAATTGTGACGTTTTTTTTTAAACTTTAACTCTTCAAAATATGAGCCATTAAACTGCTTCGATTTGTTGACATAAGGGATGTTTTTTAAATACTCACCAAGAGGTGGAGAATGTGTAACGAGAACATCGATTTTTGAAGGAATTAGATTCCATTTACTCATAATCGATTGGCCTCGAGAGCGATAGAATGAATATCCGGGCATTGTATGCCATGGGGCTCCATAGATCTTCAATCCAAAGAGCTGCAATCAACGGATTTCTTATATTTTCAATCGTATTCGTTTAAATATTCACATGAATTGTGCTTTTTAAGCCATTCCACTTTGAGAACAGCTGCGATTCTTTCCTCGAGTTCATAAGCAACTATGAGGCGGGTAGTATGACCATGTTTGCAATTATTTTCTTCAAGGAACACCCCATTTTTTGCTAGTTAACTATGCGGTCATGGTTCCATCGACAGGAATGGAGAATGCTAGCTACGAACGAGCACCTCATCAACCCTAACAACTAAAACGGCCCTAGCCATCAGAGTATACATCATTCAGAAGTGGCTTTTAATAAAAGGATTCTCGGTGCTCACTCGACTAGCTAACCAATTTAAAAGACTAAAAAAACATGTCAAGCTCAGTATTGTACCTCAATTTGTCTATCGCATAGGTAGATACAATTGCTGAGCATATCATAGGCTTTATTAATGCCAAGCATATTTAAACCAGCAAGTTGCCTCTCATTCATTTCCTCCCCATCTTCGAAGCCGATTTCATGATTTCCCGCCACAACGATCTTATATTTGTGCGGCAATTTACCTGAAATAGGTGATTAACATAACACAAGTCAAAAGTGGAATATATATCACAGCAATGGGTCATTTTTGAGGGACTGAACGTTGATCTATAATCATTTGAATAGAGATATGCTCTTGAATTATTCACCATCACAGACTAAAACACGTCAATAATTGTAAACAAAATTCGTACTTGTGTTTACATCTTTATTCTGTTGACGTCAACTTCAAAGTGCGCCGCAATTGCTGCACGAAATTAGAGTAAAGCGAAAGTAAGGCAGACGACATATATTTTCCAAAGTTCAAGCAGATTTTCCATATATAAGTATGCATTCACTTCCATCATCGACGATGAATTTCATTATTTGAATGCCTAATTTAGGATATTTATAGAAGAGAAGGAAGAATGGATTATGGGAAATACGCCGATTCAAAAAGGGGCGAAAGACTATTTGAATCTATGAAAAACAAACCAATTTCCGCATTGAATTTAATCACTTCGCCCACATCGCCATAGTTGGTAAAATCGCCCGCATGAATAAGCACATCACCATCTGGAATAATTGGGAGAATCTCTTCGAGTTTTTCATGAGTATCCGATATGCACACAAATCGAACTTTATGCTCATTGATCGGAGTATTCAGCCTGAAAAGAAATTTTTTTAAAGAAATTCTTTCAATGACACTCGTAGAAATGATAAGATTGAGATGTATGAATATAACGAAAATACAGCAGGATATTTTTTTGCAACGCCAAATATTATTGCACTAATGAGGAAAAGTGTTATTATTCAATTAAACGACACAACAACAATACATAGCATTGCATAAATCCAAAAAAAGATTCATTTTTTGAGTGCAATGATAGAAAATGAATTTGTTGGGAAGAGTTTTTTGAGGAGAAATCGTGGTTTCTTTTTTTCAGAAGAAGTTTTATCTAAAAGTGTTAGGCTTCTTAACAGATTTCATCAAAGAGACTACGGTATTTATAAAAACGTAATCAGAGATTGACTAACAAACGCCTCATAACGGCCGAAATTATCTCAGTGAAATTAAAGTTTAAAATGCTTGATTCTCTTTTGATGAACAATCATTGGTTTTGTTTGTTTGTTTGTTTGTTTTTGTTTTTGTTTTTTTGAGAAAAAGAAAACTTCAAATATCGTAAATTCGGCTCCCAACTGTGGACAATGCTTTTATTGATGTTTAAAATAATTAATATTAATCAAGAAATTACGAAATTAATATAAGCATATCATCAAGAAAAGATCAACAAACCTGAGTGTTTTCGCTGGCTCACAAACTCGTCCTTGCCTCAAATATTTTCTCCATAGCTCGATTGGTTTATGCGATAATGGATCAACTGGGACGACTACTCTATCGGTCATAATCAACACTTTATTTCGCACTTAACTATTTGCCCAGTGAATATGATGTGTAAATATTTCGGCGTGCCGAGCGAAATATTCGGCAAATTGTTGGCCAATGCAATTAGTTCGCCCAGCTCACTTTCGTCTCTCCCAATTCTCGTTGCACCACCAAATCCCAGAAATTACAAACGAAAAGAGTAATTGACTTCGTATGTGATACTCTTCACTGTTTGTCACACACTGCAAAGTTAAATAAAGTTAAAATGCAATATCGATTTGTTGCAATGCATTTTGCAAATAATAATCGCATAATAACGCATTGCAATGCAACGAATTAAATGCTTAAATTCAATACCGATATATTGCTTCGTAAATAAAATGCAACTTTCAATTTTCACCTCAATGTACACAAGAAAATTATTTCTACAATAGATAGGAATCTATCAAAAGTGAGATGACAACGATAGTGAACACCCCACTTGGCGCCTTAGTAAATATGAGCACTTATATAGTGATCGAGCAATGAAGATAACGACCGTTAGATGAGCAGATAGTTAAGTGCAACTCAACGAGTTGAATGCCAATTCAATATGCTAATACTCGGCTAGTGGATCTAAGTAAATAAATCAAAAAAAAAAAACACTGCAGTTATTATAAAAGCAATAAATTTGAATGAAATAATACCTGCTAACTGTAAATAGATCAGATGAAACTTTAATAGAAACCTCAAAACTTGAAAGGTTTTTTTTATCATTTCTAATTTCCGTGAAAATCTCAGTAAGCAATTGCAAATGCAGGCAATATTTACAAAATATGATACAATAAAAATGATATACATTGTATATGAGAGGATATATATTACACAAGTGAATTGTACACATATGGTGGACAAAATAACGATGAATGCAATGCAAAATTGAATAAAACTACCAATATGATTTTATAAACTTTCCGGAGAAAATATGCCAATATAAAAGAACTCTACTAATCTATATATAAGATTCCCGAATAAGTTGAACCAGATAAAGCGAGCTGAATTTTAATTTTTTACAAAATATATGAGGATTGGGAATGAGTCAAACGAGATAAAACTTATTAAACTTAGAACTTTGACAGATATTCCTTAGTTGTTTCAGAAAAAAATTTGCAAATGGAAAATTTGCAGTTTTTCGAGCAAATTTTTTCATTTTCAAAATACATCTTTAACAATTCTTCGGAAAAAAACCTTTTTGTTAACTATTTAAAATTCAAATTTTCCCGGAAGGAAGAAATTTAGCAAATTACTTATATCTGTAGGAGGCATAAGTCATCGAATTAATTGCCCCTTCTAGGTAATTAAAATGAATTTGTTGGTAAATGCGCTTAGATGGCATTGAATACAATAACACCTTTGTTGTGCCTCAATGGCTCATTTTTCAACGCTCAAAAGTGAAACGTTCGGGCGAAAGACCAAATTTTACGGTAAAATTTTGATGTCGGAGTGGAATGATTCGCCTTTTTAGGAAAGATTTCAAGACAAAATGATTAACTATAATTTCAGAAGGGTTGCTTGTACCCGAATACGGTAATTGATTGTGTTGTATTATTATACTGTTATGTTTAATTGCAGTACTATATGAAAATATCGTGAAGGAGAGTAAAATAATATCTTCCCGTTAAAAAAAAAAAAAAACTTTCCCGGCGAGTTAAAACATCTAATAAAGATGTTTGTTATAAAGCAGACCGATACACTACCACTTCTATATGCAATTATCATAAAATATACGAAATACACCACTGAAGGCAAAGGAAATATATGCGATACGATGAATATGGAGGTGATGGTGAGTTGTTGCTCTAATATCAATGATGTCAACGACGAATAAAATAAAAGAGTAGTTTTCGAGTGGCTATAAAGAAACCAATTTACCACTTGAATGAATCAACTCGTTTTCCATTCTCTATAAATTTTCTCATACATTAAACAGAGTCCTCATTAAGGAAATTTTTGGACGATAAAAACTATATTATAGTTATTACAGGTTTTACGATAGCTGCCGTATGAGCAATAACCGCCCACAAGGTCAATAAAACCTGATCGATGGTAATGTAATGTTTAGTAAATCTTTAGTTATACCTCTCTCTCAAGCATAATTTCCCATGTTAGTGTATCTTAATGTTTCGTGTGATTTGTATTTCTTTCAATTAATGTTGAAAAATAAATTAAACAAACGACATTTACATGAAGAAATACTATAGTCATAGACGGCTTATATGGAGAAAGGAACATCTCTACGAAAGAAAGCCAACTGGAGAGGGATATTTCTGATTTAGGAGTTATAATATTCAACACTTTATCATGCTGGATCATTGAAATTATAGCAGCCTTATAAGTATAAACTTATACAAATAAGCAAATCTTTGCAGCTCTAATCAGCATAATATAATCTAAAAAATTTTATGAAACATGAAACCATATTGTAATAATTCATTTGAATATAATTTTACTCAATACATTCGTTATAAGAGAACGCTTAATGATTGCCTCAAAAACGAGAGACTGAAATCGTTTGCACATCTAGCGCAGTTCCGTAGATAACCATCGCAGACAAATATCTACTCCATGGTCCACAAATACCGGATTGCTCTCTTCTATTTAATGAGCATTTCACAATGAATGTTCGTTCTCACCTCATCAACACAACAAGTTTAGGCAACATATCTCGTAAAGAGCAGAGAAACACACCACCTTCTATATGTCATCCCTTTACGGAAGGAGGAATTCATCCCTACCCTCCCCCTTCTCCAGATGGAGATAACCTAAGAGATCTGAGTACACCTTACAGGTCGTCCTGCAAACGATGCAATCTTAAGTTTCTCAGCATAGATTATGCTCTAAGCTTTCACTCATTGTGCACATATTTCCGATACTGGTATATAAACGATGCATACAAAATGAGTTGCAACCAACGCAACACAGCCTCATTTTTTACACAATACTACCCGTTTGGTCATTTTAGCTCCCTGATTGAACAGGAAATCCACTGAAAGATTACTGAACTCGATATCTGTCATGAAAGATTGGTGACAGCTTAGAGATATCTCGCAGGATTTCAGATATTATCAATGTCGGCATCAAATCACTCAAGTTGCCCATCCAACTCCACAAACTTTTGCAGTAGTCCTACGACCAATGAGATCAACAGTATATATCCCGCACAATGATCTACAGAATCAATAATAACTGAATAAAAAATAGCATAAAAGAAAACACAACTATGCACTATCCCCTACAACAACAGCACATAAAGCGTAGCAATCAGTGATGTTTCGTTTACCTTGTATTGTATTATTTACCTAGTACTTTATATTATTTTAATTATCTTTTAATGTATTACCTAGTACAGAATGGTATCGTAAGGTTTAAAAAGCTGAAATAGCGAAAATATTAGAAGAATATAGTGTAAGATGATTTTCTGAGCTAAGGAACAATATAGAGCAGTTTCTGAGCCGGTTCAGCAAATATTTAACGATCATACGAAGAAGCGCCAAAGATGCCATAATGCTCTTGGCAAACCCAAATTCTAGGAAAAAAATGAGAAATTCGCGATCGCTTCTTCAATCAATTGGTTGGTTCTAGAAACAGCTTGTAAGTCAAAGTAATGATATCGCATTGATGTATAAAATAGTGGGCGAGTTGAATACATCCTCTCACCTTTTATAATCCGCTTCCCATTCCTTTCATTTAGTCTATACTAAAGACGGCAATTTAGGAAGTGGGAGAAATACTGTGTACGATAACAAAAACGTATTCGGGACCGATGAAAGAGTGAAGGCAACGCTGCAGCAAACAGGTCGAATGAGAGTGGACAAAAATTGCCACCAATATAGCAAAGAATGAATTCGGCACACTAAAGTGGCTATCTTTTCGTGCGAAATCGAAGCCTTTTGCTGCGAATTATATCAACGCTGAATTCAATCAGAAAGCTTCTCAAAAGGCTGTCTCATTTAAATCGAAATTGCACTTCAATGTAACAAATGCAAAAGCAATACTCGATTTACACACCTCGTCGGAATAGTGTGACTAAAACTTATGCAAATATAAGCAAAGCATCTCATGTTAATTGGTGTTATATATGTTATTGCCGCACCTAGTCGTCTTGATTCACCTAGATCCTGCTTGCATCTATGCCAATAAAAAAAATATACGGTAACGGTGCAAAAAATGCAACAAATTTAGCTAGAGAATATGATTTTGCAAAAGAAAATTGAATAGTAGTTGAAGAAAATGAAGGAAAAAAATCAATTTGCAAATGATTATGAACAAATTGCAAGAATCGAATGTGCTTGATGAACGAAAATCAAATAAATTAACGCAACCCGACATAAATAACGATGAGAATAGAATAAAATAATACAATTTAGGATAAGAACAGAATAAAATGATAGAAATTGATAGAGTCTGGGATGAGAACGATACAATTCGATATGATTTAGAATGGGGCAACTCAACAAAATTTACAAAGAGAATAAAATAAATGAAGGGAATTTGAGTGATACTGTACTGTTATCCCTCCTAAGTACAATCAAGTCTCACTACCGTTTCTTATCTTTCTAACGACAAGCATAAATGACGCGCATAAACTTAACGAAGTAATGTTTGAATGCGATCTTATCAAAGGGTGTTTTTGACTCAAAGAAGCCACTTTGTGCGACATAACAAATTACAAACCGGAATTGCTTGAGGTGTCTCATCTTCAACAACAATGTTTTTTCGCTTTTTTTTTACCTGTGGGAAATTTCCCACCAATAAACCACCGAGATAAATCATCGATAAAAAATTTATATTCATTTGCGTACATTTATTTATATTCGTCCATATAATTCACATTGTCTGAGTTATAATTCTGCAATAGTTTTTTATAAGTACTAAATAGTGTGATTCAACAATACGAATGAGGTTTTTTTTTCGATCAAACTATAGAGTCGAATAGTGTTGACCATATTTTCCACATAAATTTTTTTATTAAAAGAACTAATATTTATGATTTAATTCCATTGAATAAGTTTTTTTAGACGATATTTTTATGGCCATTCAAATATTAACAAAAAGAATTTTTGTCTTCAATAATCGTTGTAATCTGTATTTCCCTAACGCATAGTCGCATGTTTTTCTATCGAAATCTGCATAACAAATGTGAATAATATCAACGACAATTGATGATGATAGAAACGTGTTTATGAAATTGAGCAAAAAATAGAGTAATAATCGACACAAAAAATATTCGACGATTTATGCTCAACAACAACATTATATACTAATAATGCTATTTTGAGTGGGAGGATATTCAAAAACAAATTACCAATGATTCATATAAGATAACAATTTTTTTCGATCTATTTTTTGCAATAGCAGAAATATTTGGACCAAAATAACACCTCAAAGATGGAAGGGATCCATCGATTTATTTTTTTATTTTTATTTTTTATTTTTTTGAATCTGAAGCTCATTTCGATGGAAATAACGCATAAAATTTTGGATGTTCATTAAGGATCATAGCAGAAGGATTTCCAAAACTTAGAGATTAAATTTAGAAATATTTTTATAGATGAACGATTCACAATAAATTGTTGATTGTTAAATATAGAAGAATTCATTAGAGAAAACTTTACTTAGTAAATTCCTAATCAATTTTATATGACAGTCATCAATAAAATTTGATAAACAAATAATGGAATTTGTTTGTAATGAAAAGGTACCAATATTCGACTTACTATATAATTTGACAGTTCTAAAAGAGAATTATTTAAATGCAAAAAAATATTGCCAAAAAGGCGTTGGTGTCGTTTTATCAAGGTCAATCGTCATGGTCCCATATCCGGAAGTGAAGCAAACTACAATACAGATCGAATATAGAGAAGCACAATGACAAAAGCAGCAAAGTTATGAGCAAAAATCCGTTGCTCGTCAATGATCGAATACAATGGATGATTTGCGATATAAGAAAAAAAGAAAGAAAACTCTGACGTAAACGTTTCGAAATATAGCTGAATCACGTTCAAAGAGTGTTTAACACCTAAGGACGCATCCTTCATGAAACACGGGAGAAATGATGGAAAGATTTATATCAGTGTATTCATCCTTCGTATAGTCGGCATTATATTGCTGATAATTACTAGTAATGCAAACGCTCTCCAATCCAAATCCATAAGCACAAACAACGAAGAAATCAATAACTGAAGAGACTGTTTGTGATAGTAACAAATGCTGTTGTGCATCTTTGCATTACAATAGTGTCGCAGCATGTCTATATATCTGAATGTGAATCTACCGACCAAACGTTAAACATGAATTCTTTCTATAACTTCGTTTTCATATCTAATTCAAATTCATTTGGTCGCTCTCGACGTTAACTGATGCAAGCTAGACCAGTCGATTATAGACGAAGAGGGAATAGTACGTCCTGGAAGGTAAGTCAAAGAAGGTCAGTAGAATATAGAGCAGATCAAACGATTGTCCAGCATATGTTATGAGGCTAGGTTGATGCAGAATCGGAATGATGTAAAACGAGTTGATATGCTCATGCATTCATTCCACCTTCCAGACTGCTCTTAAGATCTACTATGGCCGTTGGAGTGAGCGAGGTGACGGCGGCAGCGTGAAGTTCGCCGAATGCGACTACAGGATCGTGTCGACAATTGAGCGTGTCAAATTTTCTTCGCAATTTACTCGACAGAGAGTGTAGGTCCTCAAGGAGACGTGGACGACTAAGGGAGTTGATCCTTACAGTGAACCCTCTTGATTATAGCGACCCTCTTAATGCTCACCAGTTGTGATTAACTCCGCTAAGATCTTATTAAAGAAATCGATATAGTCAAAACCAATTCTCACAAAATTTACCTTAAAAAAACGAAAAAATTGGAACATTTAGTTGATTGTATTGGTTTGTTTTTAGTATAGATGAATAAAATTGGCGCATAAAGATATAAGATTTATATTTGTTGGAAATGGATGAATGGAGTTGAAGAAAATTGTTGCCAACTGATAAACGACTACATGCCAATGATCAATCAATACTCCGATGATGATGCAATTCGCATCCAAAAATGCGTTTTCTAAGGCAATAGTCGAGACCGGTTCTATTGAATTTCGATCCGTATAGCCCCTTCTCAAGGTCTATTTTCCAACAAGCATCTATCCGACGCACGCGCAATGAGGTACACTTCAAAGGCCATCGCAATTTTCCGATAATTTCTGACTAACGACAATCGAGGCGAAATGTGTGCAAGTTAGCAGTGCAGATAGGCCCGAAATTTTATGAAAGGAAAGCAATGCATCGTGCAATTTAGTTAATCAGGAAGGATTTTCAGAGGAATAAGATAGAAAGTGATGAAAGGTTCTTCAAGTGGAAAGTCGTGCAGTTCGACAACAAAAAATTCACTGAAAGTTGTAGAAAGTTATTTGAGTGGGGGGGAATTGAGAGAGGAAGGAAGGATAACTCCGTGAGTATCAAAACCTTTGACGGCAAAAGCTTGTTTCAATCGACGAACGGCAACAGATCTTTCTTCCGCTGCAATATGACTGCAAAAAAAAACCCCTTATTCCATCTCTCTCCCACTTTTGCACATCACATTTGAAATAGGAAACATTTTTGGGAATGTTTTGCAAATTTGGGAAACAAGGAACCTTTTCCAAATGGGAAAATGATGAAACAAAGAAATACGGCAACAATATGAAAGATAATAAATAAGTTTTAGTTGTTATGCGGCAAATATGCTATAGAAATGAGGGATATGAATACAACACCTTCTACATAAATTGCATAGATTATAGATTACAAACTAGTAATATTATGATGTAACACTTGAAAAGTTTATCATAGTTGAAATACATACAATTAGCATAACAGCATGAAGGTAGTATGCAAATTGCGGTATCGTTCAAGTGGACCGATTGCTTAAATTCTGCGCGTTTTTTGCTTTTTGCAAGGTTTGAGTTGCATGAAATTTGTTGCACGACAAAACTAGTTCATATGTTTTTTGACAGTCTTCACTATCAGCTAAGTCATACGGAAGATGAGTTAGGAGGTCATTGTATACAATAGTAGAAGTAGCAGTAATAGTAGCACTAGCAACATTAATAGTAATAATAATATAATCTTTGTTGAGGTATATATAATATATACTACGACAAGGCAGCATATTAAATGAGGAAATATTTCATTCTAAAAGAATAGTAGCATAAATGAAAAAGCATGAAAAAAAAAGGTAAGAGTAGGCAAATACCTCAATAAAAAAGAGAAAGGAACATTTGAAGAAGCAACTGAATAAATAAATAATTTCAAAGATGAGAACGAAAACAACGATGCATTAAAAAATAAAATCCATTGCATCACATCGAGATTAAATTTATATTTGAACGTTGAAATGTTTTACATATCAATAATAATTTGCATGGAAAATTGCCCTATATGCGTCTAATTTAAATGCGTAAAGCTTTGTAAAACAACATTAGAAGAACGTCGCACCTATTGTAATTGATAGTCTTATGTATGACGTTTTCTAATTGAAGTAAAAGCAAAAAAAAAAAGTCATCAAAAGGGACGTCCGAAAAGACTGGATTTTCTTGATTCTGCCTCTATTGAAATGTTTTTTTTTTTGGAACATTCAGAGTTCCAATAAAAAATAGAGTGTAACGTATTGGAATCTTGGGAAATTTACAATGCTGGCGTTTATCCGAGGTATTGTGATTAATATTGGAAGTGAATTGCATGAAAATATGCATCGATCATCTGTCATCTATATTCAAAAAAGCGTAGTTGTCAGAAATTCGTTTTTGGCGACAAGTAAAAAAAAAGACGACTAACCAAATGAATACAATTGCAGCAAGCAAAATATTAGCCCATTAACAAATATGAAATAATCTATGGATTCATTAGAGAATAACCACAACGTCAAGTTTATTTTTAAGAGAAATGATATGAAAATACACCTCCTAACGAATTCAATTCTTTCAACTTTATTTCGCCTTTATTTATTTCCTCCTTTTAAGCTATATCCATATCGAAAAAAAAAGCGAATGAAAACCAAAAATTGAAAAATTCATGATCGTTCAGCAAATGAGTTAGATGCGATCGATGATAGATGCATTATATTCATATATTAAACATCAATTAAGTAGATAAATAAAAAAAAAGTTTAAAAAACCAACAAAATAATAGCACAATACACATCGATTGCGTTTCCATCGATAGAGAGTGGAAAAAGTTTAAATTGCGCAATTACAATGTGCAATTGTGATGGCATTTCGCGACGAAACGATGCTTGCTGTCAGCAAACTCGTTTCGAATGTCTCGTTTAAAAAAATCTTTCATGTTTGCTGAACTCGACGTTATCTAATGGCTTTTTTTTTTTTGAAAAAAGAATATGAGTTAATTGGAGCTGAAAAGCTGTAACATAACTTTACTTCGTTTTAATAACGAGGATTTTAGAAGGGAAATAGGGTGAGGGGAAAGTTGACGAGGATCCGGAAATAAAATTCCGGCAAAAAATACCGGAGAGGTAGCGCAAGATTTTTCCACTGAGTATACTCCCGCAAATAGACTCTTTCTAAGAAAGGTCGAACAGCGGATTTCCGACACTGCAACAAATTGAGGAACATCACGAAGAACTTCAGACTCATTGAAAATGCGATTAAAGAAATGGAATCTCCATCGTCGAATATTCTCCTCAAAAATACTGACAAGCGGTATATATACCAAAACAGAAATTGGTGTTTCGATTTATGGCTGGCCTTATTGACTATTATTGTATAAATGTAACAAAAATTACCATTAATATTACCTACTAGTATGAGCCTATCAGGAATGACAATAGCTAATTGAATTGAATTAACATAATAAGCTTCAGTTCTATGTGGAAATGAATTCGCATAAAAGTTTGCGTTCACCTGTCAATGATAAGGACGCACAGACACTGACGCAATCATTATGTTCCGCTAAATGAGCATCCAAGTGGAATGCATTTCGGTTAGAACCTTCATGAATTTAAAAAAAAATCTAATTTGATTGAATAGTCACCTAATTTAATCTAACACATAGTCGAGAGGAATGGTTTCTGTTAATAGAGAATTTAAAAATGTCCGCCATACGGTAAAGTTTCTTTAACTGCTAATTTTTGTTTTGATGCATACTATAACACAAAAGATTATAGACTTGACAAGGAATAGAGTATATCGAAAGACCCTACCTATAAATTCTGAAGCATACAAGCTTTGTAGGTTTTTTGGATATGCATAATGAAGGATTTTTAGTCTAGATGCAATGGACAACTTTCTATATTTCTGAAAGGAGGAGATATAATTAAGGGAGCCTTTCAACCCGAAAAGGACAAGAGTTTTATTAGGTTGTACAGGTGACCGCTAAATGAAGTTCAAAAAGGTACGGTGTGCCACTTGGTCGTGCTTTATCCCTGTCGAATGTGCGGTGTGTATAATCGGAAAGGGAGATGTAGCCGAAAAAGACCTATGGTAATTCTAGCTTATAGAGGGAACAAACCTCCTAATTAACTTGTTCGCCAAGCACTTACATAATTTGTCGTCATATCCACTCTTTTGATGATTACCTAATGAGTTAACTTAAAATAAACACTTATATATGGCAAATCGAATTTCGAATCCACGATTACAATAGCGACTGATTTCGATACAGCATAAACAAATATGATGGAATACGTCAGAGGAGATAAGATATTGTTAACTGAGGCAATATAGATACGCTTATGCGTCGCGACTATCACATACACCAACACATCAGAATATAACGATGATCATAGATGAATTTCTTGATGCAATATTCGGTTGCTGTTAGGCATTGACCAATTGATTTTTTTTTTCAATTTTTAAACACACAAATACGGTGATTATTGATGAATAATTTCGTTTATTTAAATCAATTCTTGTTCACTGATTTAGTTAGTTATCTTTCGAAAAAAAAAATTCCTCAAATTTGCCAAAAACAAAAAAAAATTCATTGAAAATTTCTGTATAAACTATAAGATTTTAGTAGTCCGCATTCGCGTATTGGGTATAATTTTTGTTTACAATTTTTTTTCGAGTTTCTAATTAAACTTTAAAAAACCGGTGCATATTATAAATTTTGTGTGATTTTTTTTTTTTGCTAATTCAGAGAAAAAAACTTCCATAAACGATGAAAATATGTTTTAAAATCGGCAAATAATCGATGAAAATTGCTGTAAATCGCTAAGAGTAGTTCTCTTCTCCCATCCGTTTTACCCTTCAAACATATCAACAAACATATTCATATTTCAATCGAAAATAATTTTTGAAACGTGAAATATAACACAAATATGAGGGGAAGTATGCTAGAGAGGGATGGCCAGGTATATAGGATTGCTAGGTGTGCATTAGTTTTACAACTTATCAAGAAATACTAGAATATGCGGAATAATAAAACGTTCAAATTCGAATTGATCGAATCGATCGTATATACTTTCTAAAGATTCATTGTATGTGCATCTGCAAATTCATATTAGCAAAGCGCATCATGTCAGCAACGCATTTGTGTGTCGTTATATGTATGTGTCTCTCTGCCAAATAGTTTCACCGTAGGAATTAGTCAAGATAAAGTGAGCAAACTTGGCATTCTCGATGAGCATCATAAACTCAGCTCCTATATCAGCTCTCACGCTCCTAAATCAGTTACGAAAAGGTTTACAGACATTTAAATTTGTCTAAAATATGCAAACATTTCATAGCGGTAAGGCGTTTACTTCTCAGCATTCCAGCAAATTTTTTCCACAGATTTCAACTGTCAACTCAGTTAAATATGAGGGCATCATTGCGAATTGCTATTATTTAGTTGGGAGTTTATGAAACCGGTTGGTTTCTAAAGATGAATTGCAAAAATGCATATAGCATTAACGTTTTTGATGTAACTCTCCAACTATTTTCGACTTGATCGAGAGAAAAAAATAAAAAATAAAACCCTACCGATTGCAAACTATTCAAAAATTTTCGAGCATTTTTCTTCCGTCAACTGGAAGAATGGTGCAATATTTTTTCCTACTATGATACGTGTTAAAGTCTATCAAATTTCATTACTACAACTGAAACACTTTTCAATTTTGCAACTACAAGACAGACACAAAAACATACACTTACAATGACTATCGCTAATTTTGTAGAAAAAAAAAAACTTTGCAGAAGTAATCTCAATGAGTTGCAAAATTTGCAACAAAAATTAGTCGCTTGCAATTGCAAACTTTTAAACGAACGCTTCAATCTATCGCTAATTTGACGAATGTCTCAATGCTATTCCCAGTGTAATTTGAAGAAAAGAAAAAAAAGTGAGCAAAACATATCTCCACATTTACAGATATAAATATTATTTCTTATATATGAATTGAGTGCATTATTGAATCGCAAGCATTATTGTAATTATTTAAATAGAGATATGAAAGTTTTCATTATTCCACTAACTCTCCTAAACCTTGAATTAATTAATTAACATTTATAGTATCGTAGTCTCAATTATCATATTTATTTTCCTTAAAAATAAAGAATTTTCTTTTTTCAAAATCCTGAATCAAAGTGATTTTCTATTCATCGTTAATTTCTATGTATTTATATGGAAATAAAAAAAAAAAAAAAAAAAAAAAAATTAAGTATATGAGTGAAAATTATATTGTTTTACGTAGATTATTCCACTTAAACAAGAATAATTTATGAGGATCAAAGTTTGAGAATATAATGAAAAATAAATAAGTCAATTCTTTTATTTAAAAAAAAAAATGACATTAAATAAACCCATTATAACTATCGTTTTGAAATTTTTTATGATTCTTACAAATAGAGTGGTGCATCACATTAATGCGAAAATATGATTATCATAAAAAAAGTTTATTTATTAAAAATGATATAAAAATTGATGAAATAAATTTTTAAACGATCAAATATGCAAATATTAACGAGAAAATAGGGAAGAAATTAATAGAGATGAAGTGCAATAATACTTGAAAGTAAGCAACAAACCAAGCCTAAAATTCAGAAACATTGAAGTGGTGGCAATCTATACATAGGGATGGATACAAGGTGACGATACGATGTGAGTGAACACTATCGAATGCAGAAATCGAACGATAAATGGGGCGCTCAGAGTGGGCAGTATTCGATCTCATGCAGATTAGAGAAACATATCAACGATCGCATTTTTGCTATGGCCTCATTTTTATCATCCTCAACAATGAGTGATCTCCATATACCTTTCCCAATATAACGCTGATCCTTAGTTGTGATAAACGGTGGATAATTCTTTTTGAAGAATGAGAGGCAAACAGCTGATTGAAATCACATTCGACAATTGTCCTCATATTTATTCTCATATGAATGCAAGTCACTATTCCTCTCAATCAACGCATTTCCATCGTTCTTAATTAACTACACTAATGTAGAAATGATAGCAGAAGGTGAAATAATGAAACGATTACATATATATATATATATATATATATATATATATATATATATATATATATATATATATATATATATATATATATATAGAAGGGGCAAAAAAGGTCATAAGAGTTTTGTCCAGTTGCAATATCACACAGAGTTTGCTAATATAAACTTATCTATGATATGTAATCTCTGCAAAAATAAAACAAAAAAATTAAAAATAGGTATATGTGATTTGAACTATCAACGATTTTTTCCACCATAAATTCTAACACCAAAATACACGAAGTTTAGTGTGGTTTTAATGTCCGTACAAAAAGTATAAACGTTTAATATAAACACAAAAAAATTCTAACACAATTTTCTCTACATTTCAATTGAATAGGTGAAAAAAAAATTTTTTTTTTAGTGTAATACGTGAACGAATTCTTACTACAATAAGAAAGAAAGAAAAAAAGGTTTCCTTTCATCGGAATAGAACATTCGCCGAATTATCACGCTAAGTTGTTCACCGCTATACAAGGTAATAAAAATGGTAAATAAACTAAAATCTTTGGAGTTCCGGTTTCTTTTAGGCCTTAATGCTCAAAAATTATTGTGACATCTCCTTCAAAGGTGAGAAAAAAAATTCCAACTCGAATGTGGAAAATATTTCGAAATGAAAAGCGTTCAGTAACTTTGGCTTTAATGTTGTTTACAAAGCGAAATCGTTCAAGTGAACTGGAACCGGTAAGTTTTCAAGTTTTTAATTTTTCATCTCCACCGAAAAAATTATTTTTATTTTCACTTACTCGTGGAAAATTGCTTTTCTTTAAATGAAATTTTACAAATATTCCCATAAAATTAGCGGAAATTTATTGATGGAATTTCTACCACCAATGAAATACGATCAATTCTTAGCAAATCTTTTTCAATAAATCCATTCTCCTTCATGCATAGCGATGGCCATTTTGCTAGTCAATTCCCATCCATCTCCCCACTTCCCCTTCTCCCGTATATTTGCTAGGTTATCAATTTTCCTCTTCATTAATCTCATATTGGAGTATTCAATGATCGAAAAATTAATTAAAGTTCATTCATATGAATTCAGTAATAATTCTTTTTAGCAGTAACTCTTCTAATTTATTTCTAATTCATATCGCATCAAATTCTGATCTATTCGAGGGAATCGATCATTTCTTTAAAATTTTCCTTTCTCTTTTTTATAATTAATTTCAACAAATTCTCTATAAGAAAATTTGCATAAATAATTTTTAACAACAAATATGCAAAAGTCCGAAAACGCAATTGCAATATCAGAAATGCAATTGCAATTAAATAAGAGAATACTGTAATACGATATTCGGTTAATCTACGTTGAATATACACTTCTTTTACGCATTTTTAAAAGTGTTCATTCAGTAAAGATTTTTCTTTATTGGTGAGATTTGAACGGAAAGGATTTTTTTTTTTGAATATTTTGATATAAAAAAATAATGCAAATCAAATTATATAAATATAATCACCGATGAAATTTGCATAATATTTGAAAAAAAAACGCACATCTAAATGTAAAAAAAAAACGCGAAGGAAGAGATTTGCGATTTTTTTTTGTTTTTTGTATTTTCCTCAATATTTCAATGTAAGAAGCTATCGCGATCAAGCATTTGCATAAATTACAATATGCATTCGGCAAAAAATAAATTCACCAAAAAATTGTGTTGTAAGAAACCCAAATACTCAATTATACATCTCAAAACGAAGCAGAAAATTTCTGCTGAAATAAGTTCGCTTAGTTCTCATTGGAACAAGCTGCACTAAAATAATCGCTGGACGCTCTTATATCTGAGTACCCCAAGTAAGTGTGGATGTAGGTTGTTACGACTGCAAATATAGATAACACCCCTCATGGTGAATTACTGTTAGGTAGAAAAGAAAATGGTGAATATAGTGGTGCTGGACGCCGAACACTTCGTGTCGCTTCGTTACCTCATACAAGCCACCCACCTATCTTTTCCCATATTTCGAATTTGTAGCATAAAAGACGTCGATATCGGAAACCCGAGTTGAAAAGATAATACGATAATGCTGTTGTGGATTCACCAAATTTATAGGTACCACAATACGAATGTGCATTAATTTAAAACGAATAAAAAAGGTATAAATATTTGAATAGGACGAATCAAAAATATTTCACTCTCAGAGATTCATGATGAATAAAGATTTATTTGAAGTGTTTCGTCGATATTTAAAGTACTAGAAATGACTGTACTTAATATCATGAATTGAAATGCTATTAAAGCAGTTCCTCTATGAAAACTACAATATTCACATTGTTCGCATCATCAAAGTGGAAGTGGAAAGCAACCAACACCGTTAACTTTTTTGATAACAGCTAAAACGACATCTTCTTTACGACTCCTTTCTATTTGTAGGAATGATTCCAATGGAAAACATCTGTTGTTATTATGTTCATCTACTTATGTTATCTGTTATAGATGTTAATAAATAGGTTATAAGTTTATAGGTAGTCACGTACTGTATATGTATATACGTACAATATATTTACCATACCGTATATCTACGCCTATAATGAATATATACGTAGAGGGTGTACATCTACTTAGGTTATCCTTCTATATATATGTATGGAATATGCTATCACCAACTCCGTATAACTTCAACAATTTATTCAGTCTGCTTATAGTAAATCAAGAAACTTAAATAAGTAAAAAAGTTAATGCTCGTCATTAAAATGGGTAACAAATACAACAAAACAAAGTGCATCGATGCCATACAGAAACAAAATTGCATGCACTGGCATATCCAAGGTTTATCTGTATAAAAGAGAATGGGTGGATGGGCTAATAAAAACTTTGCGATATCCCTCCCTGGAAGTTGAATATTGCTTCGAAAAAATTGAAAAAAGAAAAATCGAAAACGACATTGTAACCCCTTCTTTACCCTCTATTCCTATCCTCCCCTCCTTCCTCCTCCTCCCCCCCCCCCTCCATCCCTCCTACTACTTGCCAAAAACTCTTGTCTGCGCGAGGTTATAGCTTCCAAATTCTTTACTTGGATATGCATATAAAGTCATACGCAAATCACTTCAAATATTTTATCTTTATTAAATTAGTAACACCTCAACCAGCAGCACTATCACAACAGTTAAATTCAGCACTGATCACTCCTACCAATGCTAACCTTAAGAAAGCATAATGCGAAGAATTGACCTCAGCGTAAATTATATAGTTCCCACTCAAGTGCTAATATTCGTTACTTAAACAAATTATGGAAATATTCATCGACCAACAACGCCCTCACCCGATTCGGTCGAATTTGCGATCGACGACTGATGTCTTTAAGTCTCGAAGGGATGAAAAAAGAATAAGTTTTCTTTAAATTATCGACATTGTTACAACAAAAAGTCAAGATTTCTTATAAAAAGTAAAAAATAAAAAATAAAAAAAAAGCGCTTTAAGTTAAAACTGACAGCATAGGCAAGAGCAGTAAGTTAATGCGCCCATTTCAAATATTAGAATTCAAGCAGACCTATGGTACTACTAAAACCCTAAATACCAATTCCCTTCTCTCCCTCTCTTCCAAAAAAAAAAAAACACGAGCTTCAATAAAGACTAAAAATTTGCATTAAACATCCATTCCGAAAACATACTTTCAATGTGGAATCATTGAAAATTCACAAACAGATAAATCGATACTTCATAAACGATATGCAAAACAAACTTCCAAAGTTTCTAGATCAACGCAATCATATGGATATCAATAAGATGGCATGGGATAAGATGAGCCGTTGACCTCTATGGGCAAATGGATGCGGCTATGACACTAATATACTTGAAAAATATCGCGGAAGGCTTCAACAAATCAAGTCAAATTCGATGCCATTTAAGAAGCCACTATGAAAGACCTACCCAACTGTATGGGCAGGGTAGATTTTACCCATCAATTTAAAAGGTATTGAAATAATAACGCAACTTCATTGTTCCGATCCTAAAGTCACCATTAGCAGTACTCAACTTCGCTAAGAGCAACACTTTATACTTAATTTTTATGAATACGCTTTATATGGGAAGCGCTGAAATATTCCCATTTTCGTTTTTTAAATAAATATGCAAATAACAAAACCGATAGCTATTACAAAAGTATTTAATTAGAAACTGCGAAGAACGATTCCGATAAAAATAAAAACAAATAAACAAAAAGCACAACAAGTCAAACAACAACAACGATATCGCCTAGTGAAGTTTCTTTCTCTATCAGTCTTTCCCTCCCTCCCTCTTTCCCCTCCCTCAATGCTAAGAGCTGAAATAAAAGCTATTAGCACGATGAAATACAAATAGAACAAATCATACGAAACCTTCTTCAATATAAACCTCCACTAAAACCATCTCAACTGCAATTCCCTTCCATTCCTGTCGAGCAAACTTTCAAAATAGATTAAAGTCAGTGAAATCCCGACTTCAGAAGTCATGAAAGACTGATTATTTATGTTTCCACCCATTTTTCGATTATGAACATTTCGAAATGAACATTGATCTCCTCGAAAATCTGCTCTACATTTTCAATTACACAACATCATCTACGCTAATCATCTATGTCATCAAGCAGCAAAAAAAAAACATAAGTACTTAAAACGAGGTATAAAGTAACAAATACGCTCAAATAATTAGATCATTTCATCGTTAACGGCTTTATTTTCAGTGCGTAAAAAATGCCAAAAACTTTTTAAGCGATTTTCTCGAAAAATCAAAAATTCTTTAATAATCTCAAAATTCGGCACCGAACACGAATTTACCTGTCGAAAATATTATTCGGCATAACTGAATGCATTTTCACATATGAAAATTAGAGTAATTTTGCGCATCGTCCACTTTTATATCTCTCCATCCTACGTTCCAAAATCGCAGCATCTCAAATAAGACTGTTGAAGTTTTGAAGTTTCAAAGGTTTCTGTTGCAAGAGCAGTTACCAGAGTATAACGCTTTTGTAGGATTTTAAAAAAAATCAATTTCGAGCATCACAGCAACGACTATATTAGGAAAATGAACGACTGGAAGCCTTTTTCTTATATTCTTTCCCCTCGAATGTCTGAAGGATGTAGTGATAAGAATCCGAGAAGCACACACTATGCAAAAGAGAACGTCATATAAAGATGAAAAATTGCAAAATAAATATGAAACTATGAATTAATAGTAGAATGAGTTCATTGCCAAACGTTAAACGGTACAAAAAGAAAAGCTAACAGATAGAATGGTGGCTGATCATCATTGTACATACAGACAACAACACACTCAGATAAACATTTAGCGATGTTGTTAAACCGATGAGTGTCACTCTAACAGCACTTACAACGCGGCCGCCAAATTGTTGTAAATCTCACGCTCTGCTTCTCCCAGTTTTTCGAACTTCCTTCGCAGCTTTCTCTCTCGCTTCTCCGGATCCAAATCCGCATACCTTAAGATGCAATTTAAAACGAAAAACGTGCAACCTCTACATCACTGATATAGCAGTAAGAGAACTGGCTCCTGCAGTCAGCTCTGGAACGACTCCGAACAGCGAATGAAGGTCACCAGATGAAGTATAAACAGGAGTTTAAAAATGGATCATGAGTTTGGGCGGATTCAGAGGCAATGGTTTTGACAACTGGTTAGGGTCCCCACCAAAAATGTATTCCTTGTTCGAATGAATCGCACAGAAGTCAACGTATTTGAAGCAGGATCAAAGTCGTCTCATTTTACCAAATCCCTCATCACTGCTTATCGCTGACCGTTTGCTTATCAGATAAGAAACGTTTCCTTGTCAGTGTACTAATAGCAAGAGACAGTCTCTTAGGAAGTGCCCAGTTATTAATTTAATCCTTTGTTAAATATGACTTTAATAAATTATCACTATAAACATAAAAAATATATATTATGTGACCAAAAATAAGAAAATAGGACAAAAATTCTCAACGAACATCACCCCCTCTTCCCACTCCAATGGCCACCCAAAGCATCATGATTCAATTTGAGGCAGGAATCTTATAATTCAATTTGAGGCGGGAATCTTAGTGCACTTTCTCTCACCCTTCCTTCCCCCCCCCCTCTTCATTACTTCTCCCCACCTCCTTTAGAGGACGTTTCGATTGCCTTCAGCTGTAATCACCTACTTATTTCATATCGAAGTTGGTGAGCTATAAAATATGCAAAATTTGCATATCCGGAAATGACGTTACCATAACGAAGTTATGAAAAGAGAAAAATAAACTGAATATTGCTCGCTTACTTGTCAGCCTTACTCATACAGAATAATTCGAACGGTGTTTTCGGAGTTTTCTTTGGTTTTTTCGATGATGGCTTCGGCTTTAATGGACTCTTCGGTTCGATTCCTTCTGCTTTTCCGATCTTCAATATTTTCTTTATTTCATTAAAGATATCAGAAATACTCTACATCACTAAAAATTATTCCATATAGTCACTCAAATACACTAAAAATTTTATTAGAACATCACTATAAGAATAAAGTAGCTCAACACAACAAAAATAAACGTTATGGCTTGAAACCATTGCATTGAAGCATTATATTTCAAAAAAATAGAAAAAAATGTACAGTGCTCCAACTGTAAATTAAATCGGAAAGAACTGGAATCTACTAATAGGTAATACCTCCAAAACGTGGAACTATGAAACCATATTTCTGATCTTTCGCCGACTATCAAAAAAACCTTTGATCTCAAGAAAGAACCCGTTTCAGGCAACTGAACATAAATTTACCATTTTGCTGGTAGAGCGAATCACCTTATCGATGAATGCTGTATGTGCCTCCGTCAACTCTTGATGCTTTTCCCTATAATCACTACAGAGTTAATTATTTAAAAAGAACTTTTGATCAAAAGAGATGAACACAAAATATATAAACTATCCAAGGAAACTAAAAGGTCATCAACAAGCAACCTTGTATTTTCACTTAACTGTGCGAGAATGAATCACATAATTCCTTGAGATATCCGCTCTAAAAATAGACAGAAAAAAATTAAATTAAAGAAATACGATTGTTGCAAAATATAAAGGCAGATTTATCGTTGCAAAAGATTTTTACAAAAGCATGAAATTGTAAGAAAACAGGAATTGTCAGGCATCGAGAATCCCATTCGAGACAAGGGCACATTCTCGAACGTAAGTTTTCATACGATCAATAACTACTCATGAGTTAGGACATTATGAATTTGTCGGGTGATGTTTCTTTTTAACCGCCGCGAAAACTGATCCTCGCTAAAAAAGAAAATGACAGATATCCGCCCATGAAAGTTTCCTCAGAAAGATAGATAGATGATTAGGATAACGAAAGGCTTATTCATATAACAAAAGAATATGCCACGGAGGTTTTTATAGTATTGCCCAATCTTATTATTCGCTGTCAATCCATTTCATTCTCATACGTTGAAAATTCATTTAACCCCTGTGAGGTATTCATTCACCTAGAAAGATCCTTGCATAAAATACTAACTTATATTCGACGAGTTGTTGTAAATATTTCTTTTGCAATTCGAGGGCCTCTTTTTCAGCAATTCCCTTTTCCGCCATATAGCAATCACTCCTCCAATGAGACGAATAATTCTGCAATAAGGCAAATTTATGGATAATCGCTCATAATTTATGCAATAAAAAAAACAAATCCGATATATTTGTGCTTATTAAAGAAGAAAATTTAGAAAAATTCCCGCAAGCATCGCAAAATTGAACTATCACTGTTTTTCTTTCCGCAGAGAGATCTTATCGGATGAGCTATCGCTTGATACGTTTCCCTTTTCAAAGTTCTATTTATGTTAGTGATATGCAATGAGACGAAAGTTACCGCAATAAGCAAAAAAGATTAACCTTCCAATAATAGAATACCTACCTGCGCAGGTATTGCACCTGCAATTTAAAATCGAAATTAAAATAAAAGCGTCTTCTTATTTCAGAGAAGGGGAGAAATGAAGAAGGCAAACGACAAACGATGTAACATCCATACTACCTTTATGATAACTTCACAACAGCTTCAAACTGTCGATACACCTTGATTGCAAATGGATTCAACTGCTCCGTTGCTCCAATAAATTTAAGTAAAAAATTATTAACTACTATAAGTACTTAATCAATAAAATCATTTCAACCCCTATCACCTATTGCTTATTTCCTCTACTGCAAAAGTGCACCTATTCTATTCTACTATACAGGAATTTGCTATTGTAAGTCTCAAGGTTAACAGCAATCGCATCGTCCAAAACGGTATTTTCGAAAAGAATATTAAGGGAAATGATGAGAGGAAAAAAGGGAAGAGAGAATGCATCCAGTGAAATTTTGATTTTTCCGCTCATTCAGATGAAATTTGTTGATGAGTTGCAAATTTCTAGCTTGTAGAAATGAGTCGACGAGAGGGGAATGGCTAATGAAAGCTCCCAAATTTCCATAATAGATAAAAAAATAAATAAATAAATAAATAAATAAACAAAATAAAAAAATAAATAAATAAATAAATAAATAAACAAAAGAGGCAAATAAAAGCCTTAAAATGGACACAGCGTATTGCTTCAGCCACTCATTCACTCTTTAAAAAATAAATAGAACTAACCATCATCGTCTCTCTGACATCGGTTCCAGGAATAATACTATTTCTGATGAAGATATTGAATGCGTTTGGAGGCTTCTTTGGAAATTCTGGATCCATCGTTACGCTGCTTCCATCAGCAAGAAACGACGTCAAAAGCTGAAAAAAAATTCCTGCATATCTGTGAAGTTGCACGGTTAAAAAACCAGTGTAAAACTTCGTTATCAATGACAATACATCTAACAGCGCCATGACACTTGCGCCATAAAAACTTGTGCTGCAGCTCATGCTCAAACACAGAAACATCACCCATACACCTCGATGATAAAAACGTCTTGCAGCATGAATGTGACATGAGCAAATATTTCATAGCGCAGGCATTTATATATTTTTAGCTATAGCAAATGAGCATGAATAAGCAATATTGCATACTTAAAGAATTAATGAGTGGAGGGAATTCACTACCGGTCACTTTCCCCTCAAGATAGATCATCTTCTATAACTTTTCCCTAATAATGAAATCATCAACCTTAAAAATTTCCATACATCATCCTTTTTATTTATTCATTTGTTTATTTAAATGCCGAAATCATTGTATAAGATTGTCGTTAACTCATTTATTTTGCTACTGAATAAGGAATAACAGCAATAAAGTAGCAATCCAATGAAAACCCTCGTCAACAATATTTGAATATAAAAACAGTCCCCCGTTGGGCTTTCTATAAGTTTTCTACAGAAGGCAATACGGTAATGAAGTTAAACTCACATCAACTACGGTACTCAATGAGAGTGAAGATAGAGCCGTTGCTTCTTTTGCGTAACGTTTTATATCCATTCGTACCATCCTAAAATTCAGAAAACTTAATAATAGGCCTCAATGAATTTATTGCCGAATTTGCCTCAATGAAATGGGACAGAGGGGTGGAAAAGGAAACCGAATTTCCTCATTTCTGCTTCCACTATTCTCTTTGTGCAAACTTCAACTGAACTTCCATCTACGTTCCACTTTTAAAAGAAGACTTAATGAGGAGGGCGATTCTACTGCCGGAAGAGAAAAATGCAACAGACATTAAACAATATATGCTTTCAAACTAAGAACTGTTAAATCCTTATAAGATAACTTGAACCCCTCTTAACTTGACAACAACATCCTCCCTTCCTCCCTCTATCCTATAGGTTATGCATGTATTAAAATAAATAAATAAACAAGTAAATAGACGAACAAATAAATAAATAAATAAATAAATAAATAAGCTTTAAAGTGTTTCGATGCTTAATCCTACGATCGCATCGACAGTGCAGTGAAAAATTCCATGGATAGNNNTATATATACATATATGTCATGCACATGCAGCAGGAGCTGAACAGGAGCGAATGGTACTCGACGGATCGGTGCCGACCCTTGGCGAATGGACCGATCGCCACATCAGGTATGATATATTTCTACTTATTTATTTATTTATTTTGCTTTAAAAAGTGAAAACATAGCAAACATTTGATCTTTTTAAAGAATGCTTTCGCAAACAATTTAGCACAGTTTATATGAAAGAAAAAAACAAAATTAATATAATTAAAGAAAAACATGACCAACCCTAACTATAGTAGACATCTGACTTGGCGATATCCGACTATGACCCACCGTCGATTTATCGATTGGTTCTTCCATCAAAGAGTCAACAATATCATCACTATCCTTCAAATAAAAACGAGTAATGAAAAGCTTAAGAAGATAAATAATTTGTGATGATGTGTTAATCTGCCGTATTTAATCGGTTCATCACTAAAATTGGCTCATAATTAGAGATTTATTTAAATGTGTATTTATTTCCAAAATAATTATGCAAAATAAAATTCATTCTAGCACATAATTTCATGTCAAAACCCATTTGAGGGATTGAATCGACCAACGTGTACCTCACTAACTCGTCTAATTAATAATGGGAAATTCTCTAAAGAAGAAGGTTCCATATCCGAACTTCCGTTAAAATTTGCATAAAGCATTAAAAAACGATAATTATTCAACAATCATTCGACACCTATACTTTCGGTCATCTAATGAAACATTGACGGCTAATGCAACAGCGATCGGAACTGACCAACTCCATTAATTATAAATGAAGCCGAATTTAAACTGAATTTATTCAACAATAAAAGGATTCAAGTTTACTCTGCAAAGTTTCAACTTAAATGTGTGATTTTTATGGTCCAAAATAAATAAATTCTAAGGGTTCAATAGGTAGGAGCCCCATCATGACATTATTTCTTCGATTTCCCTTTCGCATTTATCATCGATTTCCACTGATTCTTAAGTTACCTTTTTTTGCTCTTTACCTATGCAAGGAAACCCGTCGTCGATGATTGAGTTGCACAAATTGGTGACCATCAACACGTTATAAAATATGAAAATTTTTTTTATAATTGCTAAAATTTTAGTATAACGAATTATATTCCCTTCATTGAATAAATCTACTCAAAAATGTATGCAAACAATATGAGCAGAAAATATTATTCATACAATGATCAAATTTAAACCCCCATGGGTTTTATTACAAGTAGTACGGTATAAACAGATAAAAAGGTAATTAAATGTAATATTCAAATAAAATATCACCTTTTTGATTTTAATTTTCTTCGATGAAGTTGGTCTATCGTCATAATCTTCACCATTAATTGTGGGTCCTCTTCGTTTTTTTGGAGATTTACTTGAAGTTTCCTCACCAAAAACACATTCATTCATTATGCAAAAGAAAACGTCGTTCTGTATGGTGATCTGAAATTTTTTGCAGAATTCAACTCAATAAAAAGGGAAATACGAACAAAACAATGTTGCACATCGAAAAGCGCAAATGACTAAAACTCTTGTAAAAGAATAATACGAACAATTCTTACTAGTTTAAAGGTTGGGCCTGATGATATAACATTGGCCTCGAGTTTAACTTAAAGCATTACGAGGATGGATTAAATAAGCTCTTATGTTTCGTGTTATTTTATCTCTTCAATTTTTTGTCCTTTGTTTACTTCTATACTAATGAATAAGGATCTTACTACCACCCCCCCCCCCCCCCCCCCCCCCCCNGGCCTCTGTCTTCCCCATTTTTTATGTTGAACCATAAGCCATCTAAATAATCGACAAATACGTCACGAAGAAGCCGAAGCTTTTACATAAATGAATGCCTACTTTACGTGGAGTTATTAAATCGCTAACAAAGTCCGTCGGTGTTTTCGGGTTTGATCTTGATGATAAGTAAATATTCGTACTTCAGAAATAACACCAAAGAAGTTTGAAAAGAAGCAACAATGAATGAGACGTAAATTATGGAAACAATACTCTCATAAACAAATAAATAAATCTAATTTTTAATTGTTTCTTTTTTCGATATGATCAATATAAACTCATCGGATGTACTCCCAATATTTCCTTATACAAGCAATGAGGAAAAGGGAATACAACTAATAAAAATCGAGCTTGTTAGCATAGAACTAAAGAAGTCGACCTAAAATAATAGTGAGATTATTTTGATAATTGTGAAAAAAGGTATTCAACCGGTTCCGGTACTATTCGACCGGATGGCACTTCCGGTTTTTTCTTTCATTAGGTAGGTACAATTATTAATCGAGACAACGACATCGGTAGAAAAAACGAGGTCGACGCACATAGCCACAAGAGACGAAGAGAGACCGCGCACGTCTTCAGCGAGCGATGCGGTACTGGTCACTCGGAAGTAACACCACCAACTTATTTCTGAGTGACCAGTACCGCGTCGCGTCTCTGTTGCGTCTGCAGTTGTGTCTAAAGCTACCCACATCTATAAGCATAATAGCTTTTATGAAGATTGGAGGGTATATGTAAATGTGATTTAATGTTTCAATCATTTCTACTCAGCAGTGAATTAGCTGAGGAAGGCTTCGTTCTATCTCATTGCAAGCTGCAGGTTCAAGTTTTGATGTCTCACTAGTTGTTGGTGTGCGTAGATTTCTCGAAGATTGAGCTCGAGATGGTTTAAGGTCGACTTATTAAGACGAGGATGTAGTTGACAAGATGTCGTGGGAATTAGTTTTGTATACGCTTTATTCTGCATTCTTTCATTTTGTTCTCTCATGTTATAACAGTCGTTGATTCTTCGTTTGGGGTGTTTAAGGCTGAGAAAGGGAAGGCGAGAAGAAGATGGTGAGGGGGAGTGGATAGGGAGGGGAAGGGGCACATCAAAAAAAAAGGTATGCAACATTAAGGTCACAATTAAACTACTTCTATCCCTCTTACATATCGGCACCCACAGATGCTTATCGGCTCCTGCATTTGGCTCTCTCATGCCACTGCCGCCAATCACAACACCCATCCTCGTTAATGCCGGAATTCCCAAAATTAAGCTTCATTTTTGAATGCGTTTTTTTGTGCGTTTCGTTAGTACACTTCATTATATATGCTGAAGGGACGTTTCAAAATTGTCGTTAACTTGTAAATTGCAGTGTTTTCAATCACCATCTTCATTTAGGCTGATGAGAGTAAAAGTGTTATCACGGAATCCTCGAGATTATCAACGCGAAACAAAGAATGACATTTTCAAAGGTAAGTAAACTTTTTAACTCGTATATAGTAATGGTTGGATTATGAAAATACGTTATTATATCGGTCAACGTTTATCGACTCATCAACACGAACCGTCAACCAAACTCATAGTTCGTAAAAATGCTTTAAAACGATGTTGTCGTCGATTCCGCAGGCCTCTCAAACATCTGAACTTAGTTAGAGTCAAACTTTACCTGCCAATATTTCAACGTTACTTGCTCATACTGTTCAACGAATCGTATGTTGTGCATCCATTAGGTAATTCGAATACCCATAAAACCAGATACATTTTATTTATCAATATTGAGCTCCATAAATGTAAGACAACAACATCGAAGGCCAATAATATGACTTAAATTATATTATCATCTTCCTACAATGAGTACCTTCGATCGACTCACCTGATTCACTTGACAGTTCGTCTATTCGCTAAGGATCGGCGCAGATCTGTCAAGTTGCACTCCCATTTCTACTCGAGTTTTTAGCATTTAAGATTTTCTGCAGTGACATTCGGGTTGCTGGCCTTCATGTCCCTATAGCCGCTGTTTGCCTTTCTGATTCAATGATTCGATCCGAATGTTAGATATAACTGTGTAGTGCATTCGAAAAGATTTTATCATAGGGGAAGTTTTATCACCTTATCACAACTAACAATTAGTAGCAAAGCTTTGATGAGTAATATCAGCCTTCTTAAAGTTGAATATTTGATTAGGATTGATTGAAGAAGGTTTTCATCCACAATATTCTCATTAGCAACTCGTATGCCAAACGAAAAGATTACTTTATGTAAGGATTTTTATTTCTACGCAAATGTTGAGGCCGTTTAATGACTCTTCCGTTGCAATTAGGGCACAATGGTTACGGTTGCGTTGTAAGCAGATACGGTGCAAATCTCATCGTCGCTTCCCTGATCATCAAGATAACTTTTTCTTCTCATCTCATATTGGTCTCCTTTATTTTCTCCTTCTCCTCTCTCCCTCCCTCCCCCCTACCCCCCCCCCCCCCCCCCCCCCCCCCCCCCTCTCTTCTTATAGCGACTAATTACGGTGAGGGAATTTCAATTGCGATTAAGTGGGGTGCGATCGAACGGTTGAATGGTGGGGGCTGGGAGATGATAGCATTTGTATATTTGACGACGATGTCCATTGTCAGTCATAGTGCAATGCATTTGCAAACGGTCGCTATCGTAGCATAACGTAACGATTAAATGTTTTACTTTACATAAGTGATTCAAGAGGTGAAATTATTTGATCTAACGAAAATGAACGTTTTTAAGCACCACGAAACTTCAATCTGCCCGAGGATCCATTTCAAATGGTCACCGAATATACACGAGCGGTAAATGCGGCCAAGTTGAACAGGTTTTTTTTTAATTCCTTTAAAATTTTTCTTTCGAATAGTGAACATTGAGGAAGTACATAGAAAATCGTTAGTGGAAGAGAGGGTTAAATATTGAAGATTATCATTGCACAATGTTGAGAGGGTACAAGATCGAAACAGAACTGACCATTTTGGCTGCGAAAATAAACTGAGGGACTCATCGAACGAGTTACGTTTATAACTAGTCATTGACGCTGTAATTTTGATAGAGGAGAAAGGTAGTGTAGTCGTAATATTTTGATTGGCCAGTGGTCAGTCACTGGTCAGTTTAGTTGAAAGAAATATTGGTCAGTTTGATTCTCGAATAATCAGTTTAGTCAAAAACTAGGCGACGAATATATGAATATATGGTCTACAGGAGATGAAGAGTTTATATGAAATGGGGCCTTTAATCTTCGTTATCATCGTAACAAGAGAGAACGCGTTTGTATCATTTATAGTATTGTAGTGCAATTTGATTTGTTTCAATTGGTCTTAGATTGGTGGCTGTACTATTAGTAATTACTATTTTCATGGCTAACTGCAGCAATATGAATATTTAAATTTAGTTTTCCTCGAGTCTGTCCCCCTCCTTCCTGTCCCTTTCATCCATCCTCACAGCCTCTCCTCTCAGCACCTTCTTCCCTCTTCCCCCATCACCACCTTTGTAACTCTTTTTTTTTTTTAATTTCAGAGTATTTGCGAAACCATTTGTAGGGAGCTTGGATGGTCATAATGATGGAATTAATGTTCTTGCAAAACATCCTCTACGGTTCGTCTCCAAGCTTTTCTCATTTATTTTTAATTTTATTTTCTGACGTTTGTGACTTTTAGTGAGTAAGATATAAACCTGTATATTTTCAAATTTACATCCTTTTATTGATTTTTCGTTTTTTTTGGTATCTGTACATTTTTGCATTGAGTTGGGAGAGGGAGGGGAAGGCACGGATATGGCGTCGACCGCCCTTCTAGGTGTCAGTGGAAAAAATTTCCGTAATTTTAGTAAGTTTTCTAAAAGTTAATTTTTATCCTTGACAAAGTACAGGAAATTCATGTTCATTAATAGTTTTTCTTTTTTTTTCCCCTTGTGCAGTTTTCTGTATACACGTCATTGGATTGTAAAGGTGAATAACTCTGCGGTCTTTTGGGGATCTCTTTATAGTGGTAAAGGTACATGAACTATTTGTTTAGATTATCGACTGTAATATCTGGAGGGCGTGATGGACAAGTAAGGATATGGAATCTTCCACTACGCAAGTGTCTAGCTTTCATACAAGCGCATAATGGACCCGTTAATGGTTGGTGGCTTATTTCTTTGCTTGGCTGATCCGGTTTAATGCAGTTATAATAAGACCGGAGCTGGTCAATCTACTCTACGGGGATAGGATATAACCAGGAAGGGGGGGGGGGGAGTGGAAGGGAAAGAATTTGTACCCATTTGTGAAATTAATCGATTGAGAATGGTCACGACACTAAATGGCTGGAGCGAATGATAATTTGTTTTGGCAAAATTCTGCATGGCTACTATGGTGGAGAGAGGGGAAAATTTTTACCTTCAAAAAGGTTCTTTACTGGTTTAATATGAAGAAAAGGGATCAAACGTATGATGTCTGTTCCCCCTTCGTGCGTCACTGGGAAGGAATTTCTCAAAGCTTGAATTAATTTTTTTCAATAAATCAGTTTTTTACGCCCACAAAATGCGGCAATTTCATCTTTATTAGTACCTTTCGATGTTTTTTCCCCTCAAAGGCACATGATTTTTCCATCAATTTAATAATATGAGGTCCTTTTCGTTTATTTTACTGATAAAAAGAGTTTGTAGAGCATTACATTGGAAGTTGATGATATTTCCTTGCAGTCATTCCTGCAAGAAACAATTTTTGATGGCATTGCGTTATTTCCTCGGTAGTTGAGCAGGTAAATCTTTTCATAGGGTTGAAGATGCTAATTTAGAAAAAAAAAACATAATTAGCAATTTTGACAGGTGTGTCGGTCGATACAATAACAGGTGAAACGTTTGTAACGGTGGGATTAGATAGTCAATTGAAGCATTGGCGTTGCCCGGATCCGGTGGAAGGTGATCTCTCGGAACCAATTCATTCGACTCCTCTCAACGGTGTCGCGCATGCCGTTTCCCATAGTATCAAATCTTCAGATTTTGTAACTTGTGGCGAAGATGTCCGTGTTTGGAAACAATTTCGGTGTGTTTCTTACTTCGAGTCTGTTTTTATTTGTTAACCTTTAGGTGTCTTACTACTCCTCTTTTCCCACCTCGTTCCATCTTACTCCATCGTCATTACAGGTGATTCTTAGATCACTCGTGGCAGGAAGAAATACACTTTCCTCTTGTCATTACGATGTAAATAAATACACTTTGCAAGTAGGAGGGATATGTATGATGATTATAGGATAAAATTTGTCATTGAATTATTGGCATTATCGGGTTGACTCAAACTGGTTGCAGACAATGCGCGGATTGCAGATGGTCACAGTAATCGTAGATAGGATAAAGATTTAGCAGCAATGCGTGAATGAAACCACTGCACCACAGGAGAGGGGAAGGGATCACGGTTATAGTACCACGAGCTCGGTATATACATTGGTTTTTGAGGAATCGGTTATACTAACTCGTATACGAGCACCATGCTATCTTTTTGCAGCTTATCAGCTTTAATGTTCGCTTTTTTGGCGCCTTATCGTTTTTTTCTTTTTCTTTTTTTTTTTGAACAGAGGTGTTTGTTTTACTATTTAGAATATATTTGAGGTTCCACCGATTCGTTCTCACCTGTAGAATATTTAGGTGGCATTCTCTATGGGAATTGTATGTCTTTACACGCGTAGATGTCAATGATCGGAGCGTTAATTCACATTTCTTTGTGGTAATCTGCCAAAAATTACTATAGTTCTAGCAGTCTTTTTAATCACCTTGGTTTATTTGTTTTCATTTTCAGTGATTCTCCAGTTCGAATCTACAATTTGGGTGTTGATACAATACATACGATAAAATGCAATCCGATCGAGACGGATGTGATAGTGGGATGCAGCAGTGATCGATCGATATTTCTGCTTGATACCCGACAGAAATTTCCTCTCAAAAAGGTAACTGCTTTTACAGCTTATGCAAGCGGAAATGTCGCGTTGATTTCTTTCATATTATGGTTAATCTAGTTCAAAGATATATGGAGGCGCTTTCCTGGAAGGGGAGGGTAGGTCGTTTTGCGCCAAAATAACTTGCAGTTCCTTCCGTAGAGGATGAACTTGGAGTAGTAAGTAAAGGCTCCCAATCACTTCCGGGTTGTCCGCAGACTAAGATGTACTATGTTTAGGTGGACTTCGTCTTAAAAACCCATCGACACCGTATAATCGATCTAAGTTTATTATTATAGTGCAGAAGTGGTTAAACGCAAGGATGAATAGAAGTTTTATTCAGGTTTTGTTTGCATAATAAGGATGTTATCTTGTTTCAATTGCTATTTGTTTTTAGGCACAATGAACGTGTATTTTGCGAGAAAATAGTGTTCTTTTATGGGGTGATTAAAAGAAAACTAAAACTAAATAACGATATGGGTCTTATAAGCCTTCTTGATGGGGGAAAGGAGGGATTAAGTTTCTTTGTAATTTTTTTTCTTATTTATGAACGTTTGTTTATTTATGTACGTTGTGATCTTGACACTATTATAACACCGAGAACCCAATTCGATGGGTAAAAGTTGATGTTTTGATTTTGAATATGACAATCTTCGTAGAAAATTTGAAAAAAAAAATTATAGTGAAGATTGAGGGGGATCACTTGTTGTTCTTTTTGGTTGAGACTCGAAACTATTTTTGATAGAATCTTATTTAAACGCTTCTCGATGCTGACGGTTCTTTATGTAGGTAACGATGAAGTTGCGACCGAATGCGATTAGCTGGAATCCGATGGAAGCATTTTCGTTCACTTGTGCAAATGAAGACTACAAGTAAGTAACTTTCATACTGAGTACGGGTGTAGAGAGTTTCGTGGGGGAGGGGGGGAGGGGTGGGGGGAGGAGGGGGTGAATGCGAAGCCAAAAGGGAACAACTGTAATCCTGATATCAGCGAGTTTCATTACTAATGCTGTTGGATTTAAGCGCATGTAAATCCGGATTGTACGAATATGTTGGGAAATGCAGCGAAGAGATGAAGAGTATGGGAAGGAAATTGGTTGGCAGTAGGGCGGAAGTGTGTTGTTCTCGCTAATCATAAGCGGCATTAAAGATGTTTTTTGTTGGTTTGTATGTTTTGGACTTTACGTTGCTCAGGGAATATTTTAAGAGTCATCGGCATTGTAGATCATGTAGCCATTAATGTAGAAATTTGAATTTTCAATGTTGTGTCGTTGTTTCTTTGTACTTTGCCAAAAATTCCACGCCAACGTATCCCCCTCACCCTCTCTCCCCTCCCCCTCTCAACCTTCCCCAATTTCCTGCTGTCTGTGCTCATCTAGTGGCCTATGGAGGAATAAGGAAATTTACACAAAAGAAAGTTCCAAAAAATTTAATACAATTCAATTCGAAAATAATTGAATTTCCTCAAAACTCTTATTCACTTATCCTATTCAGATTCCTACATACGCCACTGCATGTAAAAAGTTAGACGCGCTAACAGTTAGCGATACGGAAATTCACTCACCTCTTCTAAAATGTCGAAAAGAAATGAGTGAAGGGAGGAAGGTTGCCTTTTTTCCATTTTATACCCTATTTGAACTCCTCAAATAAGCATATTTCCCGCGTTTTCTCTTCTTCCTAACTCTTCCCTCCCTCTTTCCCCCTCCCTCTCCTCCCACTTTTAGGAAACACCACCCAGAGCCGTTTCTTTCTTATTCGGTCTTCCCACTTACCATCATTCAAATGGGACCCCGATCATCATCCTGTTAAAGGATTCATTCTAACTCTTTCGGATATGGGACAAGTGGCGGAGCGGCCGCGACTTTACGGTAGGATACTGAAGAATCAGTGGCATCTAAGCATCCAACTGAAGCATTGCATCCATGCGAAGAGTCTCAAGCGCGCTGAAGTGGAATCAGGTGGTGCGGTACTCTTAGAGTTCTCGCAAAACGATTAGTACCGAATTTTGGTTGACGAGGATGTTTGAATGCACCGAACAGCAGACTACAGCAAATTGACGAGGATGTAGTCTTTGTAATCCATTAATTACTGCCCTTGTAAGTAATATTATTTAGCGAGGGGATCAAACCATTTGAGAGGACACCACGGTCTCTGGGCAGGTTGCGGAGGGTGAGGGGAGACTAGGAGGGGGTTGCGAGGGGTGTTTGGGATGCTATCAGAGGTGAAGTAGGAAATGCTTTTGCGTCTAAATGCGTAATTTCGTACATCGTTGTTGCAAAACATAATTGCGCTGAAGAGTTACGACAAGTTTCCTTTGGGTTTTATATGCGTAATTTCAGTTTATACACATTTGACATTCGGAATCTGTCGGATCCACGTCGTGTCTATATGGGTCATACAAATGCGGTGATGGATGTGGATTATTCGCCAACCGGCACCGAATTTGTTTCCGGCAGTTATGATCGATCGTTGCGGATATTTCCGGTTGAAGCACACCGAAGCAGGTTGCTAGCATCCACCTTGTTTCGCGAAACAATAGTCTATTTCCATTGAGCGTATTGCTTATCAGGTTTTATTCAACTATTGAGATTTGTTTTTTTTTTCTCTGTCGGGTAATTTTTTCATGTGTGGGAGGTATTTTTATGGTCGTTTTACTGATTCGTGCTTGTTATCGGATCATATTAATAGTATGCTAATTTGTAGTTTGCTTATTTCTAGTAGTTTAAAGGTAGTTTTTAAACTTTACTGATTTGTCAAACTAATAAGTTGCTTAAATTATTTTGTCGTTGTTTTCTTCTAACTCCTCCATTTCTTTAAAATGCCTTCTTTCGGAGTACTGGACCTCAATATTAGGTTATTTTGTGATACTGCATGGATGATAATAGACAGTTCGTGATTGTAAAAGCGCTGAGCAGTAGGGAAAGGAGGGGAGGGGGGATGGTGAGACGGTGAAGCTGAGAAATAAATGCGTAGAATAATAGGATCGAGAGACCTTCATGTTCGGATGATTTGTGGCATAATTTTTGCGGAATTGGTGAGGCTTTCCATGTACCGTCATCTGTGTGCAGTACCACTTTTGGTATGTAAAAAGTGGCATGCTTATCAATGTTCCAAGTCATGGTATACCTATTTGATGGAGGTGTTGGATGGCTAATGTGGCAATAACTCACTAATTTATCATTTAAGGAGGCCTCTTTTGAAATTCGTGTGGAAATCAATTTATAGTATTTAAGTAATTTTTCAGGGAGATCTATCATACGAAGCGTATGCAACAAGTGCTATCGGTATTGTGGTCATTGGACGATAAATTCGTTCTTTCTGGATCCGATGAGATGAATATACGTGTTTGGAAGGCAAATGCAAGTGAGAAAATGGGACCGGTGAGACTTTTGAGTAATAATTTTTTTTTTGAATTTTATAACGAGGGATTATTTTTTCGATGCATTGATAGTGCATGTGGAGATCGGTATGCTATGATATCTCTTGATTTATTCTAATAAGAATGAGGGGATGAACGCTGATAACTTCGTCGTCAATGTTGAGTTGATGTTTTCTGATTGAGGATGGTAGTATTTTGATTGCTTTATACAGCTACGATATATAATCACTAACATACTTCTATCTATTCGTAATAAGATTTTATACTTTATGAATGAATTGCTAGTTGTTGTTCTATCGTCTAAGAAAGATCTGAGGAGGTTACGCCTAAGTAACAACTTCTCACCTAAGAACCCCATTATATTCGTTGAAGGGGAAAGGGAGGGAGGGGGAAGAGGGATTCCCTTTTTAAAAATTCAATGTATCGGCATTGAATTTATTGAATGGATTTATTTTATTTGGCCTTATTCCTTTCTTCGTTTTTTTATTCTTGTTTATTTATTGTTTTGCTTTATATGTGTGTAGATTTATTTAAGCTTCGACCACGTGAGAAGGCCGTACTCGATTATAATGCACGTCTAATAGAAACCTATAGTGAGCATCCAGAAGTGAGACGTATCGCAAAGCATCGTTTCGTGCCGAAATCGATTTACAGGTACGGTGACAACCTAGAAATACTCTTTATGGTCTGCCGATAACCTCTTATTTGCTGACACTTTTTTGGCTCATGATTGAGGTGTTTGATTGATACTGTGACTGAGTTTGAATGAAACGCTGTCTATATGTTGAGGGAGGTGACAGTGTGGGATGACCATAAACCGTTAAAGTACAAAAAATGGTGTGAAGCTTTCGCGAGCCCACCACGTTATTTTGCTTGAGCCTCCTCTTCCCCGCTCCCTCCTACTCACCTCTTTAAAGATTTTTGAGTTTCAAAAACACTTATGCTTTGGAATACTGAAAATTTTCTATCTCTGTTGTTTTTTTCTTGATAAATCGCCTCCCCCCCCCACCCCCCCCTCCCCCCTCCCTCTCTCCCACTCTCACCACTGCTCTTATGAATACTTCACAACCGCGAAATAAGACCTTATAACTCACAAATTTTTGGATAATATTTCAGTTTTCGACTTTACAAGTTCTATGATCTACACTCTTCTCGAGTGTAGTTCCGTTTGGAAAATTGTGGATGTGCAAAGAGTGGTGAGGGGAATTTTACGATGCACTTTTTCATGAGGAGAGAGTGGGAAACACGTTTTGTGGAGGCGGGGTGAGCATTATTTAATCAACCCAATTGCAGTGCTGCAAACGAACACAACGTGATCCGCCTATCGCAAAGACGGAAAGAAGAAAACCGTAGGAAACATTCGAAGCCTGGCTCGGTTCCTTATGTACCTGAAAACTTGAAGCATATGGTCAAGGAGTCCGCACCTGCAGCTGTCTCAATGCGAAATTCCAATTCCGTCTGAAGGTAAGAGACAACTTTGGTGGATATCCCGATTTGATTCATCTTATCGAATTTTGTCAATGTTCTAAAGCTGAACGTGCGCACAGAGCACTTCGATTAGGTGGTTCGTGTTAATTATTCTGTCTTTGTCTCGATAATTGGTGGTAAAAGTTACTTGCCAAGGCGAAAGGGGAAACAAAATTTTTCTTTCGTGGTTGTTCGATATGTAATTGGAAAGTAAGGTGGTGGAAACCCTTTGCAGATTGAGAAATTCATTGGGATTGTAGTGCTCCTTCAAAAGAAGATACTTTTGGCATATCGACTTGCACATACTTAAAAATAGACTCGTTGTTTAAATTTAAAAGGAGTATAATAATACAGTATTGATCATTTCACGAATTTCATGGTTTTTATATAGAACACAAGGATGAGAGGGGAGCTGGGGAGGAAGAAAGAGGGAGATAACGGCACTATTGTAGAATCTCATCCCGCTCTTATCTTACTTTCAGTTGTTAGTTAAGGGTTTCGGTTATTTAGTAGAGCAGCTGAAAGACTCGCAAATCAAACCTGTATTTTTCAGCACTTTCGATTTATGTAGATCACAACAACTGTCATGCATTATTTGTATGAATTTTGCTTTTTGTTTAGCGATGCATTCTTACTTTTATAAGGGATGTGGGCATGTACAGTTTCCAAGGGATGGATTCTACAGTATTTGTTGATGAGTGTTTTGTTGATACGTTATAAAGTTTATTTCCCTCGTAAAAGAAAAGGACCAAATACCGAAAAACAAAAATTTTACCTGAACCCCATCTCTATCCCCTCTTCTTGGATTACTCAGTACAACTTTGTCAAAACTTCGCCAGTAAAAAAATCATCAATAAAAAAGTTCACTGCGATATAGTTCTGAAATATGTGCACAGTTGAGAATAACCACTATCACCCATTTTGTTGATCACCGCTACTACCACAATTTCCTTACAGCCCGCCTTTTTTGAATTAGTGAATTGAACAATACCCTTATACTTCTATATTTACCATTTTATCACCCTGTTCACCTATCGTTAATTGCATGCGCTTTTAAGCGTACTCCAACAATGCCTCAACAATATTCTGATACTACCAAATGATCGTCACTAAAACACTTTAGCATGTAAACATTTCAAAGAACGCCTTTATAAAACGATTGTTACAAATAATATCAACATCAACAATTATTTCATTGGTAAGTCCACAACGAATATCCACTTCTATAACACTTACTAATTGACCGTATAAAACCTATTAACCTCACAAAAAATCTATTAGAAAGCTCCGTATTCAGGATGATTAACTTCACTTTATAGATTCAGAGTACTAAAATAACATTAAAGGAATAACGACTTAACTGTTAAATATTTTGATTTAAAAAAAGCTGTTATAGAAATATCTCAAACTTTATAGCATTTTCGAAATACATCCCAATCTACGATCCAAATTTCAGCAAAAATCAACTTCCCCTCGTTTCCTCTCTCATTGCTGAAACACAAAAATTGAAAAAAAAAGCTTGCATGTTCAAAAACATCTTAATACGTGTGCACATTTGCAACAATAATGCATTATGCAAAGTGATGCTCAATGCATCCCCCCCTCCCCCCCCCTTTTTTTTTAATTCGAACTACACGTATGTTGGAATCTAGATGGTCAAAAATCAACACAACGAGTAATTACCAAGAACTTATTTTTGTCCACAATTTTGGCCACTGCCATACCAAACAGAAGAATTTTGTCTGCAATCTTGGCAATCGCCGTATTCAATAGAAGAACTCAATAAGCTGATAAGTGAAACGAATACCAGTGGTTTCCCTTTCCCTCCCGCTCCCCTCCCTCCAGTTTTGACCAATAGTGCCACCGGGATTTTACAGTTAAGTAAAAATTGCTAATATATGAGGAATGCATGGAACTGCACGAAATTAAGAAGTGAATGAGAAAAAAAATGCATGAAACTTTGCACAATATTAATTAACTGAAAAAAAAAACAATGTGATAACAAATAGCAATTGGCCAAACCGAAATTTGACCCGTATCCAAACTTTTAAATTAGAAGTCATCAAAACCGACATGAAGACTCCCCCCAATAATTGAACTAACAAAAAAAATTTGTAAAATTTTTTCAAAATCTAAAGATACTTTTTTAGAACGACAAAGTAGCATGGTGTTCATGGTTTTCGCTGAGGTTTCAAATGTTGAATGAACCAATTTTATAATAAAGGCAAAAATTTCTGCGTTTATCCCCTCCCCCTCCCTCTCCCCACAACCCCTCCCTCCCCTTCCTTTAATCAACTCGTCCCATACAATCCAAAATTTTCCAGTCTTTACCTCAATAATCACTAATAAATATTACCAATATGCACTAAAATGCTTATGTGGAATGGGAAAACTTCTTATTAAAGTCCGCACAATCGTCTACTTCAATATCGAAAGGGTCCACCTTATAGCCCAAAGCATTAGCATACAATCTCAGCATTTCCGGATCGTTGCTTCTCTCAATAGGAACGATGCTAATCATAAATGGACGACAAACCTGAAAGTAAAAAACTTTTTAAAACACGTCCCCAAATAAAAAGATAGAATTTGTATCATAATCAGCCGTAATAAATATTTGTAAATTCTTCGGTGTGAAAATATTTCTTCATGTACCCATAAAATTCATTCACAATATAAATCGACATAGATTTTCTAATGTTTCATTAAAAAATAACGAGAGAAAGTCAAGGAGAACAATCAAAAAAAAAAAAAAAAAAAACCCGAAGTAGGTCTATTAATGCAAAAAGTCGTTTTTGGCGAATTCCAATTAACGCAATAAGCAATACTTAAGTAGGTCAGTAACATTTTTATTCGTTAAGGCTAAGGAAAAATTTTTGAATAGTTTAGTAGCACTTTGGAGTTCTCATATTCCACGTTTAAAATTCATTCGTCGCTTTCAAATATCTTTACATCGCAATTAAAATAAACTAGAACATGTGAGAAAACTGACTCCATACAAAATATATTTGCCAAATTTCCCACTCATCGGAGCCAGTTTGGAGCAAAAAAGCATATAACAGTTTCTGTTCTTGATATGAAAGCCTGAGTACTTAGCATCGAAACATTGATAATTCTAACCCTCTCGTTGCGGACAATTTCAACCATTTGGCGCGGAGGAACTATATCAGTAGTCGAATAACGTTTCCGACATCGGCCTATTTTTGATGCTCTCACCACCATTTTTGAATCTTCTAGACCAGGAATTGCCCATAGAAGGATGGAAAAAGGCTGGGGAGAGGGAGAGGGGGAAGAAATCACCATCATCTCTCATCGAATGCCCTATACAAACTAAGCTGATTGATTGCTGCACCAGTGTCCGATCGAAAGTCCCAAAATACACTTAGACGAAGGTATTTCGAATACGATAATGTTCTTAATGCTACAATGAAGTGGTGAAGAAAAAACAACTATATAAAGATTTTAGTTGACCAAATTTATTTTCGAGAAAATAAAGTTCGAAATTTTTAAGAACTTTTCATTAATCGTAAAAATTTCCCACCAATTATTCAAAATAAATAAGTAATCTTCAAACGTTTATCAAGGATTTACAAAAATAAAAAACGCATCACAACTTACCTTCTTTGCCATTTTTGCATATGATGCTAATCTTGTCGCCGCTTTACGTCTCTTCATTGGTTTTTTATGTAAATGAAGAGTCACAATTTTCCCACTCTTCACAATCTTTGCCTACAATATAAAAAATGGATTAATCCGGCTAGTAATTTATAGCTGTAAACTATCGCTTTAACAACTTTCCCCTATTTTTAACGATCATATTGCTTCATTCGTAACACACTATAATTTCATAATAATTTAACACCGTCTTTAATACTTTCGTAATAATTCGTAATATACAGAATACATCCATCTATGAGTGAGTGAAAACTTTCTCGAATTAAGAAAAATAAGAGAATAATAAAGAACCAAATTGAAGCATAAGAATAAACATTTCAAGAAATTCTGAGATATTCTATTCAAGCATAAACTTACCTTAATCTTGATCGTATTTGAATGGTTGATATTGTGTTCCGTTTCCTTTGTGTTACCTTCATGCAACTTAAGACATGGTAGCATTCCAGCTAAAATCGCTTCTCCAACACGTGAATCAATTGGTGCTCTAATATAGGAATTCTGATCGATAGAACGACCACAAAAGGCAACTCTTCCATTGGCAAGCATCGAGAATCGATCGTAGATATCACTTGGAATCATTTCAAAAAGACGATAATCATTCCTGTCCTGTTCGAGAACCTCTTCCGTGACATCGTTACGCAGAGCACGACATTCGATCATATGGGCAATTAATCTGTCCTCATTCACATCCTTCAAAACTTTTTTCAATTCCCAGAAGGAGAAGGATGCAAGAGCCTATGACTCCGAGTTGAGAGTATAAACGCTCACCTAACCATCCCCCTCCCCCCACTTTCCACCTCCTCCATTCCATCCCATGCTATTCGATTGAATACCGAAAGGATCAAGCAAACATTGAAAAGATCCAGCTAGGAAATAGCAAAAAACGAAAACACCACATGTAAAAAAACCCTTGAAAATAAAGGCGTCATTAAAGTGAAAAAGTTCCTCCCAAAGTTGGAAAAAAACAAGGTGGAAAAACATTCATAAAAAATATATTTCACGTAATTTCTCTTTTTAAGCAAAAAAAAATTTAACAAACAAAAAATTCCAAACCAGAAGTAAAAATTCGAAAGTTCGAATATTTCAACGCAAAGTTTTTTAAATGTCGGAAAGTGAATCCAGATCTATAACTAAAATCAGCATAAATATACTTAGGATCAGATACCAAAACAGATGGTAATACATCTCAACAGTTTAGGCTTTAGTGCGATTATGCCTAGAAACATTTTCCCATTCGAAAAGATATTTGCGAATGAAAAAAGTTTGTCTAAGAGACATAAAACACGAATCAATATTGTACATTTTTAGCTTATGTTTTCCCACAACTCAATTTGTAAAGATGTTTTTCTGTTCCCAAGGATGTTAATTAGAAATTTTAGATTAACGCTAGTGGAAATTGCTAGATTCGTGTTGCACTTTACAGAAGATTCGATGTTATTGATGAAGGACGTTGTGAAGAAAATTTTCCATCATAAAATTATTTGCAAAATCATTTAGGTGATTTTGCTAATTAACAGAGATTCTAAAATGTATAAAACACAGAATAGTGCTTTTTGGATAATAAGTTCAATCTATGCTGCGTGGCTCCATCGATATTGCCTCAACGGTTATACTGAAGTAATTAGCTTCTGCGCATAGCTTCTTTCATTTTGAGCACTAAGATTGCATAGAAACCGATTTTTTTTTTAAATTTAAACTTCTTATTGCAATATTAATGTCAAATATGAAAGAAGCTAAGCGGAATAAAAATTTCAATAAAGGTATTCATTATACTTATATTAAGCTATGTGCAAAGAAAATATCCGACAGGTAAAAAACCCATCTAGCAGCATTACCTAAATGCTGCTTGAAACATCATTCATTGAACAACGTAAATAAGCATTAAAATAAACCTGAAAGGTGCAAGCCGGACATTGCAGATCAGGCATCCAAACATTGATCTGACGTTGCGAGTCTAGTTTACCTTCGAATATCAACGCCTCGTAGGATACATTGGCTGAATCGGATGCATTCGCAGGATGTGCTGCTATGTTATTCAACAATACCTTCATCACCTGTCGATTTGTCATTACCTGTTCGATCACCTGTGGATTACGCAAACATCGTCAGTGATGAAAACCTCCGTAATTGTACCACACGGGGTATAAAAAGACGCCCATGATTTAGAAAACGTAAAAGTATTGAAGCAGCAAAGCATCAGGGGGTAGGTAGAGGTGATGGAGGTTGGGGGGAAGAAGCACGGTTGGTGAACCTGTCATAAATTCCTTGATGGTGGAAAATATAGGTAAGTGTCTTATATTTAACGAAAATTCCAAGGCAAGGTGTCGGAAATATTACCTTTTAGCAATTTCACATAACGTTTCCGTCGAAGAGCATAGTAATATACTGATTAATTGAAAGTAATAATCGTGAAATAACCAATAATAAATGAATTCATCAATAAATAACGAATGAAAAAATCAGCAGTCAATAATTTAAAAGGGATATAATAAGTGGCGATAACAACAACCAGAGGATATAAATGAAAAAAGGAGAGAAACAAATTTTTGGTTTTTTTTTGATTTGTTTTTTAAAGAAAATTTTCAATGAATAAGCAAAAAGTGAAAATTTGACAAAGATGGCAGGAAATGAGTAGATGGAACTCCACAGGAAGATTACTTGAATACTGACCTCCGATTTGTCCTCCAGAAAACTCTTCGACGAGGAGCATATTGCTATGGTTGAATTGAAAGGTGATTAAGATAACTGATTTACTGTATCTACAACTGATTTACTGTATCTACCTTCCCTTCTAACTGCTCAGTGACCTTATCGCGTCACATTTTTATTGAAGATAGGTTACCTCCTTCTTTTTAAGGTTGGCCAAAGGCTTGTTTTTAAAGAATAAGCGTAATATATTCATATTACTTTATTTTATTTATTTACTTCAACATTCTAAAAATGGGAAAATTATGTAAAATACTTATAACTTTATGTAAATAATAAAGAATAATTTACAATTATTTCATAATATTTACTACAATGCCAAAAAAATTATATAAACAACAAAAAAAGAAGAGTAAAATATTCGCAAGGCTGTAAACCGAGCGAATAGACATCCGCTTCTGTATTTGCTTACGACTCATATCTATGCTAGCCAAATCCTTAGCGATAGTTTCATATAGACAACGATTTATCGAGGACAGCTATCGATTAGAGACTAATCTAGACAGAACATGACCCTGAAAGGTGTTCGGGAAGGGGGAGGAAGGAAGAGGAAGGGTGCAAATTGTTTTTTGATCCGTCGCCTCAAATTACCCACAGCATAGCCGAGGCATAGTTAAACAGAACTCATCAGAATGAGTGCAATCTAACATGCAGTCGTTTATAATTGTATACATTGTGGGAGTTTGTATGGACAGTTTTGCCTTAAGGATGATCCACTTTTTCAGTGCTCATTGACTATTTCAACGATTCAATAAAACTATAACACTTCTAGCATACTCAATTTCGTTAAAATTAAGTTATGCCTCGTGCTTACAACTAACTGCTGAAATCCGTTTCGTTTCTGACTCTATGCGGGGATTGTGATTGTGGTACTCGAACTGCATCTAAAGCGCCGGGTTAGCCCTCTCGGCTGATTGAACAGGGCTATGCTGTAATATTACTCCTTTCACCACATATTCCCGGATGCGATCACTCACAGTTACATAGCGCCACTTGCACCATACATCCGCACAACACTTGGATCGTCGCCAAGGAAAACTGATACAACGGCCATCACAGCGGAAAACTTTTGCAGACGGATGTGGACACCTCGATATGCCACCCAACTCCTCCTTCCTGTTTTCGTTGTTCAAGCCTGCAGGGTCATATATCTAAAAGATGCTTCTGAAAACGGGGTATTATACCTTTCGTAGAGGGTTGTTATACCCACCTCCAAGAAAGCATTTTCCCTTCTCCTGTACATTGTGTTTTGAACATTAACGTAGCATCTCATGGCCGTGTGGGTGTTTTACCCGCTCGGATGGTTCATCAAATTTTCAGTTCTTTTTTTACTTTTTATACTTATTACTCTTCTCAGTCATTGATTTCTTTCTTCGTCGTTTTCTTGCAATAACTTACTCCTGCCATATTCCCTTCGTACTTAAACTGCCAGATGCGCAAAAGAGCGAATAAATTTTGATTATTTCGCAATCGCATAGGAATATTGATTTGCTTGCTGGAAGTGTGCCAAAGAATGTAATCGATTAGAAGTGACGTCATTAACGCTCTTGGCGCCAATTGTGTGCTCTCGAAACGATTGTGTGGTATAAAAAAGGAGGGCGTGCAATGCGTGATCCCAAAATAACGAAGCAGTTTATATTCGTGTGATTTAATGTTAGTTTATCACTAGGGTGAAGATGTTTTTTTAAATGGCAGATGAGGTTTATCGTACCTTACCTTTGTACCTCATAGGCCATACCTTTATACCTTGTAAAGAGTGTTGTATACCTGTTTTCCTCCTTACTTTAGGAAACCCATTTGCCATCTTTATTTGAGTTTTACACATAACTTATGTGGATGAAGTTTGCACGTGGATGTTTTTGTGAAGTGTTAGGCGGCGATGCGAATCGTATTTGTTCGGACCGTTGTTTTTACCTGGCATACTGCCATCTCTTACTATTGCTAAAAGTTTGTTATTATTTAGCCAGGAATGTTCAGTAATAGCATGTTTATGTGGATGGTTTTTCAAAATTTCTCCTAAAAATTTTCGCAAAATTCACTTTTTTTGAGACATAAGAAAGTAGCATTTTTTTTGTTGTTGTAAATGGATAAAGGTAAAGCTTTTACCTGCCATTACCTAACTACGCATGTGCTGCGTATATAACTTTGGTCAGTATAGAATTTCTTTGAATGTTTTCACAGTGACCACACCTCATATCGATTTGAGGTAATTCTAGAATTATGTAAGCTTGGATGTTCTATAAACTTATAATGGCCTCCTTCTTGACCGCTGACCATCGCAACCGTATTTTAGGAATCTAAACTTGTTGTGTAATATATTGTACGATGAATTGGCGTACCGATTCGTTTCTATCAACGTTGAAATGCCGAGTATTGGTGGTTGGTGCAGGTGGCATCGGATGTGAATTGCTAAAAAATTTGGTACTTACTGGATTTGCAAATATTGATGTTGTAAGCTTTATTCTCTTTTATTGTTTATGCTAGGCTGATATTTCTCCTTTTTTTTCTTTGTGTCGACGACTTCCTTTCATTTTTATTATCGAATTTTTATTGAGCGGTCGGTCTGCAAATAAGATGGTAGATTTAAAAAACTTATTTGGCATCTAGAGTGCATGTGGTGCATGACAGAGAATCGCGGTTAGCCGAGCTCTTATGATAGCTAACCAAGTGGGGAAAAAATATTCTTTTTGTAGTTATTGCATTGTACAACAAATAGCATACCTATCACTTTGCTGGTCGTTGCATTTGAATCTCTAAAGCAAGCAATGGAATTGATGAGATTTGCTCTCACTTGGAATTTGATGCGGTCGTAAAATCACAGAAAATTTGTTGGAGCAAAAAATCTCTTTTAGAGGGGTGGGAGGGAGGGGGGGGGGGAGCTCTGAAACCTTTAAATTATTGTCTTTTAGGATGTTTATACTTGTAAAATGCGGTCTTTGCACCTCCTTCCTCCTTGTTTAATACCGAAAGTATGCTCTGTCCGTACTACCTTCTATCCACGGCAGATATTTTAGCCGCCGAGGTTTTACTCGATACCGAAATGTTAATAATCGTCCTCAGTAGCAGATTGCCTTCAAGTATCAAATTCAAGTACTCTTGAAGTGAAAAGTTTCTAATTTTCGCGATAGCTTTCGATTGCACGAAATCATTAAAAAATTCTTTCTTTTTTCTGATCCTTATTAGGGGTGAAAGTGACCATATGCGTTTTAAGTGGGATTTGTTGAGGTTGATTTGGATACGATTGACGTGAGCAACCTCAACCGGCAATTTCTATTCCGTCGTGAGCATGTCGGCAAATCGAAGGCGGAAATAGCCGCACAGGCAGTGCGAGCACTTGTCCCCAATGTTAATATCACATGTCATCACGATTCTATTCTCAGGTTTGTTTCTCTTTTCGTCATCGTAAAAATTTCTGATATTTGGATGTATAGTAGATGGTTCTGCAGTACTCATCCAAAGGGCCATTTCCTTCGTTTAGTTTTCTCGATGTGATTTACAGATGCTCTTTTTGAGTGCGTTTATCTGCTTGTCGCATAGAATGTAGTTCTTTAATAGGTTGCGTTTTATATAAAGTTTTTATATTTGCAAACGTCCAAATCACAGGTGTTTTCTCAAGTTTGACGATTTAAGAGAAGTTCTTCATCATAAAATTGAGGTATTTTTGAGTGATGTTATTCAGTTGTAGTAGTAAAATGGGATGTTTTTGATTTATTAAATGAAACCGCAGTATATTATTAGCCGGTGTTTTAAAGTCTTGAAAACACGGTTTTTCTTTTCTGATATTAGGATGTTTGTATTTTCATGGCGGAAGCGGTCGATCTTTTAGAAGAATAATTAAAAAGTGATTGCGTTTATTTTTAGTGATGATATGTTTTTGTTGTTTATATTGTTGCCTTTTTTTGTTATTGCTCTTACTAAGAGTATTTCATTTGTTGATGTTTTAGTGAGAAATACAACGTGGATTTCTTCCAGCAATTTGCGGTTGTATTGGGCGCACTTGATAATCGAGGTATGTTTAATAAATGTGTAGTTTTTGAGGAATTTTATTTATTTATTTCAATCCCAACTAGTTCGTTGTTAGGCAGATATCGCTAGAGGGTGACAAAGCAGCTGGAAAGAGCTCATGATACTTTGTTTCTCTTCTTTATGTAAAATTATAAATTCAATAATCAAGGAATAGAAAAACATCGGTCAAAAATAGAGAGGATAAATCGAAATTTTGAAAAAAAGCACTCTAAAATTTTGAACGAGAAAAGAATTGGAACCATTTGAAAATGTTTTAAGTTTGTAAGTTTTAAAAGAGAGTTAATAAGTTTAAAGTATAATGGGAAGGAAAGAATGGATTCTTAAGTCTAGTGACTTTGGGAGAGAGCTTACTTCCATCTTCGATAGCAGTATATGAGCGGAAATTGGAATCATTTATTTCAGTAGCGCGAAATCACGTCAACCGTCTCTGTTTAGCGGCTCGTGTTCCTCTCATCGAGAGTGGTTCCTCTGGTTACATTGGACAGGTTGGTTTTATTTTATTATCATTGTTGAACTCATTCAGCTGCTGCTGATTATACATGCAGATTTTTCGTATGGTAAAGCAATAATGCTGGTTGATGAAACGGAAGAGAAAATTGCCCGTATTGAAATGCTTACAGTTTTTTTTTGGTGTTGGATATTACTAGGACGATGCAAAGGGAAGTGTTCACGTCATGAGTGTTGTTGGAGTCGTTTGTTACAAGAGCATACGATTAATGAGCATCTGACAGGCCGTTTTTTCTGATCATGGTTGCACAGATTTGTTTACTGAGTAGGTTGTTTTTAGTACACCTTAGGACAAAGGATTTTATACAGGATATAATTTTTAACAACAACAAAAAGTAGAGGTTCATGATTATTGCTTAGATCGTTTTCCAATTGAAAAAGAAAGAATTTTCCGTTGAGGCTGGCAAAGATCAGAAAAATACCATTTTCGAGCTTGCAGTGGTCTTTGATCGTATATTTCGATCACGTAAACCATGTTGATGTATCAGTGTAACAATATATGTAATATTTTATCATTCGTCCGATGCAGGAATATTATTGATATGATTTACTGTAATCAGTATTTAGTAATTTTATTTAGAAAGACAGTCAATATTAATAGCATTTCCACCCCCTTCCATAGTATCTTCAAATTTTTGATCATTTCCTTCTGTGGATGAGGGTCACATTCGACGGTCGACAAGATTCTTGTTGCTTTGCTGTTGAATAGAAAAAAGTTCATTCACAAAATACTAGAAATGTAAAGGATATAAAAGACTATATTATTGTGTGGAAATGAAATTTGACATAAAAAGAGTAGTAGTTACTTTAAAACATCCATCTCCTCCTGCCTCTCCCCTCATCCCATCCCCTCCCCCTTCCCCACAAGTGCATCATTTTAATTCTGTGTCTGGATTTCACATTGCCACTTGTCTAGGTTTTTCCTTTTTCTTATTTCACATGTTCTACAGCACTTTGTTCTGCACATGTATGTGAATACTTTCCTTGAGAGAATGCAAACCAATATGAAGTACTGGTAGTTTCTGTTTGTTTTAGGTAAGCGTAATATTACGTGATGTGACCGAATGCTATGAATGCATACAAAAGGCAAATCAGAAGACGTATGCGGGATGCACGATCCGCAATACCCCTTCGGCGCCGATTCACTGTATCGTATGGGCGAAACATCTTTTCAAGTATGCTCCCTTCATTTGTTTATCTAATGCATTCTTCGTTCACTTATTATTGATTGCTTGGTCCTGAATTTTCATATGTTTGTTGCAAGTTCCCACTAGAATGTGGAGTGGTCGTGTGTATGAGGGAGTGTCAGTTGTGACCGTATTTACGATCCTCTACGTAGGTAGTCGGCAAAAAAAAAGTATCGTACAGAACTCAAAAAAGCGCATTTTTTTCTGCCTCTTTGCAGTGTTTCCTCACTTTTTTGAGGGAATAGGGGAGAAGCGAAGGCGCTTAGCGCCATATGCTGATAGTGCCATGCGTCTTCACCTTGAATCCCCTTTTCACTTGCATACAAATCTTTTATTCACTACCTTATTCAGTTTTTCCATTGATATTATGAACATTTCATGGAATGTGGCAAGTATTAACTAGTAGCCTTGTTCTTAGCACTTGTAATCCGGTGCTTTCCAATCCTTCCCTTCCTCTTACCGCTCCGTCTTTTCGTGAGATTTCGAGATGCTTTTTTGTTGGGTGCCTTATTAATATTTTGTTCACTTCTTCGGGCATATATTTGCTCACCTGCGATTCTTTTTTCCTTATGTATTTTTCAATTTTTTCGAATAAGAAAACATCTAAACGAAGATGTTTGAAGTCGTTTTTGAATGTACATCACTAATTATGAAAGGAATTTAACGTATGAGTGAGTTTTCAAAAATACCTACATAGTTTTTTTTATTGGCCAGGTATAATTGAAATCGGACGGTTCATATTGGTTAGTTGTATGTACATAAAGAATCAGGAAGCAAAATTATTCTCGAATAGATCAAAACGAACTAAAGAAATTTAATTTTTTAGCAAAAAGGATGAGAGAGCGCAAACTTTTTGAAGATTGTAGTTACGAATATTCTGCTCAAATAAAAATTTATTTCATTATTTTGTAGGCATTCATATGTGATCGAAACGACTATTACTCTTGTGGATATGGGCCGTATTATGCTAAACTGTTTATTATTAGTGGGTGCACAATTGATTTGTCAAAGAAAGCTTTAAAATCAGTTTTGTTTAATTAAGTCAATTATTTGGCGAGGTGGATATCGACGACGAGGTTTCTCCGGATTTGACGAACAATGAGGATAGAAGACCGGATCAGGAAATAAGGCAGTATGGCATAAGAGAAGGAAAAGAAGGCTGCGAAGAGAAATGTTGGGAAGGGGACGCCAGAACAAATGGAGATATCGTTGATGGAATAGCGAATGGTAGTTCGGAAGAACCGGAAAAGGTTTGCACGAGAACATGGGCAGCAAGCCATAATTTCGATCCGCAGACACTATTCCGCAAGGTTCGAAAATATTTCACTCCCGATTAAAGTTTCTTATCACATGTAAGATGCTATGCCATACCTGCAAGTTTGTTTTGCAATACTCGCTGGTAAAGACTTAGAGCTTCAGTTTTTTGTGGTGATCGAAAGGGGTTCCCCTTTTCTGGCCTCTCTTTAGGGCACTCAACATAGTTTCATTCGGTTAAGTTTTTATATCAAAATAACTAGACATCGGGAAATACTAATTATAGTGATTTAGAGTTGAAATTTTCATTGACTCTGTTGGAACTTTTTTAAAATCTCTTAGTCGTTAACGGAAAGGAAGTGGTATTGGGCAAAGCATCACACCCATGTGATAAGGGAATTATATTGCCTTTCGAAGCCACAGTCGATACATATAGTCGAAGGGGTCATATAAATTTAGTATATTCTTGCTGGAATCGTTTTTATGTTTATGTTGCAGTTTCGTTGATTTTCACGATTTTCTTTTCGGTCTGTAGCAGATTCGAAAAATTTTTAAGTTTTGTACATTTTGCTGGTTATTCTTTGTTGGCAGATACGTAGAGCAAAAGGCCAATGTGCTGAGTAGTGGCAATTGCTTCTTTTTGGGACTTAGAAGTGTGAAGTTCAGTGGAAACGTCGGTGGGTATCGAATACTATTTTGAGCATTTTGAAATTTTGCAAATTGAATGAGAAGCCGACAGATCACAAGTTTTGAGGTTAATATTCGAGGAATTTTTAGTTTTTCCACGACGACATCGAGGTTCTGCTAACGCTGAGCGATCTGTGGAAGAGCCGTAGAAAGCCTGTACCACTTGAGTGGGACAATCTTCCCAATCAGAGTATGTAATGTTTCGCTGTTGTTATTCATTTACGTGCAGGGAAATAGCTGCAACGAATCCGAAAAACTAAGATCATCGAGAAGTAGTCGTTGATGAGGTGACTAGTGCGTTTAGGTGCCACGAATGGGACCGTGAGGTTCATTTGGAGCTCCTAAGCGCACTTTCGTAAGATATTTATGATAGCCTAATGGTGTGCATGGGTGATCACTCATACGAATCCTCAATTGAAAGGTTATAGCCGTTCGGATTGACTGTAGGAGTAAATCTACGATGGTAAATAGCGAGCGTAAAGGGGTTGAGGGCATATATTTTTTCATACTATCTCTTGTTGATAAATTTTGATGGTGAAGCTAACAAGGCTTTTTAGGAATATATGACGTTATTTATTGTCTCTGTTTTAGTAAAGCCTTCCATATGTGTGGTTTTTTCCCGTCGTTGATCAAAATGGAAGTTTTTTTCGGAATTGCTTTTTGAAAATTTAGGTTGCGAGCTCGTTGAATTGTTTAGAATAAAATATTTTAGATCCTGGATCGAGTAAGAGCAAGGCGAATGAAGATTTGTGGACAGTATTGGAATGTAGAGAAGAATTCGAAAAAGCGGTACTGGATTTGCGCACCCGTGTCACCGACGATTCGGTCCTTGTGTGGGACAAGGTGGGAGCTCATTAAACTTTTTAATCTTTTTTTTTTCACTTTATTTACTTTTTTTCACTGTTGATGTAAATGATTTATTCGATTTTAAATCGTGATTGCATCTCTCTTGTTATTGTTCAAATGACGAATGTGGAGGTGATCCTGGTGGCACGGCTAGTTGTCGTGTTGAGAACGATAGCATTTATGGGGTGAGGTCACTATTGCCCTTCTTGAAAAAGCAAAACGAAGTGACATGATGAACACTTTTAGGGACACTTTCGCTTTATATGCTTGCTTTTTTCATACATTTATTTCTGTTATTTTAAGCCATGGCTTTTCCTATTTTATGTAGATCCTGCACTTTCGAAGTTCCTATCGTATAGCGGATTTCTGAGAAGAGGAGGGCAGGTGGAATATCATAAATTTTTAGTTTGCTGATCTCACATAAGAGCACAAAACTTCGAGGGAAGAGAGGTGAATTAGGCAATAATTGTTTATGTAATTGTTGTTATTATTATCTCACTATAGGATGACGATGCGTCGATGCGTTTTGTGGCAGCTTGTGGTAATATCCGCGCTTATATTTTCGATATTCCTATGAAGACTCTATTCGATATTAAATGTTAGTTGTTTATTTCATCCTCTGTTTTTTCCTATATTTGTTCGCTTCTACTCTTTTATAGTTATTTTGCAAGCTCAGTTGCATGTTGCTACAACGGAGTGTTTTATTGAGTATTTTATTGCGCATATGAATAAGGTTTTAATATTTATTTAAGAAAACTGTAAAAAATGAGAGAAGGTTGTGGAAAATGTGGTTTCCCTTTTCAAATAGGCACGTGTCCCTTCTCTATCTCTTTGTCATCCGTTGATCTAACTATGGTTAGAATTTGTCACATATGAAGCGATCGCCTATCTAAACATGGTTGGGAGTCCCCAAGTTTGAAGAAATTGATTTCTGACTAGTACCCGGACCGATTGGAAAGAAAGTTTTTAAAGCCTGGGCAGCTGAAAGCTGCAGATAAACCAACCATAGGCAAAGGATTTTGTGTTTACTTTCGATTTATGTAATTTCCTGTTCGTTTGGGTCATTTGTTCTCCTCTAATGTTCGGAGGCACCGTCGTTTTTGTGAGAACGTGATTGCTAAGCATTGCTGGATCTCAGTGCATGGCTGAGGTAATACATCAGCTGGAAACGATAACCCATTGGAGCATATTGTGCATCGAAATGCTGAATATGTGAAAGTTGAATAGAGTGTTTTTTTCTTCTTTTTTGCTAGGAAGAGTGATTGTTTTTCAGCAATGGCGGGTAATATAATTCCTGCAATAGCGACAACGAATGCGATTGTGGCTGGCATGATCGTTGTTGAAGCGATGAAATTGCTCTTCGGAAAGATGGAAAAGATGCGTAACGTAAGTTTCATTGCTTAATATGGTACGCGATGATGATTTAGGTAGGATATGGTTGTGTTTGACGTTGATGGCGTTTACTGCAGATCACCTTAAGGTGTAATTGATTTGTTGCTTACTCAACACTATGAAATATATGCAGACCTTGATAATGTCCGCTGCAATAGTCCAGCAGGTGGTAGTTTCAGTTTCCAGTGGTGAGGCCTAAGTAGGATTTAACTCGACCCAGTTGACTAGATGCAATTAATGCATCGAGGGAGATATCGAAGGTGTATATTTCTTTAATTAAAAGATCAAGTGTTCAGTTAATTTTTTTTTTGCAGCTTTCAGTTTAATCGAATTTTCAAAACTGCCAATGTTTTTCAAAAAAGTATGTAGAAGTTTAAAGGCAATAGCTGAATTGATATCGGTTGATATTGTGAATGATATTGTGCTATTATTTTCTACCCTAAGTTGTTCTAAGTTCAGTTGATCTGTGTTCATATTGCTTTCTGTATTAAATTAGAACCATATTTTAAGCTGTAATAGACTGTTTATGTTTCTTTTTCAAAGCTTAGTCAACTTGATGTTTTTGTATTTATCTTGCCTACCCATTTGTCGGTTCTGAACTTAGTCGAAATTCAAAAATAATTGTGCAATAAATGAGAAGCGATTTTTTGCTGGGAAAGTGGCTGTGAGGATGTTTATTGCAGGTATTCATACGTAACCAACCAAATCCTCGTGGCAAAGTGTTAGTGGATGAGGTGCCTGGTAAACCAAAGCCTAAATGCTATGTATGCTCAGAACAACGGGAAGTGATTGTACGAACGAATATTGAATTGACCACAGTGCGTGCATTCGAGCACAAGTTTTTGAAGGGTATTCTGAATATGGTTGCACCCGATGCTATGATACCCATGTCGGGGAATCTGATCGTTTCGAGTGAAGAAGGCGAAACCGATAGTTAGTTTTATTTATTTTCAATTTACTTTTTTGTTGATTAGTTAACTCGCTGAAGGAGTTGATGGAATTTAATTACAAGTATGCAACGCTGTAATATTTTTGTCTTCATTTTTAATGAATGTGTTGTAGGTTTGTTGTTATCTAGCTAACTTTTGATTAGTTAAGTGGATCATTTGGCCTTTTTAAATTATAAAATGTTGGAACTGATATAGATAGATCAGTGTGCGAACGTATCGACATTATACAAGCTTAAGTTATTGGTTTTTTGCATCTTAGAATGAATCCTTTTCGTTACTTTTGAACTCCTATGGAGGTGTTGTACTTGTTTGCATTTTGAAGAGCACATTTTTTAGAGAAAACTGAGGTTCGAGTTCAGGTATCTCAGAGCAATATCTAGTTTTATGATTTGCGAATCTCCTCACCGAATGGTTACTCGCCCTCATGGTGATTGGTGAAGGGGTTGAGGAGAAAGATGTGAAGTGATATTTCGAGTGCAAAATCTGTAAGGGGTGACGAGTATAAGAATTTATTTTTAACTAGAAGACAGCTAAGGTGGACTAGTGCAGATTATTGTTTTAGGGATAGCAGAGTGCAAATTGGGAGAAGTGGGTGTGACGAATGGATGTTTGCTATCGTGTGACGATTTCCTACAGAAGCTTGAGGTTCGAGTTCAAGTATCTCATAGCAACAAACTGGAAGCGGATGAGTTCGAAATCGCCACAGATTCTGGTGCGACTGCTCAACAAAACAACGGTATGCGATTCACCTTGATTTGTTTTATAATAGTTTGCGACTGTCTCCTTTTCAGTGATCACGCGCGAACATGCAAAGTTTACCCGAACTGTTTGAAAGGAAAAGGAAAAGAAAAGGGGATCATTGGGGTTAAGTGTATTTTTTGTTTTTTAATATATGGTTTGTTTCTTAGCATGTTTTTAATATATGGGTGAAATAAGAGTAAGTTAATTTAAAAACGTAACGTGTGGATTGTATGGTTGTACATTAACTCTTGGTAAAGGCGAAGAGCTAACTGGATGTTGTGCAGATGGCAGAGTTTAGATGTTATGTTGCTAGTGTATGATGAAGGAACGACGGTCTATTCTACTATTGACAAAGGCACAAAGGATAGGAGATGAGAGTGGAATAAAGGATGAAGTTTTTGAACAGCCTTTATGAATAGGTTTAAAGTTATTCAAACGTAAAGATCTACCTCCCTAATCTGAAGGTGGCTGGTTCGTTTATGACCAAGAAGTAATGAGAAGGGCATAGCAGGAACTAGGTGCATTTCTTTAAAGCATTAAGGTTCGAGTGGAAATTTGAGTGACTTTACTGAAGAGGATAAGGTTTGATTCTGGAAATTGACAAGAATATCCCTTCAGGCGGCTGTAGCGAACTGCCACTATCATATCTTTTTTCCTAGTGATATGCCACATTTATTTCAATATCTGTAGTTAGGGAATGTCACCCGTCGACAGAAATATAAGACAAAAGGCTGATTTACCTTTTTTTGTTAATAGCCATAATAATGCTGTTATCAATGTGACACTTCTGAACTCATTTGTTCTTATTAAAGGTGTTCCTGCAAAGAAGCGGAAGTCATCGATCGAGGCACAAGAATCGCCAAAACGTGCACGCATAGGTGATGGTGAAGAAGCAGTTTGATTTGGAATAATCGTTTTTTTTTGTTTATTTTATTTCCCACTTCATTGTTTATTTTTGGAATAACTTCAATGTTTGCCTATTATGCTGCCGACCTTCCCTATGTGCTTTCCAAGAGGTAAACAAGGGCGGCTATTTGAAGTTTTATGTACGTGAATAGAGGGATGCAAAAATTATGAAAGGTGCAGGGAAAGGGTATTTGCTAAGGGAGATGGGCGGAAGGCCGGACGCTATTCGAGTACATTAATATATATATATATATATTTGTCGAAGAAGATGGGGCGATATGTCACTAGAAAGATGATGGACATACGGTAACCCAAGTGATACGGTCACACGTGACCGTAGTCGCATGAGTATTGTATTCGATTTACTATAGTGAATAGAAACCAGTTTCTAGCAAAAAGGCTGTTATATTGGCGTAATGTTGGCAATATGGAGACCTGTAATCGACATTTCTTTATCTAACAGGTGGCTGAGATACATATTCGTCTCGATTTATTAGGCCATTACTCTCTGTGAGTATCAGGGATTCTAGTTTCTGAGTTAAGAAGAGATATGGCACGCTGGATTCTGGAGACTGTCACCTTCTCGTAGACGCTGTCATTATTGTTCTAAAATTTTCCACTCTTGTAGCTTCGTTCCAAGGTAGTTTTGCGTTACATTTTTCGTTGATTGTTCATATCATGTACAATGTATTTCTGTTTTTGAAGGTTGCACCCCATAATATTGGTTTTTTGTTTGATCGATTTGGATTAAACCTTGCTGAGTTAACTAGACCAATGTTGTGTTGCTGTACATTTGAGAAACAGGATTGGTGAAGTATAGGCGACAGTGTTGAATATGTTGTGTTGTACATTTTCTACAGATTATGTCAGTGTCATATTGTTGTAATATATGACTCATTATTATTATCAAAAAAGGGTAAAGGGGAGGGGAGATGGTGGAAATTAGATTAACAAGTAAGGAAGAAATTTTCATTGTATTTGAAATAAGACTTAATCTAGTGCAGATTGACGGGTCGGATTAGTAGCCGGAATTAGAGCAGAGACGGCAACTGTCACATATTTTGATTGGGAGGGGGATGATACCCATTGCTCTTCGACTTTTCCTTATCGTCACAGCATTACTCAATGTTGTGAAATCCATTTTGGAATCCTTTTCCTTCCGTTGCTTACATATTCATCATATACTGTCCAATTGTTTTCGTGTTTCATCTTCACGTTGTCTCAGTTTTTATCGTTATTTTCTGAATTAAATTCATAATTTCTTCCGGCGATTACACATCAATAAGGGAATATTGCTGCCACATTCGAAGCGAGTACCTAAAAGGCGAACATCAATTCCATTCATTTGTTTCCATTTTACTCGATTCATCTTGTTGCACTACCATATCTCATCTAATCTTAGCCACTGAATTTGAGATGTACATTTTGAAGGCTCACTATCTATTTCACCAACACTTTCATATGATTTGACCTAACTTAATGTGGTCTCAGGGATGAAATGAAGGCTGAGCACTTTTTTGATGACGGGAAGAGGTAATAACGGTGGATGTATATTATTTTTGATGATAGAAATGAGTGAATATGAAGGGGGGGTGCTAATGGAAAGTAAATTGCTAACGATTGAGTAAAAGAACGTCGGGATGATGGTGGAAAGGAGCCGAAACTGGCGGTCATTTTAGGTTATTGGTCAGTATAAGATGACCGATGCAGTATTGAGCAATGGTGGGACATAGTTTTTGTCGCATATGCATGGTTATTGTTATGTAAGCGTCATGCTTCATATTTATTTGTTGCATAATGCTCTACGATCATAGGAGTGCACACTCGATTTAGAATATATCCGCTGAATGAGGCAGTAAATCGCCGATAATTTCAGTTAGTTTTTTTTACGTTCAAGTATTGTTACTATTTAGTCTGACATTTTAATATAAGGGAGGTTAGGTTTTTGTAGATTTTGTTGATTTGAAATATTAAACGACAATCTTTTACAGACGATCATGTTGTTTTATTTCTTTTAAAATTCGTTTTTGTGATCGTTGTGGTCATTCTGCTGCGTTGCAGATTTTAAGTTGAGATTGTCTATATATATATATATATATATATATATATAAGCTTAGATTTAGGCTTGGGCTTAGTCTTAAGCATAGGCCTAGGCTTTTCCAATCCAGCCGTTTGTTCTTGAAGCGTCATAAGCCTATTTATATCTGTTTCGTCATACCTCCAAAGAAACGACTTCCCGCTCGTTTGGCATTCCTAACCGAAAGCAATTAAAGTACCGCTGAGCAGACAATGTCAGCAGTAATAAAGAACAAGATTCCCACAACGCCAAATAGTAAGATGTCGATATCCACAACGCCGAAGAGACCGAAAAGTAGCATCATAAGCAATATTGCTATTCACTGAAGTCGACATAATATTATATGATAGTTGTTTTCCCACCGATGAATGGAAGTGTTTTCATATTTGAATATCGTTCAAAGATGAGTAGATGGCATCATTCATGTTGTTATTGAGAGAATACTTCATAAAGGGTAGTTAAAAATCTAATTCTTAACGGTACTCGTTTTTCTCTACTTGCCGCTATTTGTACACGTGGTATATTTACGTACATCTAGCGTAGATATCACTGGGCAAAGCAATAACATCACTGATGTTTGAGCCTATTCTTCACTTGCGGTTGTTCTATCATAGCATTTCCCTATGAGGTTTTGAACTCAGCTCATACTGGTGCTATCCCCACCCTCATATATTCATCTTTCATTTTTATTTCACTCCTGAAAAATTCTCACTAAATAAACGGTCGGCCCATTATGCTTCTTTTTTTCTACATATTTCAGACTATCGTTGTTGCATTTCCCCAAATGGAAGGTAAACTAAGAGCTGCTAATTTCTGCGATATTTCCGCTGTATCACTTTTTATGAAGAGTTTTGACGCGAAGATTATGCGATCTTGCAACCGAATAACTTTTGGTCTTTATCATCGAATCATTGAATGACTCGGCTTCTTTTATGCGAAGGCATGGTTGGCAGAAACTTGTATGGTGTGGCTTGCAAATTTTCTCACCTATACAGTTTTGCAGAGCTGTTTGTGATGATCTTAAAGATGGGTCATTATTGTGTTTATTTATCTATGTCTATTGGTTTGTCTATTCGATGGTTTTAACCCGAAGATCGCTGATGTTTGACTATCGCTATTGCTATAACCGGCACTATTGCAGAGGACCTGGATATATCCAGAAAAGTACTTCCGGTGCTGCAGTTTTGCTGAATTCTGCATATTGTCATGATTTGGTATTCTTGGTCGAATGAATAAAAAAACGACTACTGTAAATGGAGGTATTTCTGTGGCCCATTAGATGAATGCATATAGCGAAGTGGAGGTTATAGTGGCACTACATACTCACCATTTATCATCAATTGTTTGATTCGCTGAATTTTTTTAGTCCTTTCCAAGCATTACAGCCGGGGATTATGTTCATATCTATGAGTCTTCACTGAACATCCTTAATTTCATCGTTTATCCCCTCTGAAAAGATATGAATCACGAAACAGTGCTATGAATAGTAAACACTTTTATTTATAAGATGAAGAAATCCCACTGAGTAAATATACAAGAAAACCGAAAAGGCGATTAACGAAAGTAAAGGGTAGGGATCATGAGAAATAGATCAGATTAAAACATGTAAGAGTTAAGTAAATATAAATAAACAGTGCAAATAAAAATACACTCGTAAATCATGCACAATTGATTACCTGTCAGTAGTAGCATTGCACAAGGTGTGCCTTGTGATGTGAATTCGGTTGCAATAGAAGGATGAGAAGGTCACCATCTTCGAACTTCTGCAAAATATGGGAACGCATCCTAATTTATTTTATTTTATTTTATTTATTTATTTATTATTATTTATTTATTTATTTATTTATTTGTTTTTCTAAGAAGGGTTGAAGCTGTCTGCTCTTTTTTCTCTACAGACCTGACAAAGTTGCTAGGTTTAAAAATTAGATTTATTTGTCGAGAACAATTGGCTTTTGTGCTATTATTTCAATCAGGCTGACAATACTGTTGTTTGTTGATGTTGAATAACATGCGAGGAAAAAACACTGATAAGGGAAACATTGAAAAAAAAACTATAAATCCCAATTTGCTATTGTGTGAACAGGTAAAATAAAACCCTAACGGTTTTTCGTGCCTAGTTATTTCCCGTTGCTTCGAGAAATCTATTATATTTCACTACTTAAAAGATTTGCTGTCTCTTTAAAAAGAGGCCTGTAAACTTACCAGCGGATGTTTGAAAAAACCACGTTTTCGGTTTGCGCGGCGTTTCTTTGCCTTCGATGGCTGTGTTCTATAAAGAAAAAACAATAATAATTGTTGCTGAAGATCGTCGAGTTGGGGTTGTGGTTGTCCGAAATGACCGAGAAGCCATCGAATACGTCGAATCATCAGCGACTCGACGAAATGTTCATCCATCTGTCGCCAAGAGGAGCTACGATCCCTTACAGGTTTCTTTGTTTTTAGGATATTTTGTCACTACCAGTAATGCTGTAGAGTTTGAATGTTCTAAAGTATTTCTGTGGGTGTTTTCTTTTAGCTCGATTGTTCTTGATGCCATGATTCTGCAGTGTGCACTAAATCAGATCCTAGTGTTGGCCGCATCGTTATGGGACAAGCATTTCCAACCTCATTGATGTGGGTCGCAATCGAAACGAGGTTTAATCCTCCTAGGGTTATTTACTGCTTCAGGAGATTGGGGCTTTGTCCACGACAATTTGTGCTTCATACAAAAAAATGCTGCTTAGTTACGAATATAGCGTTGAACGTCTCTAGGGGATGGCTTTGGCAGAATTCTGAGTTTCGAAAGAAACGTTTAGCAGTTACAATGGATTTAAACTTTTCACACTCCTTTTAACTTGGGATGGGCAGAACACAAATAGATAACTCATTCTTCCTAAATTCCTTTTTCCAGAAAAAAATTTTTTAAATCGTAAAATTATGCCGATTGTGAAAGAAGGAAAATCTTTTATTGATTATGAATAGAATTTTTATAACTTCATATTTGTAGTGAAATCTTTCGTAGAGATTATTCAGAGTGCTTGCATTTCAGTTTGTGTATCGATAGAGATAACAATATTTGGGTAGCCTCGAAAGGTGGCTTATTCAAATTCGATACCGATGGAAAGAACGTTCTCTTTGAGAGGAGAAACCCATTCCCAAAGAAGATTTCTCCATATTGTCAGGTGTTATATTACGACGGAAAGGTATTCATTTTTAAAATTTATTGCATTTTTTCTATGTGTATGTGGCTAATATACTTGCCTTTTTAATGGTTTGAAGTGGATCCCATCGAATCTAAAGTTACTAAATTGAAGATAGTATATACCTTTGATTACCAAACTGATGATACACTATCCACCTTGGATTACTTCTTGTAACGATTCTGTATTTGATGCATCAGTTTCCAATGAAATTTAATTGCATATGAAATGGAGTATTTAATTCAAAAGCTGTTTATGGCATAGCTACACATGAAATGAATCAGTTGAAGGCGGTTTTGATGGCTGTTGAGAAATCATATAGAGTGAGGGTTGGCCATGTGAGGTGGGAGGTCATTTACTGCTAATAGCCTGGGGGCAAAATATTTTGCAAAGTACTTTATAGCTACGTTTCGAAACATTCATACGAAATGAACGACTTGATGCATCGCAGAAAAGAATTTCTGTTTGATGATGAGTTGAGAATACCATTTTAAGGTGATCTATGCTTATGCGGAAGAACAGGCGGCAATTACCGAGTTTCGAATATTCAACTTGGATGGGGAAATGCTAAATGAGCAATTCATCGATGGAAAGCTGTTCAGTTTAACGATTTCGGAAAACGGCGATATGTTTATGACGAAGCAACCGTTCGGTGAGGATTCTATTATATATAAGTAAGTTGGTGAATCTGCTCTCTTCGCTTTGATGTTTTTGATAATCTTATTGTTGTTTCGTTTTTCGTTTTTTCACTCTTGCATTTTCTTAGCGAATATAGAAGATGATGAGGAAAATGTGTTTTCATATCGCTTGGCGAATTCGTTTTGTGAAGGTGCGTTGTGGCAACTTGTTATCTTTGCACGTCCGATAATTGTGGGATAAGATCTAATATCCTTTAAGAAGATCTGAAACAGATCATGTGATCGAAGTGAAATATATCGATAGTTGCTTTTTTCTTTGCGGCAATATATCAGAAGCGCTGTGATATCCAATTACTGATGTTGCTATAGGTATTAAACCGCTCTCTTTGGTTTCATTGCTCGGTAATGATAGTTGTATGGATCACTTAAAAGTTCTTGGGTAATTCGTAGTAGTTAAGCACTTTCTTATTTATTCTGTGCAAACTACGTAACATTCCATCGTTCTCTTATCCTTAAAAATGTTTTTGAGTTGATATTTGTTTTAATTGCTTAACTCTACAAATATTTTACTTTGTATTAGCATTGTTATGTTTATTGTTATACTCTGTGATTAGGATTATATTATTATGCGGTGACTGATTAAATTGTTGTTCAGGACGAGTATTGATTGTCCTTTGGGCTGGGATGAAGTGCTATCGGACGATGAACACGTCTTCCAAGCAGTTTGCCCAATCGACCCAAACACACTCATCGTGTCAGCTTGTTCGGTTCCTCTCAATATGTATTCCAAGTATGCTCTTTTTTCCTTTTACGAGCATTTCTGAAGTTCACCATAACATAGGCATCTTTGTTTCTGAATCTATAGTAATGTTCTTTTGTACGCTATCTATACTTGTCTTACTTCAATTATTTGTACATTTTGGGGAAGTAAAAGCTTTATAAAGGTATTTATGTGGGAAGAGTGCAGGAACTTAAAGCAGGTAAAGTAGAAGCATAGCGTTTGTTTGTAGGAAACATTGTATAAAGTTATGGGAAAGGGCAGTTTATGAGTTGAGGGTGTATATTCGTGGAGGTGAGTCGCCCACTTGTTCAGCAAAAATCCTGATTCAGGTCTCATCAATTCTCATACTTTTCGAACCTGATCCGGTTCATCGTTTCTAAAGTCATACATCGATTCGCTGTTTTATATTAAAGGTATGGAGCTATTCTTTTTCTCTTTATTGCTAATATTATCCTATTATTGATTATAGGCAATCATTGCGAATAGTTGATGTTGCGAAACAGGCAATCATAAAGTCTTTCTCGGCGAAGGGTCAAAACGATGGTGAAATATATTTCCCGCGTTCCATTCAACGGTTTGCTTGTTATTTTTATTATGAATAGTTTGGGTTCGATGGAATGCTTGACGTTGTTTGTATTATTTTATTTGAATATTATTTTAAATAGTTAGAAACAGTCTTATGTAAATATTAAGGGGATGTCGGGTTTTATTCACTATATAGAAATGAATTTTAAAGTTCGTTTTGTGGACTAGAAGAGAGGAGTTACGCTCTTGAATTTGCTTTTCGCGGTTCAGGGGGGGGGGGGGGGGGGGGGGGAGGGGGGGGGGGAGGGGGTGATGTGCATTGGAACTTTCACTATGAGCCTGGGGTCCCATTTACTCACTGTCAATATGTTCATTTAATGGAATACTATTGCCACCTCTATGAGTCGGAATGGTGGCTGTGCGTTCTATGGGACATATATTCAAAATTTAGTAACGTTTTTAATGATATCCTTCCAGCTAGTTAAGAAAATCTCAATAAATTGTAAGGGGAAAGTAATAAGCCAGAAGGAAGTTAAAATGGCTGAAGTTCTATGAGCAACCTCTCCTTGCTCCTTCTAGATTGGAAGGGGTAGAAAGGAGATGTTGATCGCGCAATATTTTTTGGGATCTATGCAGATATCAAGGAAGAAGAGTAGAGATTGTAATTAATTGAAGGCGATAGGGAATGGCGGTAGAAAAAATAGGCAAAGGAATGGCATACAAGCCAACAAAACTTGTGAAGATGCGATGATAAAAGTTTGAAATTTGTGTAAAATATAAAAATTCAATTACTGGCAACGGGATTACTCAAGGGTATATATCGTTGATTTGTGATAGTCTGTCATCAGTAAAAAGCTCTTATTTTTGGAAATTGCTTTGGATATTTGAAGTTTTTATTTCCTCATTCAACAAACTTTTCGTATAAATGACTTGGTCAATTTCAATTTTTTGTAAGGTTTTTAATTTGTCTCTTTTAATCGTCTGGAGATGCTGTGTCTTATCTCTTTCGCTAGCAATTTCCTTTATTCTCGACAGTGATGGAATGCCGTTGCCGATATATGAAAAGATTAGCTAATGTGATTCGTTCATATATCATTATGCAGGTATGGAGATGACATAGTCGTACTGGACAAGAGCGGTCGTCTGCAGCGTTTCTCGAAGGATGGCAAATTTTTGGACGTGGTCGCACAGATTGATGCCTACGTTGGTAACGGATTCATCATCGAAGGAGAACAAGCTTTAATTGCGTGTTCTGGGATCGTTTTGAATAGGGTTAGCTTCACAATGTTTTTCTCCTCATAAATAGCACAGCTTGCAGCATTTTCCTTGCACTTTTAGATTTTCAGGAAAGCAGTAGTAAGTAAACCAGTAAACTAACGTTGGTTTCTAGTTTCGTAAAGTCAGTTGAATACCATACGCTGAAATTTGATGATTAAAGGGATTACATTTCCATCGATGTGTTTTATGAGAAGTAAAAGGGGAGGGGGTGGGGAAACGAAACCCGAATAGCGTCTCCTTCAAACTCTGCGCTTGAGAAACCACACACCTCGAGACATACTGAAGTTTTCATTAGTGTTTGCGCCCCATCGCCGGAAACAGGCCACTTATATTATGCCATTCTGCAAAAGGGGGCAGATGGCTGCACCATTGAGATCTTGGAGGAATTAAGGCAATTTTTAGATATTCTGACATGAAGCATGCAAGTTTCGTAGCATGACTTTGTCATATGTGTTGCCTTCCCACATATCTGCCAGGTTGTTATGGGTGCTTTTTTTCTCACAAACCTGCCAGGTTGTTCAGCACTTTGTATAGAAGTAAACTGGAGTAGTCAGAATTCATTAGATTGAGTCTCTCCATCTTCCTTCTGTTGCCTCTTAGCAGATTTCACCTCGCTGGTGCTACGTTGATCCTCTACTTATTGCCTGATCGTTCATGTCGTCTGATATAGTGAAGGGCTTTTAAGTGTTATTAGCGTGTCTATGAAACCGCTTCCTTCCGAATAGTTAGTAAGTTATGTTGTGAATAATTTTTAGATCTTTCGTTGACTGGTCGGCGACTGTTAAAGGATATTTGAGTAGTTGTAGTCAGGGAAAGGTTCCACTCAAACACGGTTACGGTTGTTTCACGCAACCACAAATACGACGTAACTGGTGTTCATGCAGGTGTTCTTTATATCGCTCGATCCGATGAGTGTGTGGTGTTGGTTCTTTACTTAAATTGATTTTTTATAGGCTCACGAAACAATATGCGACGATTGGTTAGAAAAGATTAATCTCGATGGCAGTCGATGGATTCCGAAAGAAGTGAACTATGGTGCATAGTAACTCGCCGCTCCCATTGAATGCCTTTTCATGTTATTGGGCCGTAACTTATTGGAACGACATTCCTACAGATATCGGGCTTTTTCCATGTTTTAGTTACATCTGCTTATATTGGTGGCACTGGTCAGATTTGTCAAAGTTAAATACTGTAGTGCCACGTAAATAGCAGCTTTTTGTCAGCTGCCAGCTGAGAGACAGGTGGGAAGGGAAAAGTTGGAGGTAGGGGGAGGGGGTGGAAAAAGTAGGGAGGCGATGGGTAAGTTTGTTTGCTGGTTCCATACTCAATAATTTCTCTCATGGGTAGTATTTTAACGAAAAACTATATGTCAGTGAATATTTCCTCCCGTCGGGACTGCTCTCCCTCTTCATATCCGCTTTCCATCCCATATGTTTTCATTTTGAGCTAATATATTATATTTCCATCATAATTTCAGTCGCATCCAACCCAGTATGTCATAAGATTCATTTAGCTAAGTTGATTTCATAGCTTCATTCTCTCCCCCCACCCTTCCCTCTCCTTCCCAAGCTGATTCAACAGCTGTATGGCGGACAGGTGACGGTAAAAACTTAGTGGATGACTTTGCAATTTACCGATCGAAGGCAAAAAGATAGTGGTAGGAAACGAAGAGATCGAAACATATCGAATCTAACTTAATGAAAACACAATAATGAATAGACGTTTGACTGAACCGTTGATCAAGTATCCCGTATCTGTATTCTTATAATACCTCGACGACAACTGCAGAGGGGAGATTGGCACAGAGATTAGACAGGATGTTGTGTTCATTTTTATTTGAATTGCTTTATTAACGCGTTCTTCTCTTGTATGTTTGTGTTCATTTTTATTTGAATTGCTTTATTAACGCGTTCTTCTCTTGTATGTTAAATATTTTTGTTTATATGTTTATATGTTTGCATTTTTTTTACGTTTTATGATACTGAGCTGCGCTTTGCTGGTAATGGTACATTTTGGCATTCTGATAGAATTTGTTAGGTGGAACGCGAAACAGATGTTGACCCCTGTCGGAAACGGCAACGAGGTCAATCTTCTGGAAGGTGTCATACCTATTTTCCTATTCCTTCAAAAATCCCACCTCTCATCAGCATTGGATTCCATGCCCGAACCGACGTGAGTCATCTAACAGCCGTACAAAATGAACCAAACCAAGCACCGCAGATGCTGAATGTAAACGACTTTGTACTCGAGTTATAAATAAGGATTCTATATGCATATTCTATATTAGTGGATGGAGCAGACTCAAAGAGTTAGAAGTAATAAACGATTTAATTAAGCGTGTGTTAAACGATTCAAATATAATCGTCGAGTAGCGAGACAAACGTCGTATTTAGAGATAGAGATAGGAAGCAGAAGCGGGAATTACGGGGAACTAGGGTATCGACGAACGTAGTATTGACGGAACGACGGCGACTACCTGTTTCATAATTTGGCAAGAACCGATCCGAAAGCTTTGATTGGTTTATTGCCGTATTGGTAAAGATACTTCTATGCGTACCTTAATATAGGAGCAATTCTATGACGAGTGGTTATTCTATGAGATATGGAGAGGATCAATCAACCCTTCAGCTAATTCTCGATGACGATCGACTGAAGAAAACGCTACCGTTGAATTATAGGGAACGATTTAGGTTTAGCTGGTTTATAGAAATGTGCAGAATTTTTTATGCAATTCAGAAGGCGGTAATGAGACGCTATCAACGGTTACCTCATTAGGTAACTTAAAGCCGGAGTACTAAAGTACATTAAATAAAACCAACGTATATTAGGTAGTACCGAGCCAATAGCACTACCACTAAAAACAGTTGTTTGAGCATCGTGTTTAATGAAAAACCACTATTTTAGCAATATATTTCCGTTTCCTAATCTTATATTCTTTAATAATAATGGAAACTCTATGCACAAATATTGGCTTACTATGTTAATTGGCATTTCGAATGACCCTAACATGAGTTTCAAATCCACAATGGGATCGCTCAACAAATCCAAAGACGATTTGTTTTTGTTTTTTCTTTTCTTTTTTTTTTTAATGATCGGATGTAAATATAACTCAACATCATCGGCTGCAAAATGCAACGAAATTTTTAGGGCATTTTCAAGTTGCTAAAATCCCTTCGAATTCATGAATCTGTGTACTGTATACCTATCAAATTATACAATTTTAGCTCCACTGGCTCCTTAGTTAAAACTACCCAATAAGGGTGCATACGCATTCACGCAGATGTGACACCGCTATAATGAACGTAGTAAATACAAATTTTTTGATAGATTTATATAGGGAATAAAGTTTATAAATTTAAACAAAAGAAAATATTTTTTATCAAGCAAGTAACATGTCACGTTGGGTATATAAAGCGAACGAGAGTGAATATGGCTGAGAGTTTATGTTTATATGAGCGATTTCCATTTTTTTAATGTATTATTGGCGATGAACGATGTGGACGACGTTCATTCATACACCTTAAGTATAGGTACGGGAGGGAACGATGCAAATAATTGCGTGTATAGGTAGATAGAAGTTGGAATAGTAACCCACGATGTGTTTCACCTATCATTACTGAAGATTCCAACAACTTCATGAAGGAAGCGCCGCTGAATTCGATATCTTTTCTCATAGACAGCGACCAATCTTCAGTATAGTATTAGAAAATGGGACGAAAATAACCAACAAAAGCTCTATGCTTTTAAACCTTTTTTTTCCAAAATTTTCATGGGTTAGTACCATTATTCCACACTGACTTAAGTTGTCTGAAATAGAATCTCTCGACAAATCTGACAGCAATACTGACTGCTGGTATTGGGAGATGCATTATAGACATCGGTATATTTCTCAGGTGCAAGTCTGAACCCAATAAACCTATACAACTTGTAATGCTACCATAATGAAGCATGGAGCCACCTTTGTAGCGGTCACCATTCGCAGTACCGTTCCATCTTATTTTTTGTCACCCCTATAAACAGATTATCTTGGCTGCAAGGTGCAAGAAATTGTGTTTTGAATTTGTGGCCACTAATAGAGTTGCCAATATTTTCGAATATGACAACTGCATAATCCACGGCCAAAATGGCCAAAATATCCAAATGTCCAAAATTGCCGAAAATTTAAACAATAATCTATCTTTTAAAGCGATGGCGAACTCTTCAGTCGCAGTTACACGTCGATTTATAAACCGTTGGATGCAAATGTCCTCCCACTTATATTCGAATAGGAAAGGACGCGCTAAGAAGTTGTGTGTCACTCAACTTACTCATTGGTTTTTTTTTGTTGATAGTGGGGATGTGGTTATGAGTTGATTATTTAAGTGTTATTCCGAGGTGTGATTATATCTACTAACTTTTCGCTAATATGCTGGGGTATATTGTCATGGGAGTTGTAGGTTAGAGATAAGCGAATCATCGAAATAAAATATAGGATAGTATTGTTGTTTAGAGCAAATCCTGGTTGATGTTTTATGTTGTGGATTGTATGCATGGAAATGTGGGTTTTCTTCGAACTCTCACCTCGTAAATAAATTTGCATTTCGCAAAGGGTGGCGATGGTAAGTTGGGCTGACCTTTGTCTTGAGATGGATATGACGCATGAGACTTCTAGGTGGAAAGAAGGAAACTTTACGGACGTTTGAAAACAGGAAGAGGTAAATTTTAAGAAAACCGGGAGAGGTGTGAACCTCGCCACAGGAAACAACAAATTGGGAGATGGTTAACCATGCCGGATTTGCATTATTTGTGGATATCGGGTATAGCCATAATAAAACTGCTAATTTGAACTAAATGATTAGAACATTGAGAGGTGCTTAGCAAACCGGAAAACGGATCAGTAAAGATCGTGCAAAGGACGGAGATATCGATCTTCAACACAGGACGGGCTTTTAAAATTCATATAGTGTAATCATAGCATTCTTATTGAGATGGAAACGACTGGAAAAGCGTACTACATGAATTAGCACAGTATGCGCTCTTTTATTCCTTCCACCTGACCAACCGGTCACCTGAGCTACCAACAAAAAAATGAAGTTAGCATATTGCTTGTATATTTTAAGTGATCCGGCTATTCGCAAAGATCATCAAAAATGATTCGTTTTTATGCAGCCAACTGGTATAAGTCAAAATGTGGTCGGCTTGAGATGCGTATAAATTTTTTTTGCGCATTCAAATGTCCACTTAAGCCATCCTAAGGTGTACACTACACCCTCGAAACTTCTTGGTTCTGGAGTTGGAACTGTTAGTGGTTCCGGAGTTGCAACTGTTAATGGTTCTGTTAAGTAGGTAGACAGACATGCATATACATATAGACAGACATGAATTCTCTCCATTGCGCTTCCACGAAACAAACTAGTAAAAGCACATGCTGATGAAGTGGAATTTTCAAAAAATTGTGAGATTATTCGATTGTAATGGAATGGTGGGAAATGAAGCGGCAATAAAAAAGGGAAGCATGACCTAAGTGAAGTTTGGAACCACCTTCCCATAATATACCTATAATTAGCAGTTTTCATTTCTTTATGTGTATGCTTTGTCTTCTCTCTTTTTTATGGCCTACATATATAGTTGATAGGGATCATTAATTAGAAGCTTATAAATGACAGATATATGTTGATTTACAGTATGATCCATCACCATTACCTCTTGATCGGCAAACGTTCGTTGACATTGGAGCAAGATTGAGGTTCATTTGCAGGTCACTGTTCAGATAGAAACATATCTGTGGATAGTAATGCATGTGACTGTGACCCTATACCAGTATGTGACAACGACCTTTTAGATGACTTTGATGTGTTGTCGTTCTCCTCGTTCCATCGTTCACCCCTCTCGACCGTTTCTTCACATCCCTGGAGGAATCTTCGATGTGGGGAATCTTCGATTGTTTCATTCTCAGTGAGTGTTGTTTTCATTGCTGCAGATTCAATGAGGTCCGATTATTCACGTAGAGATCGTGCATCGTTGACACTACCGTTAACAGCATCGTTGCGGCAAAGTTCCACAGGTGTCGGTGAATCGATCCCCACAAAGACGGCTTCACGTTCGCTTTCTGAAGGCTATAACACGCAATTTCAATGTGTTGCACCTCATCCTGCAGTAAGCTTTTAATCTTTAATTAGTTGTTTATATGTCATAATACAGCAAAATATGCGTGGAACATCAAAAGAATGTAAGCCATTATGGAGGTATTCTTTGAGTAATATGTGAGAGGTGTTTAGAGGGGTCGATGATTTATAAATTGGTTGGAAAAGTGCTGAAACATGAGCATAGGGGCTTATTCAGGTTACTAGTACCTTGTTGCTAATTTATTTACGGTATAAAACTAGTTGGGATCTTAATCGTGTCACTAGGCATTCTAAAACAGCACCTGGGTGGGATACTTTGGGGAAAAGGAGGCGGGAGGGGGAGAAGGCTTCCACAACGGGTGTTTTTAAGTGGCCCATTTGAATGACCGGTCGAACTATTGTGTAAGTAGCATTTATACCTGGCTGAAGCACTCGGATTAAATATTGCGGGCCGTCACAGATGCAGAAATTTTAGCTATAAGAGAGGCATAAAATCGGGGATTGTGAGAGTGTTTTGAATTGAGCGCAAATGTTTAGAAATATTTTTTGTGGTTTTCCAAGCAGAAATGGACTAAATGAGGCTTGCAATTAAGCTCTCGTTGTTGTTCATTTATGTACCGATTAGGTGAATGATTTAGTTGTTGGTTGTTTGAATGAGGAGTGGAAGGGTTGCCCGCAGGTGGCGTCGTGATCCACAATCCTTTGCTCTCCAGGTAAACACTCTAACCATCTGGTTCAAGCAAGCGTTCAGCATAATAATTACATTGTAATGAAGTTGATTCCATCCTTTGCGTAATAAAATCTATGGGTTGAAATATTGAAAATGTCAAGAACAGGTCGATTGCTTAGAGTCTGAGCTCGGAAGTCAGAACACATGAGTTCAAGTCTTATCATCGAGCAATCTTTCCACTCATAATCAGACAATGGTTGTTGTCTAAATCCGTTTAAATTGTCGGGTGTGAACCAGTTTATTTGTGCGATCAATCGAAGTGAAGTTGGGTTTGTGAGGAGGTGAATCCTGTTGTAATGACACTATTTGAAATCACTCCAGAATTCAGTAGTGTAGATTTCGAAGTGCCCAACGACCATAACGTTGAGGTGTTGTTGCTGCAGACGAAAGACATTAGGGGTGACATTATTGGGGCCTTAAAATATAAAGGCAGTTGCTATGAAAATTGTTAGTGACTGAAATCCAGCTAGAAATTGTTCGATGTATTTCAAATCATCGTAATTTTTCTTTGCCTTAATTTGTGCAGCCAGATAGGTTAGAGAGAAGAAGGGGAAATGTGTCGAGGTGGTTTTTTCCTTAGTAAAGCACTAGTGGTTTGCGAAGGTTTCTCAGCGTTTCCTAGTGTCCGTTTTTTGTATGCTCGGTGATATCTCTAAACATAGGTATTTGCTTCTTCCATGTTGTTTAAATATTGGTTTGGTCCAATTACAAAAGAAAATTAATTATTCTGATGAGGTAATACTCTTATTACAGAGCCCGCATTCCCGTAACAACGATAATCAACCACCTCGTTATCAAGCCCAATTGAGTCGTGCACAGAGGTATGTTGAGAGCAAGCTCATTTTCTTATCACAATTAATGTGTGCGGGCGGTATCAGATTATCTAAATTTACCTCATTGTAATAAACGATGCTGCCGAATTCGCTGTGAAATGCGTTGATATAAAACTAGAATGGAATGCGACTGTGTCGACTTTTGTTACCACCCAGCGATCGAGTAAAAGTTGTAATTAAGCTATTGAGTTAAAAAAAATCACCTCTCCAATTTTTTGGTTTTTTCTGATAAAATGGGCCATATCGCCAAGCGTAATTCTTTAGTCTATACGTTGTAGGTGATTCTGCTGCATCCTGAATCATTCAGGAGAGGTGAAATGAAGGGATATGCAATAAAATAGTGAACTTCTTTTTATAAAGTTTTCTTTTTTTAATAAAGGTGCATCTTTGTGCGCTGATGTTAGTAGGAGTTCTCAACTGGAATTTCGGTCGAAATTATAGCCTCCTCCAAAGAATACTGCAGAAGCACCGAAAAAGTGACTGCAAGAGGTAAACAAAAGATCAAATTAGGACTCCGGTAAAAAAAGTGAAGTCACAAGCAGTTTTTACTTGGGATTTAAGATTGAAAACGAGCTATAAAATACTGCAAACTAAAAGCTGAGATGTTTCGGAGTGGAGGTGTTCTTTGTTTTAAGGTGATGCAAGCAGGGTAATTAGGGTCATTAGCAATCCTAGTCGGTGAAGCCACAGATGAGGGAGTCGTTGAAGGGGGGGGGGGAGTTCTGTTGAATGTCAGTAAGTTGCCTTTCAGGGTGGCATAAAGTTTGCAGTCGGATATTGCTATCCCCGTTCTCAGTTAACTAATTAATGACTTCAATAATCATGTTATATCAATTTGTATACGTACAATTTTAGCATCCGTGATGCGCTATCGAATACAACAGCTCGCTTTTTTGGAGTGCCTCCTCCGTTGGATAGACAGCAATCGTTTGCCCTCGGGACGTCACATGACCCTCGATGGACATTGCGTCGGCTGCGTTATATGAACAGACGTTATGGAGGAATCAATGAGCAGGGATTGAGGGAGTTGGATGTGAGAGGTATATCTTTTTTTGGTAGTTTGATATAATCACTTTAAACCTGTAGATTATTTCAGTGATCGGCAGAATGATGTCATCACTTTTAATGCCTATTTTCTCAATTTTTTTTGCTTTATTTTCAATATTTGCTGTAAGTCATATGCCGACACTTTGGTTGGGGTTAGGGTGGTGATGGGGAGAAGCGGAATATATATTTTGTCGCTCTTTGCTATTATGGTTTAGAAATAAAGAAGATATGCGCATTTCATCAAACAGAATCATTTTAGAATATATGAAATCGTATTACTCGATTTCCGCAAGTGTTTACTGAACCATCATATGGGACAGTTCTGCAAATTTTGCATAATTCACGAAAAGTTTCCCCACACATGAGTCTCGAAACCGTTCACCGAGCGTTGGTATGTTAGGGTTCTTCAGTGTGCACTAAGGTTTAGGGTTCAAACATCTGCATGGAAGAGCTGTTCGAGTAAGGGAATGTTTTTCAAATATGATCACTGATTTTGTGCAGATATTTTTGGAGTTGGCGCATGAAGAGCTCCAAAGACACCGAGCTTTCATATATGAAGATTTCCTAGGTGATCATTGTTGTACTTCAACTTTTATGCCGCCTTTAAGCTTGTATGACATGTGGAAGTAATTCACGAACGAAAATGTTTGATTGGGCGGTTAGACGCGTATATGGCGACAAAATGAAGGATGGTGAAGTGTTTTTGTAAAGGATTTTAAGAGAAACACAGGAAAATAACGGCGGGAGAATAGTGCTTCAAGTAGTTGATGAAGTATGAAGCAGATCACAAAGGATGGTCTAGTTGTAGATGAGTTGACTGATCTCGCATCTCAATTGGCAACGCCTAGCACAGCCGCTATGCAAGCGATTACACCAGTTTCTGCAATTGAACCGTCGGTTTATGCATCCAACTTGGTTTGTTACAATTTAATCGAACTTGATGCACCTTTTTGTTCTTATGAATGGAGGAATGCCATCTTTCTTAGCATCGTAATAAGATGGCAATATAATAATAGAGCACTTCTGTTATATCCTGTGTGAGTGTTGATTGTTCGGCGATTTTCCTTTGAAAGGCATTTCAACCTCATAGCAAAATATTTCATCATTTAATTTTCAAGCGATATTTCGTCATCGCTTGAAATGTTTTCTTTTCCTTATCAACAGACTGTTTTGGTTTATCCATCCCGTGTTCCTGCTTATATTGCATTAAACTCTGATCCTCTTGCTTCTTATCTTGGATGGGGAACCAAATCCACTTGATGTGGTCGCAAATCTTAGCATGTCTGAATCGAACATTGCGTTGATTTCGCTATAGCGATGTATTATTGTATGTTGTGGATGCTGATGTAAGCACGCTATATTATTGGAATACTGTAGGTGTCACGAAGCGTCTCTATCGAGAGTCGTGGAAGTCGAATTGTTCCACCGTTGGAACGTCGTGACAGCGTCGCTAAGATGGCATGGGATGGACTTTCTTCAATTGTTCACAGGTTGGCCGAGTTGTTATTATGAGTCTTCCCACCTTAAATTTCTTCACCTCAGTAAAATTTGCAGCAACTGCAGTATTCTAACTTATTGAGTCCTTTAGATAGACTGTTAGCATGAATTCACCATATGAGGGGTTCAGCTTTGATTCGTTAGTAATATGCTTCATGAAATGTTCGAAAAATATGGCGCATTAAGGGGAGTTCGCTGTCTTTTCTTTTCTACCCTTTCGTTTACTGTAGTCGACTTTTCGGCTCATAGCGATTTGCCGAGCACTTGGGCAAAGAGGGTCACATCGAATGCAAGTAAACGAAAGAAATGAAAAAATGGTAAAAATAGGTGTGGGCTTGGACTTATTGCGCTTAAAATCCGCCAACTACGTCCACTTATGCCAATTTCTGAACATATAATTTTAATTTGCATAACGTATTGATTCATCCGGTTTTTGCACAGGTTGAGAGCAAAAAAAGAGGTGAAATAATGTCTGATGTTTTTTTTAAAGAATTGAACCAGCGTAATAAGCACATGCGTTAAAACATTTCCACATTTGCGTGTTAATATCAGGTTTCGTTGCAAGAGAAGTTAAAAGTTTTTAAGATTTTCGACACCGTTCCAAAATTCGCGACACATTGATATCACTATCAAGGTGTTGGCAACTATGAGGATACGAAGTTCCGGGGAGAGCGTGGATTGCTGTTTTGCAGATCCACTTTCCTTATTGGAATCGACACTTTTTTTGCAAAATCTTCCATTCATAGCGTCACTGGAACTCAGTAGCTTCTGAAAAAGACGATTTAAAAAATCGCCAATGATGGGATCAGAGGATAAAGAATGAATGATTTGTGGGACCGGAACTGAAGATGGGCTCGGATGTTTGCAGTGCAGTTCCCTTTGCAGTCAGTACAGTAGGTATTGGCTTGGGATGTCCGGTCAGACAAGCAGGTGAAGCCACGGCACTGTGGTTTTTACTGAAGCAAAAGCAGAGAATGAGCAGATGGTTGTAGTTGTAGCTGGTTGAAGTGATTGCCGCGAAGAGAAACTTCGCCTCAATAGAGGGTTTTCAGTTTTATCGGTTATATTCACTTACGTTCATTACTGTAGTGAGTATTCCTTTAGAAATTCACACTCATTTAAGACGAATGTGCCTATCTGGGAGCATGTCTAGCAATAAGTGTTGCGTTAAATTCTTGGCCGAAAAATTTTTTGATTTCTGGTTTTCTCACTCTCATTATACATGCCACTTTTTTAACTGTACTGTTTGCTTGGTTTAGGGGGACTTTCGGAGCTAATGCTCGACGTCAAACGACTCCACCTGCGGCAACAACTCGGGGTCGTTCTCCGTCGAGTAGTTTTTCGCCGTTTTCAGTGCAACCTACAGGTGACACTTTCCGTTTAGTTGTTGCTGATATTTTAGCAGCCATTCAGCTTTTAATGGTTGGAATGATGCTATTTCTCGTGCACCTTTAGCATTTTACGGGTGAAAATGGAGCGTGAAGCCAGTTGGTTTATCTCATCTAAGATTGTTCCCTCTGTCTTTTAATGTTGATGCCTTTTTCTTAAGAGTAGTTGACAAAAATGTTTTCATGACGAAGAAGTTAGCGAACAGATTTCAGATCGGACGATTTATTTGTTGTTGTGGGAGGGGGAGGGAGGGCACTGCTAATGTTTTTCCGAGGATGGAAGCGAAGATTTGTGAATGATGTGGGATATTTGGCTGATGAATGGGTAAGTGCAGTTTATTACATATTATGTATCCCATGAAACGTGATATTCGAATGTGGCATATTAGAAAAAAACAATCGATTGACTGAATAGTGAACACAGAACAAAAAATACCGAGGTGGTATCGTAGATAAAGAAGTGACGAGACGAATGGAGAAAGCAGACACCCCCTTCCCCAACAAAATACAGGTTCGAAGTAAAAAAATAGGTAATTTCGAAATTAATCGTGTTCAATTTTGCAGCCTCTCAAATGACAACAGTGCACGAAGTCGACGAGGAGAGTCTGCGGATCACTGCTGCGGTTGCACAGGAGTCTTTTGAAGACGTGAAGAAGGAAAAGAGGGAGGAACATCCGGTTGGTAATTTTTGTTGATTTGCCTAAGACAATTTAAGGGTAGTCGAGGTGTTGTAATGAGAGTCAAGCTCATATTAAAGCTTGTATATTTTGACCTTTTTGCTGCTGTGATGGGTTTCATTCAAGTGGGTATAATTAGATCTTATTAGATCAGGGTAAAAAAAATGCTTTTGTGACCTTTGGGATGCTCGTTGTAAAAGTATGGCTATGACTCTTTGATGTATGCTTCCTCCTTCGGACGAAATGCTGCATGTAGGCTTGATACTGGACATTCTTTGGCTTGTCAAGGTAAATGGGATGATTTATTTCTTTTGCACTCTAATGGCAGTTTGGTTTTGCAATGCTACTTACTCAATGATACATTCAGTTGGAGGTTTTCTTGAAGAAAAAAGTTCTCCTCTATCCTGCTACAATTGGTCTAGGGTTAAATGGTGCTTAGTTACTGTAGTGGATCGGAGGAGTTCTGGATTCTGGATTGAAGCCGGTTGAGACCGCCGTATAATCAAATATAAAATATTATTGACTTATGCGTCCGGCTTAGCATGGAGTTCGTTTGTATATTGCAGAAGATGTCACCACAGTCGATCACCAGCACGGATTCGATTCAAGACGAAGTGTTTTTCGACGTATCACCGATCGGTGCGCAGCCGATGAGACCAACCACGCTCGCATTTCCGGCGCCGACTAGTTACATGGCACTTCCCCCATCTTCCACTACTGTCGACCGTCGTTATTTCGCATACTCAGGTTTTTTTGCGTGCTCATTTTGCAGGGCACTGAAAGTGAGTGAAGCGTGTTCCACCTTTATTTCAAATGTGCAAAGAGTTGCCCACAACCGATCCCCTGTGTAGTACAGCGCTAAAGTTGCCTTATACCTTTTTAGTCTTACTTACGGTTAAATGGAAAGGAGAGATGGGAAATTTACGAGATCGCGAGAATCGAACGTGAAGATCCTGTAACTTATAGGAATGAGTTTGCGAGCTGCTTAATATATCTCGTAAGGAGCATCGTGTAACTGGCAGACCTCGATAGTCAATATAATCTATGGGCAAAGTGAGATGTGATTTCGGCACAAAGGAGTCGAAAACGTTCGCCTTTCTAAAGATATTAAGGAAGGCGCAATACCTTTCTAGTTGATGTATGAGTGTTGAGCAGAGTGCTTCTTGAAAACTTTAAGGTGGAAATAGGTTCATTTAATAAGGCTGAGCCAAGAATTTCATAGAATTGTGCTTAAGTACACATCTCTCTGTAATTATGGAATTAAGAAGTCTCTAGTTTGCACGAGAAATGCTTTAAACGGTCATGGTAAACAGAGCATCGAAAAAAACCTGACTGAATATTACGGCGACGATTTTTTTAATACATTGTATGGGTCATTTGCCATGTACACTTTGTTTAGCGGCACTAAAGAATTGTTTCATCTCGACAGGAAGATGGAGGGCAGTCAAATTTGCTTATATAGGGATGGATCTGCCGGATGATAAAATAGGTTATTCGAATGCATCGCGCCACACGGTTGTACTCAAAGGCACGGCTGTTGTGAAGCTTTATAACCTTGAGTGATCTGTCACAAGAGCGCCCTCTTTCCGTTCAAAAATATCGTCTGGCTTTAGGGGGGATTTTGAATGGGAATTAGCAAGTTGTTTAATTTCTGATGAGACTTGTGAGGTGTTGAGTTCGGAACGTTAAGTGCTAAAAATGAATAGTGGTGCGAGGGTCCTATTGATGTTCCATTACTTCTTTTGATTACCGATATAGGTGTTAAGTGAAATTCGGTGACCATCATTCTATGGTCTAGCATTGCGAATTGCGTCTAAAAGGGTCGTATCATTCACTTCAGAATTTTGTCATTATTACAGGTGCTTCACATTTGGATGTACCTTGCTTTGCACCATGCCGAACCGCGCCTCGTTCAGCTCATTTATCGCCTTCGACTGGACGAAGCGCGGAACGACATCTGCACAAACCGGAAGAAACTGTTCGTTTTATTAGAACGTTACCTTCTTTGTATAACTTTTGCTGTGAATGCTATGTCAATATTAAGTATTGTATATCTTCCAATAGACACTCAAGGAAGAACGATGAGAACGCTAATTCTGGAAAAGGGAACGGTTGTATGGGGGGGGGGGGGGGGG
>QEWY01004075.1:681903-694595 GCA_006503575.1 Baylisascaris schroederi
GGGGGGGGGGGGGGGGGAATGTTACGGAATCTCTTAATCCAGCAGATGGATCAATAAGCGACTTTGTGAAGAAGCTTTTTCCGGAAAAACGGAAATTCCGGAAATTTGAGAATTCCGAAAAAACGAGCCAGACGTTTTTGTGGAATGAGTTTTCCATTTTGCAGTCATATTAGATTCTAGAAACAAAAAAACTGAGCATATTATCTTGTTTGTCTGAGCATAGAAAATGTTTTATTTTCCGACGAGTGGGCATCTGGAAATGATGAGGGTTTTATTTAAGAAGGTGACTCTCACTGTAGATGGCTTTGGTCTAATTTTTGCGACATCTGTTGTTTTGTGGACATATTGAGTAGTGTATATTCCTTGGAGTGGGAACGTATTCCCGATTTACTCGCTAGTATTATCTATTGATGGCCGAATTTTGTCATCTGTTGAAAGTCTACTGCTTTCAAGGATATAGCGATTCTGTAATGCAAGTGATTGTCAGGTTTGGCAAAGTAAAGAGTTTCAAGCTGAATAGCAGGAGGCGTTTTTTGATACCGCTAACTGATTCGGCAGCGACACTGATCGGCGGATCTCGATTCTTAACGATTCATCTGATTTTCAATTGGAATTCGAATCCATGTGTACATATCCTTGGTGGACATACAGCATGATTAAATAACGTAATAGTTGACATGGTAGCTGTTCGGGTTAAATTGGTTCCGGTTATGGTTACGGTCAAATTCGTAGAACAATTCGTACGATAGATTGACTTCAACGTTGGTTCGTGAGGTTCGTGAATACGGTAAGTAACATAATAGATGAGTATGTATGTGTTGTCGAATGATGGAAACATTCAACATGCAGGTGGAGGTTCATACTTTTAGCACTTACAACTCAGAATTCGGCCAGGACGTTTACCTCGACAAGAGAGTTTCGACAATGGAGCGCAAACACCGATTGGATTGCACGAGGTAGGCTTTTATGTGTAGAAAGTTGAGAGTATGTTAGGGAGGGTTCCTCGAATTTCGTGATAGAGAGTTATCTCTTGCAGTAATTGTTTTATTGTAAGTAGTGTGCTGAAAAGATTGGTTTTTTATCATGATAGAAATTTAACTTTTTTTGCTCTGTAGTCTTTCTCTTATAGTTGTATTAACTGGTACATATTTCAATTGAGTAAAATTTAAAGCACAATTTGCGTTCTTTGTGAATGAACGTTTGCCAAAACACTGTCCCAAATCTGAATGAGAAACTGTTTATGGTTTGGTTGTGGCTCCGTTGGCAAAATTTGCGGCTGAATGTGCACAAATTTTTTATGATTAGATGTTTGCAAATACGTGATCCATACAGTGCATTCGTAGTGTAGATAATTTCTTTGCTACGTATAGAGATGAGGGTTTGTTCGCATGGGTGAAGAGAATGGAAAGGAAGGATAGTAGACAATTCATTGTCAGACTGCTCTTGCTTAAAGAGCGCCATCAATAATCCATAACTTCATTTATAATGCATTTTTTTATCGCTTTATAATGTTTTGTATTTATAATATTTGTAATGTTTTATAATATCGTTTTACAGTTATGCAAATTTCTGGCAAACAAGGAATTGATTTTTTTCTTTTGAGCAGTTTCAGTTTTATGGAGAATATTGCAGGATACGTCAAGGGGCAATCGGATTTTCGCGGAGAATGCAGTCGTCGCACCGAAAGTTAGTGGATTATTTAAGTGCCTATTTTGTATATGTTTGCGCATATGAAAGGGTGATTTGCTGAGTGGTGTTAGGCTAGTGTGGGAGAAACAAAAGTGATCACTGCTTGTGGTTAACGCCAAATGTCTTTCTTAAATAGGGTGACGGTAAAGTAAAGAAATTGGCAGTTATATGATTCGTTGTCATCGAGATGTGCTGATGGTATTTCGATTGATGCTTGATTAAATTTAACATGGTCATATCTGAAAACAGCTTCCGTTGTTTTGCATTGTTCAGTTGAGATGATGCCACCAGGTGAAAACCTATTATTCAGCGAGCACATTTTTGGTGTGCAGTTGATTCTTGCGCCAGTTGTAGTGAAGTAGAAGGTTGCGAGTATCAAGTTATAAGCTTGAAGTATTGCCGATGAATTGAATTCGGCAAGAGTCTTTCAGACTGTCTCCTGCTAACATAGTTTACGACGTGGGATGAGGGGCAAGGAGGAAAAGGGGGAGAAATGGGATATAGTTGAGCAAATTTCTTTTAAGGGGGGAGTGATATTGCTTCGAATATTGTCATTGGTCATCATTTAAGCGATGGTGACGGCGGAATAGCGACGATGTTAGGTTGTTTTTTCCATCGTGGTTGCCATTTTAGTCTTTATGCTTTCAGAAATATGAAATACCAGGTCGTTTGCAGCAAGGAGCAGCACTTCCGAAGTCGCCTAGAGGATCTTCTGTCCTTGAGGTTTCTTTTCCTCTCAGTTTATTTTTATCGGCATTTCATTTATGCGCTGGAATGCCATTTCGTTTGAACTCTAGAATGCTGTGTTTAACTCATTCTTTTCTTCCTTCATCGCTGGACTACGACTTTGGACTTCTATCTTTTACGAGTACCGCAATACGTGTATAGCCTAAGCCGCATATGATGGAAATGTTTTATATGACACTGCGATGTTAGAGCACCGTCACTGTATCAGTTATAGCGCCGCGGAAAAACAGTGGAATTTCTATTGAATTGGAATAAAAAGGTTTACATATGCCAGGATTTCTCCAAACAGGCGAAGATTTTTCATGAGATGCCGGACGGTTACATGGCAACCTTCGAACCGTGACGTGATGTATTTGAGACGACGGTACACTTCCATTTTGCAGAATATTTATGCGCGATTTCAAGCGCGATCCAAAAAGGTGGCAGCGCCTCGTCGTAATCGGCTCCTCGTTGGATTCCTACGAAAGTTTTTAAACCCGAAGTTTACGAAAAGTGTCGAGCAGAAATCTTTGGAGCAACCAGACAGCTTCCACGATTACAGGTTGGAATTACATTCGTTATGAACACCGGTAATATATGAGAATTTACAATTGGTTTGTTGCGATTGCTACAGTGGGTTTCTTTTATTGTGAGAAAAAAGTGCTGTTATTTTTCCGTAAATTGACCTATTCACTATCCGCAGCCATATCCCATTGATTTTTTATCGTCATGACAGTGATATTGTTAAGCAAATTTCCGTCTGTATTCATTGCAATATTCGTTGGGTTGGTATTGCGCTATAAACAGGTCAACAAAAAAAAAAAAAGAATCGTGAGCAATCCGATGACCTAGTTGCCACTAAAACTTGGCAATTATTTCACTTCTGCAGACGTATTTTTGGTCAAACTTTGCGTTCAGGGAAATTCAGTAGTCCTCTTCATCGTTCCCCTTTTTTCCTCTCTTTTCTCCAAGATTCTTTTCTCAGTGCAGCTCACTTCTTCTACTAACTTTTTTGGTTGGTGTTTGATGATATGGTTATGAGTGTTAGAGGGGATGTGGTGCGTCTTTGCATTTGCTTATATTCAGTGGCGCGTTAAATCCGAGGCACTGTTCCTCACATTGGTTTCTGATCCGAACAGTAGGTATTGGGTGCAATATGTCTTTGCAGCTTCGCATATGCGTTACCAGCAGAATGGTGCGAATCACTTTTGGTTGGTGTTTATGGATTCTGATTGTGTTGTTTGTGGTGTTGGATTGCTTGTTTGTAATTGTTCTTTATAGATGAAAATTTCTCCACTTTGGCAAGTAAATTTAGACATAATTTTAGTATTATGTTATGGCTGTCTTTTTGTTGTTGCTGTTTTTTTTTTTTGCAAGTTCGTTTTGCACCTTCGAACCAGTCTCCGTTTTTATTACCAATTGCAATTCCCCAATTTTTTAATTCTTTTAAATTTTGAGGAAGCTCCACTCCCAACATGTCATTTTGTTTTACATGACATCGAGACCTAGGTTTTTAGCACGTTGTCTTCTATCATAATGGCGTTATTACCAGCTGTCTCATTTTAGCGGTTAGGTTACAGTGCTAGGTTTGTGTTGTGTTTAGTGATTATTGGGGGTTTATTTTTATTTTTTTTTTTAAAGAGGCGTTCTCGTTGGAGTTTTATCCGTTGCGTGGTGCTTGAGCAACGATGTGATCATGTTTTTACTCCCATCGAATATCAGCCACTAGCAGGTGCTAACCTGATTTCTGGTAAAATTTAGATGTAATTTTAGTTTTCAAATATTATAATAAGATATCTTGGTCAAGTCCTTGGAGTTTTTCTTACATGCAGTTTTTTACTTTGATGATATTTTTTGAGCGATAACTTCTGTAATGGGAAAAAGATGTTGTTTGTTAAAGGTGTTCTCGACAGCAATATCAGATCACAGTCGCTGATTATGCGTTAGAAGATATTTTTGTCTTTTGGAATTTAGTTGTCTTCCTGCATCCGTCACTCTCTGAACTGCATCAAACAGTACGGAAGCCAAGATTTGCTGGACATTTCAGGCCGTATTTCACCTATTGGGTGACGTGCGTTCAAGTACTGGTAACCGTCATAACGGTTTTTACATATGGGTTCGGTCCGTTTGGAATTGGACGTGTCGAGAGAACGGCTGACGTGTTGCACTCAACTGTAACATTGAAGCATGTGAGCGTTTACGAGCTGGAAAATCTCTGGTTGGGACCGAAATTTGTGAGTTTTTTTTGTAGTGTACTTAATGAATCTGTAGTATGGGACAAGTTTCTTTCGGTATTTTTGAAGAGGTAGGTAGAGTGGGTAGATTGTTTAGTTGGCGCATCGAAACCCTCCTCACAGATCGACTGTTATGTTTTTGATGGCACTTTCCAGAAACAATTCAGATAAAGTTGATGAGGTTTTTTTTTGAAAAGAATATAGTGTTGTTGTCTTGCGCCTGCAGTTTTTGTGCAGTTCATATACAGTTTCGTAAGAAAAGGTCCTGATGTTATTGGTCCAATTTTTAATATAGAGAAGACCTCATGTAAAAAAATTAACTTTCAACGAAACCTGTCTCGAAAAAACCTGCACAACCTCACTATTATTGTGTAGTTTTATGAAAAACAGCTTTAAAAAATTATTGACTCTGTTTGCTTGGTTGCACTCTTACCCTCTCTACTGCAAATTTGTGGTAAATGGTATCATTTCTCGAATGCTTTGATTCGTCAAAAATCCGAATTAAAAATGAAGCTTCGAAGGAGCGTACGTCTACGCGGCGTCCCAGGAGTCCGCTTAGAAGTACACTGTATTTTTACCTAGAACAACCTGTAAGCTATGGTCAGGTGATTTTAATTGCAGTCGGACTTGGTTCATTTGGGTGCGACGTTTGCACCTTGTATGCGGCATGATCCGAGAATATACGCACAGATAGAAGCAGACCGCGCATTAGAAAATCAGACGGGTTGTTGTGTATACAACGATGGAACGGGATGCTTCCAGACTGGAGGAGATACGTGCCCGGTATTTATTTTTCTGTTTTTTCTGATTTTATAGATGAATTCAAGTGGTTATTAAATAGATTTATGGACTTGTAGGTCGTGCAGATGGTTGCAATGCATTTGAAGAGGTAGGGAAAGTGGAATTGAGGAAAAAAGGGGAGATTTATTAGGAAGTAGATTTTTCCTATCGTTTTCAGAACTTGAAAGTTCTTGCTGCAGCCAAGCTCGAAGGATGTAGGAATTTCGGTAATTGATGTGTGGTAAGCAAATGTGGAGTAAATTCTTGCCAAGTTCGCATATTTTGCCTGAATGAGTTTTAATCCCGTCTGCTTCAATCTAAACGTTCTTCAGTGAGGTAACCAGTGAGATAAAGAGATAAGCAGTGATCTGACTGTCCGACAGTCCGACCTTTTGCTCTAGAAGAATCGCTTGCCTCGTTTTGGGGAGATGCTTACAGGAGAGCTCTTATCATTCAAAACTATCTCCTGGGTAACCCTTAATTAGCATTCATCGACTGTGGTTCACTTCGCTTGAAACTTTTACTTGGTAATTTGCAAGACCGCGGTTTGTGCTCGTATGTTGTGTATTCCCACCTTGTGATGCTGGTATACCGAAATTAGACTTTTATTCTGAAAATTCAATTTTGCATACGACATGCCGTGCAGGTAGCAAGCGCTTCAATTTATGTGTGGCTGTTGTGATTTTAGCTCGAGTTAAATCGTTTATTGCTTCTTCGGCATCTGTAGAATCAACAGATCTGTCGCCTTCTTTATGAAATTGATATGAGATACTCGCCGTACAGACTATCCTCTTAAGTTTCTTCCTTCACAAGTAAGTAATTTATAGCAATGGGAATGATGTAGATGACAAATTGCATTCTTCTTTATTGTAGAAGGTGATAGCATCGTTAGTGAAATGGAAGATCGGCGCAACGGGACCTAGCGGGCGTATATCTGGAGCAGTTTGTGGTCAAGATCCAAGGTATGTCGATTACATCCTTGCAATAGAATGCAAGTTTATTTACTCACCTTGTGCTGGTGGATTTAGTAACATCTGTAGAATGAGTTTGGCAACGAGTTCTTTCATTTAGTGTAATATTTGTTGCATTGCAAGAGTTGGATAGTGCTAGTTTGCGAGGAGTTTTCTTGATTCCGTAAGTAAAACTTTCCTTGAGAATGAATGGTTTAATTTTTTCATGCTTTAGTCATCGATAGGAAATTTCAGATACTGTAACGATCCACCGTCCGTGGATCCCTTCGAATGGCCCGACGATATCACCAAATGGCCGGTAAGTTTTGGCTCACCTTTTACTGCGAATGAGGATTTAGAGTGAGATTGATTGGTAACGATATACTTTATGTAAGGTGTGCTAAAGAAGTTGGGGAGCTATCCCTATATTGCTATAGAAGAGGTAGTGAACAGACTTTCACGGTAAAAATACGTGCATTCGATCAGGACATAAGCACGTATTGTGCCCGCTCGCCCAAATCTTCAGTGTGGAATATTTGTGCTGCAATAGCTTGCTTATACTTCGTTGAAAACAACTTGAACACTTGTGATTCTCATCGAGAGTTTTGGATCAGAATTACGAACCTTTAAAGGCTGCCACGGATTTGCAGCATTGGTTGGATATCTATTCTGTAGCATTTTTTCAGTGAATGAAAGCTTCCAGTTGGCGTATCCCTCTGAACGGATATGTACATTATATATATATATATGTACATATATATATATATATAATATATATATATATAAAGTCATTTGGCAACAACGGAGCCAAAAGAGTGAACCCTGGAGGTTCATATCTCGTTGATGGAGGGTCACAACAGCTGATGAAGAAAATCACAGATCGCAATACAAGGAAAGCCATGTGCCATTATGAGGGAGGTAGAAACTTGCTATTTGGTCATGGAATACAATGTATCGTTTTCCGAAGTTGTCAAATTCGGGAAAAGTTTTGTCATCATTGGTACTTTATTTCAATGCAGTGATGGAGGGCCATTTTAGCAATGTCTTCGTCCAGTGCTGCATATACCCGAGAACGAAAAACACATGCAATGTGAGATAACAGGACGGCCCTGTTGCATTCAATTACATGGACAATGCCGCATAACAACGCGTGACTATTGTGACTTCGTACAAGGATATTTCCACGAAAATGCTACCCTCTGCTCGCAGGTATCCTGTTTCTGCCATTCTTGTCTAATGCTTCCTATGTTTTATCGGCGTATGAAGCGAAATGTGCTCTGAGGAGAGATGTTCACTGATTAGATAAAGAGAAGTAATTAGTCTGTGTGAGTTGCCAATTATAAAATTTTTCCGACGTATGAACTTTTCTTTATCTCGTTGTTTTATGGACACAGTACGATCATGTACTACTTTTTCCTTCAAACTTGCTGTGACATGCTATTTCTTTTAGAATTTCGCAGTTGAAACAAGATCATATATAGCTCCGGGATTAAAAGAAGAATGTCGAGAGATGGGGGCAGTAATATAATGGTCAAGTCCATCGCCTGGTTAGCGAGAGATCGGAGCTCGGATTTCCGCTGCACTGTGCAGTTTTCGCGTTTTCATCTCTCCTGTCAATAAAGTCAATTCAGTGAGGCGTCCGCTTTGACGCATTGAGATTGTGATAGTTTGGGAACTTGAACATGGGATGGAGGGCGTTGATCCATATTTTAGCGGTTTAACTGGTTTGACACTAATGTGTGGTTTTACTCTCCTTTGCTTTCGCATTGCAAACCAAGCTGCTAATTTGTTTTGCTAGAATTCTTCCTTCATATTCTTTTAAGGTCATATATTGGATGTTTCTATCTCTTTTGAGCGATCCGCATTTACATGTAGTCAAAAATGCTGTAACTTTCCTCCATCATCTAGTTTTTTTAGTGTTTTCCACTCAATTTAGGTAGTTGGCCACCATCTGTTGCCTATCTTTGATTACATCACTGCACTGAACTCATGATAGGGGAATCCAGTTACCTCTTTGTCCTCCTCGTTTCTAATATTGAAAGTATGAGTTTATTGCTTATATGGTGTGTTTGTTGTCAAGAATATTGCCCAGCAAGAGGCTGTTTTTCAGGTGTCATGCTTAGGCGAGATATGTGGAATGCTGCCTTTTATGCTTAAGGATCAACCCGACCAATTTTATCGACTTTTCATCCCAATATTCTTACATGCCGGGTAGCTTTGCTATTCTTTTTGAATCGTTTTTTTTCAAACGAATTCATGCTGTATCAATACTCAAATGTTCATTGCTTGGTGTTTGAATGAACTGACCGATGCGTCGAAGTGTGCAAGTGAATACACGAATTTCATAGACGTAGGTTGACTTCTGCAGAAAAACGCAAAAACCTCTTGTAATATTAAGTTTTTTGAAAGTTAGGCAGCCGATCGATTCGGCATTAGATGCTGATTAAATATGCAAATTGTTTCTTTTTTCATGAGGACAAATGTGAACTTAACGGCAACTATTTTTGATCAAATCGCTGTTGAATAAACATGGAGATTGTCCCTCAAGTTGCCGGTAAGTTCATTTGTTTATAACAAACCCTTTAGTAGTGGAGGGATGGCGATCGAAAGAAGAGTGGATTTCCCGTTTGCTGTCTAAGTTTATGTCGAACTTTCAGTATAATTCACTGTGCAATAACAGTGATGGTTCAGTGGTATTATATGCGTGACCTTGAAAAGTTGATAGGTTGGGCACGCATGGCTATTGTTTATATGGGTGCTGGCATCGGTGGCAGTCTCGCAAGTGCAATATTTCTACCTTATAAGGTAAGCGCTTGGATCTTTTGATTTGTATTCATCGTTTTATGCTTTTGGAGTAGGCATTATGTCGTTGAGTTTTTTGTGTTTATTGAGAGACTTCTACTTGAGAAATAAGAAAGCTTCGGTAATAAAATCTACTGGTTATGTTCTCTATTAATTTTTTGAAGCCTTCTGAGCTATCATCCACCTAACTTTTTAGCTGCAGGGATTTTATAATGTCTCGGAGCTTGATTGTATAGTTTATGTTACGCAGTTGATGGGACGTTGGAAAGCATATTTGTCTTAGGATTGTTTAAGGTTAGATGCTCGGAAGGCACATTAATCGGCCTGCTTCTTACATTTGGAACGTTGATACGATCGGCTTATGCTTTGGACGCAGCCATTACTTATAGGAACATTGAGTCCAGTGGTTTCTTCAAAGTAAATTATTTATTCACAGCCAAATGGGGGTAAAGGAACAGGCGAGAGCATGGGCACTGTCTGGCGTTCTGCTGGCCGAAGTCGCTAACAGTGACGTTAGATGAAGTTTTGGATAGCGCACTAGACGCCAATTCTTGAATTCTCGTTTTTCTAATCTCAATGGTAAATGTTATTTCATTAGTACATTAGGTGTTGTTATGTTTCATGTTTGTTTTCAATCTGCAGCCAGAGGTAGGACCAGCTGGATCGCATATTGGAATATTCGCGGCGATGTATACCGATATCATATATAATTGGTGAGTTCTTTTCATTTTGCAGCTATGAACTGTATATACAGGCTAGAATTAAAGGGAGGCAAGAATTGCTAACGAAAGGTGGTATTACTGAGGTATTTATTAGTATATGTCAATAGGAATTCATTTTGATGGCGCCATTACAATATATTTTTTTTGCTATGCGTAGGCGAACCAATCTAAGTTCTTGCTTACTGTTTATTACTCTGAATGAATTATGGGCACTTTGACTTGCTGACTATATCTGATTTCTCTGAAGGGAAAATGCAGTCGTTCTTGTTGTACACATGCAGACAGCGTTAATAAAATTCATGTGCGTATACAAAGAGGGGTAATTGCTGTAATATTTATGTCTAGAGTGTATGAAGGATGAGATGTGATAATGATAAGATGCTTGCTGTATGTTATCTTCAGTTGCATTTATCGATCGCACTTAAGTGACTGTAACCAAAGAATGCTCAAACCTAGGCGGTTAATTCAACGGCCGTGGTCTGCGCTGAGGGAATTGGCGATGTTCACGCTGGTACTATTTATATGCGGTCTGCTTCCATGGATCGACAACTGGGCGCACTTATTCGGATTTATCTTCGGGTTTCTCTTATCATTAGGTAGGCTGCGCTTTGAAAACGCTTCGACTTATCTATTTATTACTCATTAAATTAAACGATGTTTTCTTGAGGGAATGGCTGGAGCCTATGTTTTCATTGGCTTGTTACTGCCAGCTGTTGAACGAAGCATCTTTTTGTTTTAGGGGTCAGTAAATCAAGTCAGAGGCGCATTTTGTATCATCTTCAGCATTCACTTAAGCAGTTCGGAAAGCTATGAAAAAGCCGGAGACGTTCGCATGATAGAGTTGTATGTAGAGGTCATTCCGTGAGGGATCGATTAGGGTCATCGTTGCGCACTGAAGCATAAACTGGTCATTACAACAGAGTCTTGACCATCCTTTCTTCGGTTATAATCTAGGTCAAGTGCATAATACGCTTAAAACAACAACTTATGAAATCAGCATGCATGAAAGTTCTTCATATATAATGATGGGAAAATTGAGATTTTGCGAGAAAAAGTTAGTGGGATTTCTTGCAAGATTCTTGAGTTGTAAATTTAGTGAGCTGAATTTAGGGATGTTTTTATTAGGCGATGATTTCATTCGACGCATTATGGTGTATTTGATGAATGGATTGAAATGCTGTTATTGATTTCAGCGACTTTTCCTTATATACAATCGCATGATCACGATCGAACATGGCGTCTTGTGATCGTGATTGCATGCTTGATGGCCGCATTTGGACTTTTCGTTGTTCTATTGGCTGTTTTCTATCTACGCGCCGATTTCGATTGCCCATTTTGCGAATATTTCAATTGTCTTCCGTTTACGGATCATCTTTGCGATAATCAAGGGTTGCGATTGCAAAGTTGGTTGCCTATATAAATAGTCTATTGTTTTTTAAAGTATGGTTTATTCGTTTGTATTGAGCAAAGATGACTTATGCATTTCCTTAATTGTGATGACGATTATGATTGAAATTATTGGAAAGAAATGTGATATTTATGTTTGAGCGAGTAGTATATTGTTATCTGTAGATATAGTTCGCTTCTGGGGGATGCCGTTAGGTACGTTGTTGCAGGAATCATTATATTTCGTTCCCTTCTTGCTCAAAATTTTTCATTTTTGTGAAAGAAGAAAAGAAGTGAGATCGAAGGCTAAAATGTTTGATTCGGTTTGTGGATACTGTTTTTATAAGGACACTGTGTGGATGTTTTTTGTGCAGTTGAATAGTTCCTTTGAGCGGCTGCTAAAAGTTTTTATTTTTGTTTAAGAGAAGAATTAGGACTGTTAAATTATTCGTAGATGTTTTGATATTTGTAATATTGGATCGTTTTTGATAGACCTGTCCGATTGGTGTTTTGGTGTAGCAAACAACAGTCTGATGTAGATATTATAAATATTATTTCAGTTCTTTTTGGGTTGTGATGAAGCAATTAACCTTGCTTTTAAGTTTTTTTTTGAGCAGATGCAAATGACAGGGTCGTGCAGGGGGGGGGGGGGGGGGGGGGGGGGAGGAAGAGGAGAGAAGACATTTTATGAGAAGTGCAGACAATCGTCAGAAAGAGGAAAGAAGCAGTAAATGTTATGTGGAGTTGTATCAACGACGGATCTTCGAAATCTTCCTAAACGCATAGCAACGAAAGTCTTTCTATAGATCCACAGTAAATGGATTTTCGCAAGTATTAGGTCAGTATTCGTTTGCATTTGTTCTTTGCTGTTGATTTATCACACTCTCGAATTGAGTTTTGGTGCTAAAAAAGAAAGAAAACCAGTGATTGTCTCTTTCATATTGCGCAGTTTTGTTCTCTTTTCTATCTGAGAGATCATCTTTCTTAATTAATCTCCTGTTTTTTGTGTTTTCGTCATTTCCATTTATTGTTTTCTGTCAGTTGAAAAAGATTTTATTGCATTTTTTTGGCATTTAAAAGTGGTGCAATGATGCAATAATGCATCATGGTTCGTCTCTTTCAAACTAAGAAAAATATTTTAATGGCTAATGAAACGTTTTGCTTTATAGAATTGCTGAACAATTGATTGAACTGAATTTATTGCCGAAATAACAAACATATATGAGACGATGCTTGAATTGCTTGGAAAAACAGCATGCTACTTATTGGTCCTGTTTAGTACAAGCCATTGATCGCCACTACTCGTCATTACTCTTGAACTATCATCTTCGTGCCATAAAGTTTTTCGGATACTACCGTTTGAGCAATTCTAATTTTGGATTTCCTTAGGGATTAGGCTTAGG
>QEWY01004084.1:0-277913 GCA_006503575.1 Baylisascaris schroederi
TGCGAACATAGAAATGCGCAAATATTGAAATGAGCTTATTCGAAAACGTTACGCAGCGAATGTATTGAAGAATCGGCGATATACGGAGTGGTAGCTACTCGGATGTAAATATGGCATCTGATTTAGAAGAAGAGGACAAGATGACGTGCACAAAAGAAAACACTGCGAAGAGAGAATAGTCATAATCTATTTAGATGAGGAAGATGACCGCAAGTTTACGAGTTTTTGAATTTGTCTGGTTATATCGGCAGTTGCATAGTCCATATATTTCACCTGGTGCTAGAAATGCCGGAGGCAGCGGGATACGATGGAGTTGATGCACTTGTAAGGGTTATACGGAACTTCCGGAAAATATGGCTAACTGCGAAGGGTCTTTATGTAAAGTTTAAGCTGAATTTAATGATGTCCGAAAGCACTCATCTGAACTCTCTGTGCTACCCTACCTTTGAGTTGTGAAGGACGTTGTTGAAAAACTTTTCTTGATGGCTCCAAGTAAAAGCAAGCATAGAGTTCTGCTCCATGGAAGGCTACTAGATCAATAAATTGATCTCTGACGACTTGCTGATGCATACCAAAAAATCGAGGGCACAGAAAATATGGTATAAGTAGCATGCGTTTTGGGCCGGAATAGCTGGTGCGGTATTGTACGAAACTTAGAAACGGTAATGCAGTACAAGCAAAGTATAGTCAGTCGGTTTTTGAAAAATCATATAAGTGTAGTATTAAACCGTTTTGGAAGAATAAAAGTGCAGCATTACACTACGAGTTTGGGTACATCATTGATCGGTAGCACATCGAGAAATAGGCATTTTAGCACTGAAAACGAAAGGTGCATATAACCAGACCAATGAGATAAGCTTTGTATGTCAAGTTGCAAATGAAAGTCTGATCGATCACTTCTATGTGAACATTTTGCAGTTTGTCAACAAAATGATGGGAAATGAAATACGAAAATATGTATCAACCTAGATTCAAGGGAAACTTGCATTTATGACTCAAGATGATGCAATAAGTATATGTAACCAAAATCATCAACTATAGTTTATTGAAGAGCATTTACGCAGAAAAAATCAGACAACAATATTGCAGATGTGAAAATTAATCGTATCATCAGTTGGGTAGTGGAGGAAAGGTTCCTCATCGTTACTTATATTTCTCAATCGCCTTTCGCACCTCATCGGGCGCATTTCCTTCGATTACTTCCTTAAATAAAGTCGACTTTATTTCGACGTTATGATACATGATTAGTTAATTCAGAAATCGCTCAAAATGCGAATCGATGGCATAAATATCCAACTGCTATTCAACTTTCCTAACAGTCACCGCCACCAGACGGGCATCCTCAAAAATTGAATGGATCCGATCACTTCGACCGGTCGGTTTTCGACCTTTGGTTTTTAAAGGTAGACTGGTTCAAAGGTCATACTCTCGAACAATGGCATTTTAACAGTTTTCTCTCTGAAAATTTCACAGAAAAAGCTGTCTGACAAAGCGTTTTGTTTGCGAGACGTAACACTCATCTTATGCCTTTCCGCTTCACTCACCTTTAAACTGAGCAAAAAAATGCGTTATTAAGGCTTCTAAATGCTATATCCTATCATTCTTCGCATAGAAGAAAAGAAATAACTTATTACAATCCATTCCTTTATGGAACTTAACACTTATGATGGGTCTTGAAAAGGTTCATGACTTAAATAAAAGCAAGTTAGCGAAAAAAAAATTTCATGAACAAACCAATTTTTCTCGATTTCTGATTAGTACAATCGTTGGCATTACCTGCACTTCGTAGCTATCGCTTATCTCTTCCTGTAACAGAAACGATATCAAATTCAATCGGCTGTCTATTTGCCATATTGACAACATTCTAAAGTTTCACTCGAGATTTGAGAATTAGAAATGCCTTCCATTTTTACCATAAGAAAAACTCAACATTTATCTAATTTTCAATATACTTCCAGCATGACAGGGGTTTTCATTAAAGCACTCTGAAATTGCGCTTTCTCAGTCGTCTTTTACACAAAATTTTCCCCATACTTTTTCCGTTAATTTTGATGCAAAAGAATTACTACTATAAATGGGAAGATCATTTTTGCCAGTTTCTATTGCAATAGACATCATGTTGGGTGAGAAGTTGGAATGTCTTCCTTGAAATTTTCGATAGTTTCTATGTGAGCACAGTAAACGGCTATTGTTGGGTGTCATCTGCTTCATGTTGTTTTTTTTTTTCGCAGCCAATTTCGTCTCAGATCACAATTCAAGGGATACCATTTTGATACTGAATATTCAAGCAAGTCGCACTAACTTCTTAATTGCCATCAAGAAAACCTACTCGAATGTTTATGCAAAATAGATAAAAGTGAACACGGAAGAAACCTCTGAATTCGTGGAAACACTGTAAACGAGTGATGCGACATTGCCACCATACTTTGATTTCAAGAAAAAGAAAACTGATGTTAACCTGTTCATCAACATCGATTTTAATGAATATTCCTTCCTTATATTCCTCGGACATTTTCTGCAAATATTGATTGCGTTTATAAATTTCAATATGCATCACACAAAATGAAAGCTTTCACCCATGTAATCTTTAGAAAACAAAGAGAAGCCCTACAATACAAACCTAATAGCAGGGAGATATGATGTGTCTCAATAATGACTCATAACTGTCTGATGTGTAGCAATTCACGACTCATAACACGTGTTGAAACTAAACAAAAGAATGTGTTCTTTTGAAACACCGCTAGATGCGACTAAAGTTTTTCTTTGCCGCGTGTTCTGATCAAATGAGGTGAAGTTGACTCGTTATTGAATCCGAATGATAACCATTCCTTCGTTTACAAAACTCTTCATTGAAATGTCTTATAGAACTCCCTTTTCGTAATACTCTAGTGACATATGTGAATAGCCATAGAAGTACTAAAAATGATGTAGTGGAAATTTTTATCTTTTTTTTAGATGTGTAGCAATTCACGACTCATAACACGTGTTGAAACTAAACAAAAGAATGTGTTCTTTTGAAACACCGCTAGATGCGACTAAAGTTTTTCTTTGCCGCGTGTTCTGATCAAATGAGGTGAAGTTGACTCGTTATTGAATCCGAATGATAACCATTCCTTCGTTTACAAAACTCTTCATTGAAATGTCTTATAGAACTCCCTTTTCGTAATACTCTAGTGACATATGTGAATAGCCATAGAAGTACTAAAAATGATGTAGTGGAAATTTTTATCTTTTTTTTTCACACCTTTAATAGGCCGGTTATATTTATTCCCAGCAGTCACATTCAGATCGTCTTCAAATTTCACACTTTGGGGCTTTCGAGAATGAAAATGTGAAATCAGTAGTGCTTATGAAATGATGTAAAATCGTTTTCTCGAATTGTTTCTTTTCCACAATCTTTGCAGGTAAAAAAGTTGTATCGACGAATTTTAAAGGCAAACGACTGCATTGAAGAACACTTTATTTTATATAGTTTCTTTGTTTTTAATCGTTTTCATAATTTTCGATCACGTTTATGTGCACTAACGTGTCTTCAACTTGTGTATGCGTCTGCATTCGATAGCTTCAACTAGTAAACCACAAAATTTGTTAGGATTAAGTTGGTTGATATCTGATTAAGTTACAATCACCGTTAGTAATTACGTTACAACCTAAGTTCAAATATTCAAAGTTCGCACTCGAAGCGTTACAACGAATCACCATCAATATGAGCTATTCACAGCCTCTATGAGCAGATCTGTGAAATTTGCAAACGCTTCTATAGTCGAATGAATATGATTCCAAAATAAATTTTTTTTTTTTTTGCGTCGGCATACCTATGAACAGCGAGTTTATTAAACCATCTGAAATTATTAGCTCTTCTGCTTTTTTCTCGCCGAATCAATCATCTATAAACTGCATGCCGATTACAATGGACGGGAAATAATCCCTCAATGAATGTTTATACAATTATTTTTATTGATAAGTTTTAGTGTAAAGATAGGTGTTATCAGCATGAAATCAATGCAATTTTTGCACTGTTAAATGTCAATAATTTCTTCTGAAGTGGATAAATCACTGTGAAAGGTGATATAAAAAATCTATCTAGAAGATATATTATAACTGCAAAATTTTGTAACGCTACCTTCAATAGTTTCTTAGTTGAAACTATCGAACGAACGAACAGATACATGAACAAAGGCATAATGTTGCAATAAAGCGCTTTGTAATAACAAATCAGCAAAAATTCATTAAAACTATAAAATGGCGCTCTTTCCGATAAGTTTTTCTTACTCATTTTTAGTGCACTTCAATGGAACCGCTGAAACGACTCTCATTTCTGACATTGATATGATAATCTAGCAGTAATGAAATATCATCCTTCTTGAAGCGTTTCCTTATTACCTTTATAAGCTTTTATTAGACAAATTGATTTTCTGATCTAGAAAAAATTCCATTCTAATATTAGTGGGATAGTTCGTTTATTATAATTTGCTTAAGTTATTTACCTCAAATTTTGGTCCCATCATTTTACATGGTCCACACCATGGTGCGTAGAAATCGATAACGATTAGACGACCACCTGAACTTGTTAGTAATGATTCGAATTCCTCCTAAATCAATGAAAATAAAATTCAATTTTCTGCGTTTATTGATTTTATAAAATTCATAGATGCAATTTAAATAACGAATGCTATTCTCTTTTCGATTATAAAACAAAGAAAATGTGTTATTAAACTGTAACTGAATGGTGCATAGTTATACATTGTTGCATTTTCTGCTATAACTGTAGCATTCACTGTTGTTTCGAAGAATATCAGAGACATTTGGCATAAAGATTTGAATGCTTGAGGAGATCAGGAGAGTCAGTTTGTTAGGGACACCTTTGAGAGCGAAAATTTTCATAGAGTTGCTCTCTTTATTGAAAAAGATTGCGAATAATCTTTTAGTTGAAAAATATGACTACAGAAGATATCTTTTTATCTCACTCGAACATCTACGTGGGGTGAGAAGGATGTTGGTCCACCAGTCATTTCCCGTTCATATACTAGCAATCAAATAATATCAATTTGCTGAACTTTACGGGTTCTTATGACTTTCTGTTTCAAAGAGTTTTTATGCGATTCTTCACTCATTTTCATCCTCAGAGTGAGTAGAACTAAAATAATGTGATATATATGTAGATGGCAATGCGCTTCGATTGAAAATAGACTCTATCCACTTTATTATGCATCAATGAGCTGAACATTCGTTGAGAAATGTTGCGATCCATTCGGATTTAACACCACCATCAGCAAATTGCACACATAAAAGATCATCCTGTCCTCCGCCCCCCCCCCCTCCCCCCTCTTCTTGCTCAGTGACCTCATATTCTTATGTGATTTCAGCAGAAAAATGTTTCTTTTTGAATTCCTTTCATTTTAAATTCCTGACATGATTACATTTAAAGGAGGAACTTCTCTAAGGTACCTTTCGTGGGGTTTCCGCCTATTTCCTTTGAGGGAAAGACGAAGTGACCACAGCATAACTGAACAATATCTGTAGCCGAGAGGGTCTTTTATCATTGATCATAGTATTCGCATGATGTTTCAATGTGGAATTAGCCAGCGAACATTCCTCTACAACTGAGGCGCATGTGACAGTTGATATGTTCTTTCTCTTTCACCAAATCAATTTATCGAGCAATTTACCTGTTCCAATAAGGACCTTATGTCCGCATACAATTAAAGGTGAAAGGCATTGCCTTATATCATGACAATAAATGTGGGAAAAAATCTTATTAATTTCTAGAACTCATTTATTCGAAAGCAATAGCATTATTGATGTTGCAGAGTTGCAAGCAAATCGAATTTTGCGCGATTATGTTTTCGCTGTGGTCAGAAGTGTTTGAATATTTCAGAATATTGTGCCTTCACCAACATATGAAGTTCAGTGCCACCGTCATCGGTTACTGAGGTGGAGAGGAGGGAACGGGGGAATGGGGGAGGGTGATCTCAGAGACTTTTTTAGAAAGCAGAGGTCCGGATTGACTCATCGGCTGTCCATTTCTCTAAAAAATGTCTTTGAATGGTCGAATTGCAGACCTTTGTTTTGGGCGTAACAATCACCATCGTAAAGCCGATTCTGGGATCCCTGCAAATGCATAATACAAGACATGCGAAAACAAGGTCATATGTAAGAGCGTTTTGCATTATTTGAGAAAACTTCACTCAGTTATAATTAAATGCGCCGAAAACTTTTCTACTAGTTTTTTTTTGTTCAGTAGATGAAACCTTCGAATAATCAAAATATAAAAACTAGCAAATATCTAAAGTATAATAAATATTCGAAAATTTATTAAATAAATACAAACTATACTTATAAAGTTTAGAATTAAGACTGTGATTGAGTGGTAAAAAGTTATCAGCAAAGTCTTAAGTGCATGTTGCTAGAATGATTATGGAAGAACGTTTACTTTTATACCTTCCAATTTGATTAACTGAAAGAAAAAATGTGCTGAAGATTACGGTTGGAAGAAATGACTGCAATAAACGCTGCTTATAAGTGCTTGAGTAAGTTTATATTCGCAAAGCGCACAATAGTTTTCTACATGTATTTGTGTGTTCTGTCTATCTATCCGTGTAGTAATTTTAACTCACTAAACTAAGACGGGGGAAACTTCCTCTAACATCATTCAAATTTTCGTATATAATTATAGGAACTTAGGGTTCTTCAAAAATTACTTTATATTTACAATCATAATTGAGGACATCGAATTTCTTCATAGAAGATTTGTACAATCGGTTGCCTCAGTTTGGCTTTGAATGCATTACGAGACACGCTTTATTCTTTGATCATTGATGATTTTATCAGTGGAATTGCACAAAACACATATCACATCAGCTCAACTGAGACGCCTTTCCACTTCTTTTTATGCATTTTCTCATACTTGCATCTCCATAGCTCATTATTGGGATCGCCGTATCTGCGCGTGTATGTCTTTTGTATAAATCCTATCTGTGGGCATTCTTCTCCAGTTTCTAGCTCCTCAACGACTTCAACAGAGACCATTGAAGTTCAAACACAATAATCGCTCAGTGATCTTTATTAGTAAGACTTCCCATAAATATGCCACAAAATTATACTTATATCGTCTAACTTAAATAAATAAAAGATGCTCTAATTTTGAGCACTTTAATGTTCCCAATAGCTCAATATTGGCGATCATTGCAATATTATCTCTCGCCATTACTCTCAGTGATAGAAAAATTGGAAAATAATTCAAATTCATAGCGATTCAAAAAATCGAATTGATTCAAAAAGTATTCATCGAAACTTTCTATGAAGATTTTTTCTACGAAATAAACAAATAAAGAAACTTACTAACACTTAATCAAGGTAGACGATATCCAACCGCAATGGTTGCGCTCTATACTTTCTCACTACAAATATGGTCTCTCTCTTCTTAATTCATCGATACTCTCGTCATTCGGTTCCCTAGCAACTCGATTAGAATTTCTTGAGGCACATTCTAGTTCATCAGTTATTTTCAAGTTCTTACAAATGAGCAAATTATTTTTTGAATTCTTAAATGGAAATTTCCACTACTGTAAGAAATTGGCATTCTTCCAAATTTTGTTGGCAGAAAGATTTGTGGTTAGTCGACGTGCACTTTATACTAAGCAACACTTCACGGGTATACCTGTATGTGAGGCAGTAAGTTGGATCTGGTGGGGTAATGTGAAGGATTTCATTCGGTTTTTTTTTTCATTCGTTAGTAGCTAATTTTGTTTTTTGCGTTGTATGGTTTGTAGTTTAATGACGAGTAAATTTGTGATGTATTATATTCAGATTAAGTAGGGGTTTAAACTTTATGAATAACCAATCTACAGATATTTCAGCGGTAAAATTTTGGGTTGTTTTTGTAAAGTGGGAAGATTCTGACCTAACCGTGAAATAATATATTCACTAATTACACGCGATGATCCTAATGTTGGCAGATATTGCTCATCACTAAATTTGACGTCATTCCTCACACCTGACACGCGTTTTGCCGAAATAGATCCATTTGTAATTAGAGGAAAAACAATAATTCTAAAATATGCACCATAAAAATAAAATCAACTTTGCGTTTATTGCGCATCTGGGAAAAAGGAAGGTTTATCGAAAGAAGGATCGATCCAACTCAAATGATATTCAATTTCACTCCCGCAAGACATGAAGGAGAGCGCAGTGTATTTTACAACATTCGATGTCGTGACGGCGGCTTTAGAATGATAGTGCGTAGAGTAAAGTCAAAAGCTACAAACATATACAGAATTGATGAGACAGTGTTAGAAAGACAATGAAGCTGACTTATTATATGCGCATCTTACGTTCGCATATAATTGCATCCACGACCCCTGTATCACTTTTCCCTCGCATTGCCTCTCTCCACAAGACTGCAGGGATGTCAAGTACTAGTTTAAAAACTCAAGTCCATATGGTTCAAGCATTGATGTCGCTTTCAAACCTTTATAGTCTATAAAGGGGTTATCAGTCGGGGATGAAGCCGTAATGATGAATCGTCTTAGTGTTGATGATATGTTAGGAAGTCTGATCGCGAAGAAAGGCAACGGTGATATCACTGCGGTCGTTTGTGAAAATGATTAATCACGGCTCAGATTGCCGACTGCTTCTCTGAAAAGAAGATAGGTCTTGCACAAAATTCAAGCTTTCCTAGATGAATGCCCGCATTTCAAAGTTGTTGTGAGATTGCCATTGAGTTTCGTAAGCTGATACTTTTGAAGGTGGCCAATCATAAGCACACAATTTTTAAACAACATAAGGTTTCGGTCTTTGCGCTTCTATGCGCTTTCACTTCAACTCCCTCACGTTAGGAAAACATTAAAAGACTCTTTTTTTCAGTAATCATGCCTTACAAGTCATCACGTTTCAGAAGAAACACGAACGGCTTCTCGAGTTGCTATATAGGTCCTTACCCGTACTGAAAACCCTACTCTTCTTATTATGTCCCCAAGTACCTGTCCTGGATGGAGGGGGTAGACGAGGCAATGTTGTTCTTGCAATTGGCGTTTCTCGAACGGGTCACTAAGTGCTCGCTGATGAGTGAACGATAGGAGTGAGATGGCCTCACCGATCGCGAGGTTTTCAAGCATATATCTACTTAACTTCATCGTCATATTTTTTAGGCCATCGTCATATAAGTTGGAATTTTGGAGAGAAGGTATAGTTAAAAGGATACACATTCACCTACGGGCAGACGTTACCTTGCTGCAATCAAGCCTTGCAAGAATTGTTAAAGACACATAAAATTTGAACGTTCACTCAAGCATCCCGTTGTATCATTCAATTTGGCGTATTTTTCCATTAATATCTCGAAGTATGGAAATAGTTATCGATGCTAATAAGGTCGCTTCGATTACCTTAGCTGCTTCCAGTTGTTTAAAGGTACACGTCGATCAGGTTAATGGTGATCAGCTTAATAGCGCATAACTGATACCTAGTGGCTCAGAAAAAAAAAGAACTCATCGGAGCAATGAAAATACAACAGATGGTTTCCTTCTTGATATTCTCTGATAATGTTTGCGCAGTGTGTTGCTGTCACATCGTTCCGCATATGTCTACTATTGTTGTTTAGCGAAAATTACTTTTGACTTCAATAGAGATTCACATAAAAGGAAATGTTTCATTTCCTCATTTCGACGCAATCTTGTATTTAGATCTCATAGGCGGAGAGTTTAAATTTTTTATTCTCATGAAGAATAGGAAGTAATCCAGGAGTTTTCTAAGACCTGAAGGTGGTCCACTATGTAGTGCCAAGTGAACGATGCCAGCGGTTTGATGGTTGCCATCAAATCAATGCTGTCGACCACTATGAAATTTCAGCTTTTATTATTAACTGTGCAGATTATTTCTCAATCTGTGCATCATTATATTAATGTCGGCCTCTACAGTGTACTATTCAATAGTTAAATTCAAGCCAAGAGATGCTAGCTTTTAACGTGAATAGCTGCATTATACTATCGGTTAGGTATGCTCAATGCTCATGATACATGAGGTACGACAAATATTTGACAAGCTATGCCGTTAGTTTCACTCAAAAAGTTGATGTAATACCTTTCATATGACGGCAGTAAAGTTGTTGAAAACATCTTTCATTTGACTGATCTGTTTTTCTTATCCGTCTACCTTCTACGAATAGAATCTTTCAATTTCTTATCGTAGATCGTAGAAGTGGTGCTTAAAAGTTGTTGATGTGTTGTCTTTCTGCAGTCATTTGTGTGATTGCCTCTCGTGTGTGTTATGTTTGCTGATATAAGATGATGTATCTGTCATTGTAATATGTCTCAACTTATGCTAGATGTTCTGCTATTTGTAAAGAAGAATAGGTGCTATTATCCATGTTTCAGTTCAGTGTTTTTAGCATTTTTTCTTTCTGCTAGAGCGATAGCAGCTTTCGCGGAGCGGTGCGATACTAAATCATGCATAAACTGTAACGACTGCGATCTCTTAATAGCAAGAAATCACTAAAATGAATAATACCCTTGGAAAACTTTGCTCCCGTGGCTAGAATGGTTTTTTTAGATGTTAGTGTTTGTATAAGGTGATCTCTGCTTTCGCGTCTTTTTTGCGACCTCTAACTTCACTATGGAAAAATGGTTTCACCTGATTTTTTTAATCATTCGAAAAGCCGATTATCGCTTTACCTATATTTCGCGCCTAAACTATTGCGACGAAAGATATCGTTTGTATTGTAGAGTAATATTTCGATATGATTGTTATAACATCTAAAAGTCACTTATGTCTGCTTCCTATGCTTTTATATTTAATAATTTTTTTTGCAGCGGATATCCGACAAGACCAAATCGTCAGAGGATTTCTAAACTTGGTTGAATGATTCAGCGAAGAAGATAGTAAACAGATTCAAATTTTCATCACAATGGATACAAAGGCGGAAAAGCTAGCACAAGCACGCAAAAAGGTTACACTTTGAATTTATTCAGCATATATGGATTCGACTTTGAGGAGCTCAAACGGTGGCAATCTCTCATTTTTTGTATTCACCTCTATTTTCGGTGTTTTTTTTCTAGAGCTCTTTTCATCATAAGCAATCGTCCTTCCGTTAGAAATTGCCTCTTGCATTATTCTAATTTATATTTTAGCTTTCAGTGGGGTGTGTAATGCTGAACTACTGTATTCATAATGATATTTTAAATACATACCATCATTGAATTGTAAAGAATAATTCCAGTGGATGATTGCAGTAACAGCAGAAGTGATGGGGCTCATCGCAATGACATCGAAACCTCGTTTCTAATCTTAACGAGTGAATTTGCGTTGATTTCCTCTATGGAAAATGTCATATTTTATAAACTTGCATAATCTTCTGCATAGGATAATAGCAGAGAACTAGTATTCAATAACAGGTCCGCAATCTAGAAGGTCATCATCGGCTAGCTAACCGTCTCACATCAATCCATTTTCGCTTACGTATTCATTTGGGTAGGGTTTTACCGATTCTTGATGGGGTTTATTAATAAACGGAATGCATCCTGAAACTGAGGTAATGAGTGCCAGAAGGAAGCTGAAGTTCTTTGCAGTGATGCTACTGATCGTTGGCTCCTGAGTTAGAGACGTACATAAGAGGCAATATTGATAAAGTGCTTGCAGTTACGCGAATTCCAGTCGAAGCACCAAAGAGAGAGGGAAGAGAATTCATCGCCCTCACCAACTGTATCGATCGCTACTGATACAAACGGCCGTCGATCGGCGAATAGTTTCCGTTAGTCCCTTTTTCGTGGTATTTTACACTCAACATTTGTCGATGTCTAATAGAAATATCAATTCTCTCACCGAGGAGTGGAACGCTTCGCCTCATTTATATTTGAATCTTTTTATCTATAAGTCCATGAAATCCGCCCATTACTTCGCCCTTGAGAGTGTCCTATAGCAAACCAAAAGGGGACATAGAATCAAAGGACAGATGCGAACTATTGTAACGTCTATGAAGAACGATTTACGAGCAAATAGATTTCGACAGCTGTTAGTACTCCAAAATGTTATTGTTGATGTAGGAAGTGATATTGCTCGATGGTTGTTATTATTTTTACATTCATCGAAAAGCTGAGATTAAAGGTTGTTGCAGATTCGGGGATTGGTTTCACGCACGATGAAAAGAGTCCATTCGAACGTGTTCGAACAGTTTCACAGAGTTCGCGTTCATCGACGACAACCCCCGCTAATACAGTGCTAACGATAGAAGATGATGAAGGTGGCGTACAATTCAGCCAGAAGATGTCAAGCGTACAGCAAGCTGCCAGGTTGGATCCTCAAAACGAGACGAGTCCAGCGGACTATGCAGTGGAGCAAAATGGATTGGAAAGATCCTTCGCCGCTAAGGTTGGTTTATGTACACTTTAAGCGGTTAACGTGTGGGAGGGAGAGGAGTGGGATCATGGCAATGGAATTTCGGTGGTTTTGTAGTTGCAAAATTTTATGGAACTTTTACGTATTGCGATTTGTGTTAAAATGTTACCTGAAATTAATATTCGACGTTCGTTGATTGATTTCTTGGCAAAGCGATCACCGTCGTATAGGTAAAGTTGAAAGAAAATGTCACCTGCGTTAGCGAAGAGCAAATAGCTGCCGACTGGACTACAAATACTGGTTGCTTCACAGCAAGTATTTCGGATTTAGTTGTTTCTGTTTCCGGCACAACAGGTGCTCTCCATGTTATAGTTCTAGTGTCATTTGATTACATAACGTAGAAGCGAATGATCGCAAAGGGTTTTGATAGCTTTTTATAGATAGTTTAGGTGAATATCTAGTGCGTTTCATTCAGGCAATAAGTTTTGAGATTTTATTTGACTTTGTCGGTCGATTTGTTCTTTTTTATTTTAACTGAACAACGTTGCTGCCATGTTATTTACATAAGAGAGAATTCGCTGAAAAGGAATTTTAGTGTTTGCGTTGATCACTTCAGAAGATTTGTTTGCCATCGTGTTTGAAGGCCAATGTTTGCTTCATATAGATTGTCGGGCTTAAACTAAAAAAAAACAAACAAACAAACTTTCGATAGTAATTCATAAATCTTTGTCGGGAATTGTATGAACTCATTTAATTTCGAATTCTAGCTAACATATGAATTTGTTTTGGTCGTGCGGGGGGGGGGGGGGGGGGGGGGGGGGGGGGGGATATAAAAACTATTTACTTTTAATCATTTTTTACTTCAAAATAGTTTCAGAATATTCACGTTTCCTTTTTGAATATTTATTTTTAAAAAAAATATTTACTTTACATTTATTGTTCATTAAAAAGTAGAAACTATGTTAAGGATTGCATTTCTGCCCATATGTTACTATTATTGGGAGTAATCGTCTCGAGTGTTAGTTTTATATTGTGATCCCGGTGTAGTGTGTCGAAGAGATATGTAAGTGTTTGCAATTTTTCAACGAAATTTTGTGTGCCATTTTTTTTCACGTCAATTATATGCAAATTTTCTCCATGCAAATTATTTAGCGCATCTCAACTCTTATCTATGCAGTACAATTCTATAAATTTAATAGCATTCGATTCACTATTTATTATATTGAAATGTGTGGTACATGTATGTTTGTTTAATATGACAATTAAGTGATACGAATTTTCTGGAATACTGGCAAGTTATCCGTAATGATCATATAATTCAACCATTTCTATAATGTTTCTGAGTTTCAGGAATACTCATTCAAATCGTGAGGGAGATTAATGAAAGAGTGATAATAGTTGAAAATAATTGTGGGTTTTTATTGCTTCAAGTCATGGACATAGAGCTGTGTTGATTTTGGGACCAATCTGAGTTGGTATTTCCGACGTATGGGGTTGTTAAATTTATTTATGTTCACCATTGAGTCTCTTTTGTTTTATTGAGGTGACTTCGTTTAGAAAGATTACAATCAAATGGCAAAGGCATTCAACGAGATCCTCATGGAGAAGAACAGTCTCGCTTCACAGCTCGCTGAATTGGTTCGTTAAATATTTTATATGGAACACTTGCTAGAATCAACACTTCTTTATTAGGTTTTTCCGGTATTTCTTCTGAGAAGTGGTGACGAAATGCAAAAGACGAAACAGAGATTTTCAAAAAATAACTAGAAAGGCAGATCATGAAAACTATCACGATATATGGGCAGATTCAAATAGCGTTAACCCATTTTGGAAGGTGGTGAATCACCTGGAAGGTTGGTATAAAGGTTCGTCGTATGGTATTATATACGGAGGGTCGCCTTGTGGTACAGGTTGTACCCAGTAAATTTTATAATTTTGGTTATTGTTGCTATCAAGTTGAAATTACCGCACAGACACACAGACAAATCTGGACGGCAATGTTGGTGTCACTACGCGCTTTATTAATTATAATGTGCAAATACGAGTGAAATTGTTTGTTTGTGATGAGGTAGCATTCGGAGCTATTTTTTATAGGGAGAGGGATGGGAAGAGTCGTGAACAAGTTTATTTTAAAGAAATCTTTACTTTTTATCACTGTTACGGTAGATATTTGTGGTTGAAAAGAAATAAGGCGATTGATTCCAGTAGTAACGATGTCTGCAACTAAGAAATATTCTCAAGTTTAGGGGAATTTCATCGACGGATGTGTCCGTGGAAGAGTTTGTCGATGTTGCTGAGGAAATTTCATAGGAAGTTGAGATGAATTAGTGTATTGAGGCGACATTAGCGAGTTTAGTAATTAAGCTATTGAAGAGCAACGGCCCTCAAAAGCTGATAGATTTTAGCTGACTGCATTCTGTACTGATAAGCTGTTTGTTTTTTCTTCCTGTAGGAATGGGGTCAGGTCATTTTGATATCATTTATCTTTGAGTCTACTCTTCTTGATGAAATATTCATTTTCAAGTCAATTGAAACTCAAAAGTAATACAATGGAAAGAAAGGGAGGAGGGCATAGATGAAGGCAGGAAGGGGGATAGAGAGAGGCAACAAGATCACATGGACAAGAAATCCCGATGTCTTTCATTTATCATAAATTTCAGCATGGTCATTATTCAGAAATCTATGCAGCATATTCAAAATTGAGTGAAAGCGTTCAAAGCGGAGGTATGAATAGTGCGACATGCATCCAACTCTCTCATCTTCAAACGGTAAACTCATCCAACTCATTATGCGGACATATTTTTGTGGTGGAAAGAAGTTGCAGTTTAGCTATCATTGTGAATGTCAAATTTGTTGCTAATTCCCACTTACATCTTTAATCACCACATCTTCTAATCATTGTTGCAAAATACTTGCATCCTTTTGTTTTTTGACGTACTCGTCCCATGTGGTAGGTTATATTATTATTTAAGCAATATGGAACCAATCGGCGCCATGCAAATTGTGCTTCACCGCTGATACAATGAAGTTTTCTTTAGAAGTTGAAGGGAATATTCGACTTTACTTGTAAATGTTTGGTTGTGTGCCTTATCAATGCGTCGCTGTCGTTGTTTTGCACTGTTTATTTATCAGTTGGGGGGATGTGGGGAGAAAGAGAGGATATTGGCTAACAATTTTTATTATTCATCTAAATATGCAAGAAATTTTCCGACTTTGCTTCTCAGTGCCTTTCTTTCTTTTATCTATTTGTTCTTGGTTTTTATTACTCAGTCTCTACTTTTCCTTTCATCATTTAATGCTTCAAATTTCGGTTAATTCCTCTTAACGTATCTTAGGTTATTTTATGCCGTTTTGTTTATTCAGGCAATGAGTGTGCTCGTGAAGGAGAAGACATCTTTGCAACATCAACTAAGAGAAATGGCCGAAGCCAACGAGCAGTGCAATCAACAGATTCATTCCATTCAGGTTGATTTCAGCATTCACCTTCAAATAGAACGCGCGACCTATTTGACGCCTTCCGCTCTCTCAGTTATCGCTAGACCCTTATTTGCAAAGTGCCTTTTCCAATCTAGATTTAACCTTATACTGCTGGGCTTTTTTCTCATCGAATTGCAACCAGGTGATAATGTTCTTTAATCAGTCATAATCAAGTCGTTAGAATCTCCTTTACATTGGGCAATTATTAAGTGAGCTATTCATTTGTTCGATAAATAAATGCCACCAATGAAAGGTTTGATAGTTAAGTATTCACTCTGGTTGTGTTTTTATAAAACATCTTCAGCAGCTATTTTTATTTGACTTTGGAAATTGTATTTGCAAAATGTAATCAATATTACATGTGATGCTGAGGTCACATTTTTATGTACATAACTGTGTATGTGTATCTTTCGTAAATTTCATTTCATGAATCACTGAAGCCTGAGGTGAAAACTTGTTAAGTGTAATCCACATTGTTAGAAAACCTCATGACCTCTCCTATGTCAACTTCCAAGTCGGCGCATCCAGTTCAAAAATTCGTGAGCAAAATACGGCTGGAAACATACAAAAACTTTAGGACCAGCCGGCTGGCAGCTGTGAACAGGTCAATTAGTAATGTGAACCTTGATCAGTGTCAGTATTTTTATGTAACTCAGCTACAACGTAAATGCTTCACTGCATATGACTTGTTATTTTTGATCAGTTCGCTGCATTAATTGATTCGATGCTCATAAATGCATTGCTGACAGCCGCGCTATCACAATATCTGTATATTCATTGGCACAGGTGCAGTTGCAAAAGCCATACGCTAGATGCGATACAGCTATCAACATTATTCAGCGCAGATATTTGAACTTGAATAATAATCATTTTGCAATATCTTATTATTTGTATTACTATCCATATAAAAAACAGTCTACGTAGATGTATCATTGTGCTACCTTTGCCAAATATCGGTTATGTGGTACACTGTCGATGAAAAATGTTGTAAGTGACCTCACATCAATAAATACTGTGTGTGATATGAATGGGATTTGATTAGGGAGCGGTATTTTAGAGTAAACTGTTGTAAAATGCAAATATTTTACATTTCAATAACGAAATTTTTGCAGTTGGAATTGAATGAGAAAGTGACACGACTATTAAAAGTTGAAGCAGAATTGAATTCATCGAAGAGGGAGATTGAATCACTGAACGCTCTTGTGCAGAGGGAGGCCGAAGAGTTGGATAAAAACCGAAGAGAAGCGGCCAATTGGCAGGCAAAGGTACTGCATATTCAACAGGATAGTAATGACGCTCAGGTATGCCTATAAGATTTGTAAATTTTTGTACCTTAGAGTTCTTTTAACGATGAAGGATGTTTGATTGGTTCTTTGAACAGTGAAAGATATATGGCTGGATGGCGATGAAACTGAAGTGTGATTTATATATGAATTTGCTGGCTAATATTTTAAGCTTTTATTTCACTCTGTGTCCACTTGGAAAAAATTGCATATATGTGTATGCTTTGAGGCATCATTTCTCGAGAGGAAATAGCCTGAGAAATTATAAAAAACAGCTATAATTATGGTTGGTGGAAGAATCGCTAGAGCAGACTGGACATGAGGAAATGTATTCATAGAAAGTTTTTAATGCATCATTTTGTTCTGCAAAGTCAGGGAATGGAAAGTACGCCAGTGAAAGAGATTTACTTTCATCATTGCAGTAGAAAGTAGTGAGCAATATAGTACATGCATAAAGCAGCAGATTGATTTTTTATGTTTAGGATTTATGATTGCTGCAATTTAATAATTAATGATATTCGCTTTGCAAAATAAAGCGTCAATAGAATCCAGAAGTGGGCTCTACATTCGTTCGCGGAAAATTGGAGTGCCTAAAGTTGATGACTTCGAACTGTAAGGCTTCGTAAATGAAGCGAATCCAGTATTCCCTAAACTCTGCCGTTTTGTTGGTTCCTCTGGGAAATCTTCGGCATTTGTTGCCTCATGACATCCATGTAGTTGATCTTATGAAGATTTTAAGATAGCTAATGCCGCCAACTATGCACTTTGAATTCGCTGCAGAAGTTGAGAGTCGGTTACTTTGGCCTAGGTAGTTGTTTTATGGCTATCGAAGGCTACGAACTTGGTGATGGTCATTTTCAGTAACTGTTTATTTCAGTATCTGAAGGTTTACAAGCGAGTGGTCCGAAATGTCGTTGGGCATTTTGCCACAGTTGAAGCCGTACTAGCCTATAGTTTAGAGGAAAACGGAAGATTGGATGACACGGTCCAGAAGTTTTCGGCAAATTTTAGGATAACCTCCGACTATCATGAAGGTTGCCATTTTTTAACACAGATGTTTTTTGGACGTGTGGGCATCGCAATAGGTGCAAAAGACGGTGAAGGCGATTTAACCTGTTGCAAAAGACGGTGAAGGCGATTTAACCTGTATGGACCACTATACATCACTCTTGATAGAATCAGGTTCTTGCTATAGTGTAACTTTTTTATTTAATTGAATACTTCCTGGTTCAGTTGATGGGGTGTTATTATTAATTTAGCATAAAGCAGATCAAGGAAGCTATGGGATTATAGTTGTGTTGTTGAAGCTATGGGTTGTTTTTCAGGAACGATTGAAGCTGTGTATGAGGGAATCAGAAGCGGCTCAAGCTGAGCTGCAGGAGGCAAGAAAGCTGCTCCATATGAAAGAGATCTATCTGAGACAGCTAGGAGCTTATCACACTGGTCCGGCGTTTAGCGAGGGTGATATTCAAACACTTCAAAGTAAGGCTTCTGACTTTTTTCTGTTCTCTTGAAAGTAATGCGATAGCTAACTTATATTTCTTTGAGTTTATTTTCATGTTTTTTGCATTCATATCAATGAAGGGAGCGCTGTAATACTCGTCTAATTTGCAGGGCAAATGCATTTTAGGGGGAGAGAGGGAATTTAAAGTAGCAGCAATTTATGATATAAGAGATCTATGGGGCAGAAGGTAAACCCTTTCTTGGAACATAAGCTCCATTAAACTAACATATTATGCAACATAATTTTAAAAAAAAAACCAACTCATTATAAAACATTGGATGATTCACAGTTCATCGTCGAACTGCTCGATTTGAACATAAAAGGCTCGGTGTATTTCATTGTGGTGGTCGGCAGGGCGTGCAGATTCTTGCTGGATACGCAGGAGATGCTGCATTCTCCTTGTTAAATGCACATGATCTTTTATCGCTTTTTTGGAACAGGAGAGATCCTTGTATCCTTTATTCAAAGATTTCGATGGCTGATGCCTGTCCCTTTTAGGGAAATTGATGTTGTGCTGATTGCCACGGTTTATAAATCCGCACTTCCTCTCTTTAATCTATCGCACTTTTTAAACACTAATTTTTGACGATTCGTGTATTCCTTCTGGAATTTTTCTGTGTGTTAGAACTTCTGAAACTTGCAGAATCTGTGTATTCTGTGTATTACATATCTTAGACCCCAGTTGAGAGATGGTAGGACAGTTTTTACGTGAGTCTTTGAAGTATATAACCTTCCATCGTCATCTACGAAATGTGAATCTTCTATCACCGTTAATTAGTTCTTATTGACAGATTTTTGCACAGGTAAAGAGCAAAGACCAGCAAGCAGTATTGCATATGTCTGTTGCATTTTCATTTGAACCAATTTGGTCCTGGAATAAATCCCTTTGACTTTAATCTTCAATATCTCCTGTGGCTTCCGTTGTGGCTGCATTTAGCACATTATTGTTTGCCTAATGGCAAGGTGTTTATTTTCTGTTTAAAGATGGTGGAATGCAAACTTGGCCAGGCAGAGCATTTTTAACATCAACTCTTCCACTAAAACTGGCATAGATAAGCGTGAACGCAGATGTTGGTGTTGTTTTGGAATAGAATCTCAATACTGATTTTAATATTTGCTGTTTGCTGCATTAATTTATTTGATTGTTAAGGCTGATCAGTTGAGGGCTGGTGTTTGCTTTGATAAAGAAAGAAGGAAAGAGGGAGGAGAAGGGAGAAAGAGTTGAGACAGGGGATTGTCACTGGTGACAGGAAGGGGAAATTAAACAGGAATGGATGCAGGATAGTAATTCCGTGGACGTTGTTTGGAGTTTATTGGCATCCTTCGGTGATGCTTGCTCCATCAGGTGTCTTGAACGGCAGCTGTTCTCCGATGGGATTTTACGTAATCGAGGACCAGTCTCTATCCATAGCAGTTCCACTAAGTCACTGAGCTGAGCTGGAGTCTTTATTGTTTGCGTTATATTTGGGATTGCAGTCACTCTTTTTTCGATTCGTTTTTAATGTTTGTGATTGGTGGTGTTAACAGGTGAGAATGAGTGCCTACAAAGAGAGGTATCGAGGCTGCAAACGGAAAACGAAGAGTTGAGACAGGAGGCGAATGCAGCAAGGGAGCACTATGAAGCATACGGTGCTCAGCTCAACCAGAATATCGTGCAGATCAGTGCAGCGGTAATCATTGCTTTCGTTTCTACGAAAATTGTTTTTGTTGGTCAATTCATTTCAGTTTATTCTTCGTCAATCTTCATTGCTGTCACAACTTAAAAAGATAAGGTCTTTTTCCCTGTGGAAGTTTATTTATAATTCCTAAAATGTTTAGAACTAGGAGGCAGGTGAATTTCATTGTTTGAAAAATCACTTCGGCAACACATTAAAGGGGCGATCTAAGGTGTTTTTCAAATCGTTCAGATGTTGTTGTTGAAAAGTCAAAAATTTGTGGGTTTTTTTTTCGGGTTTAATGATGAAGAGAGTGCAGGAAGGCAATAGTTTTATCTGATTCTAAAAATTTCTCTATCGTCGACGTCGATTGAAATAATGAGCTGACATTGTTAGTTGCATTCACATGATATTTTTATGTAGAATTAAAGAGCATTTATATGAAGCTGAATCTCTCTCAATGTGACGTTTCATCGCCTTAGATCTATTATTAGCCAGAGACAATATTCTGTCGCATTATCGGTCAATGATGGCATCCCCTTTTTGAAATATTTTGCTATCACTTATGAACCCCTAATCTTCAACAATTTCCAGTTTTTATCTTTCTTCACAGAATTGACCGATAATGCGACAGAATTATCGGACAGATTTGGTTGTTGATTTTGCTGAATTATAAAATCACGGCTTTAAGATTTTATCCACATAGTTTGCTGCACAGTTATAGTTACCGTTGCATGTGTTGACCGTGTGCAATAAGCTAATGATTTGCATATTTGCGTATTTGTGAATCTATGCAAAGCCATTCGCATATCGAATTCGAGCGAAGATAGTTCAGCAAAGACTGGAATATTCAGATAGATTTTTATAGAAACATCGGTAGGCAGAGGTGCTGCCAACAGACTGGTTTAAGTCATCGAGGTGAGCAAGTGAATGGATTTGTTTATGAAGCATTCACTAGCTGACGCTCGCGATTGCGGTCTACACAAATCATTGTATTTGACCGAAGGGACAAATAAATAGGCGGTAGATGGGTTGAAGTTACGTCGGACATGCAAATCCCTTCTCGATTAGATTGTTTGAGCGGTCCATACAGCTACCGTTAATATAGTCATCTAATGGAATTTATGATAAGTAGGCGCGCATATAACGGCTGATATTATCTCATTCAAGTCTGCGATAAAATCTGTTGTTTTTGATAATGTTTGTGCTTCTTAAGTTTGATGATGCGTTTGTTTTTGAAGTGATAAGGTGACGAATTCGGTAAGTGTGGTAAGATGTGATATTTGGTGATTTTAAAAGGTGTTATGTGAAACATTTTGGTGTGATAAGGTATGATTTGTTTTTATAGTTGGAAGAAGTATCAACCGAGAGGCTATCATTGCAATCAAGAGTACACTCATTGGAAGATGAGCTCGAAGTGATAAGAGCAGAGGTCAGAAAACGTGAGGAAAGGCGAGGATCAACTGAGAAAGAGGTACGAACTTTATTATCTTTTGTTCGATTTGTTGACAGGTATTTAATAATATAACTTGGAATGTTAATGATGGTTATGGAATGTATATAACTTTCACAAAAGTTGGGATGGCTTAACGCGCAGTCACCTTTTTGCGCTCAGGTTTGAGGTTTATTGGACTTTTAGGTGAGAGCAGGTAAACTTGGCAGGCATGTCGCTGTTATTTATTGCGTTCATTATAGTTATCTCAGTTATGCCAATGATCAAAAGGGTTCATTAGATGAAATGCCTGTGACATGCAAAGTGTCATTTTTCGAAGAAGAGCTTCGGATCAGCTAAGTTATGGCTGAATTTGGTGCATATTGCTAAAACAATCGTCACAATCAGTGATGGATTTCTGAAAATGTAAAATGAAGGCATTCATCTCGTCTTCAAAAGGGATCCCCTCGTTGAGATCGGCCAAATAGTGTCAAAAAGCCGTTTTAGCCTCATCTTTTTGGCCAATATTTCTTTATCAGGAGTGAATCTAAAAAAGTGGACAGATGCGAGCTTATTGACGAGGGATTTGGTTGATATGATAAGCAATCCATGCTCTCGAGCAACATGCTGCGCAAGTTGGAAACTTAATATATGCTATGTTTCAAGCAAACTTGAATCCATTTATTTGACTGTTGTGCGCTTTCTTGATTTCTTTCTTTTCACTAATGCAGGCAGCAGATTTTTCTTGTCTCTTTGTTTTATTAAGAATAATACATATAAGAAGCAAAAAGTGAGATAGAATAGAAAGGTTTTACTTATTTTCTTCTGGTTATTATCAACTGGAGTGTGTTTTAATTGTGTATTTCTTGTATGAGACCATCGTGCGGCTTTATTTGATGTCAAATATCATAGCGAAGATATTGAAGTGAAAGCTTATTTAGATAATTTTATTTACTAAAGAAAATTTTACGGAAGGTGGTCGAAATAAGTTCGAGTGTCTGTTCTTTGTAGAGGGAATTTCACTTCAATTTCCTGCTCACACCCCTCCCACCTCCCCTCAGCCCACCTCCCTTGTGCTCCTGTATTTCTAGCAATAGTTAAGTTTAACTGATTTTGCAGAACCCTTTCGAAACGATTCAAATACGCAAAGAGTTGAGTGAAATGATTGAGAAGATGGCAGAGATTGAGAGGCGTGATGTGGAATTGCGATCACTTCTTGTTGAGAAGGATTTACAGATATCCCGTATCACTGAGGAACTTCAAAATATGGTTAGGGAATTTTTCAATCTTGCGCTTGATATTTGAGAACAAATGCCTCTCACTCGCTTCCCTTCCCCTCCCTCCAATCCCGTTCCCATCCAATCCTCCTCTTACTACTGCACCGCTTTCTCCTCTTCTTCAACGGAAAATACTATTCCATATTGGGTGCATGAGTGAGCGCAGAGAGGGCAAACCTGCTTAAATGCAAATTACTTTTTGTAGATGAATAGTTGATCAAAGACCGTTAGGTACCCTAGCTATTGAGTAGTTTTCCGTAAAGACCTGCTATATGCTTCAAAGCGCTTCATTAAAACGCATTTTCTTATTATCTCTCAAGAATGGGGCGTATATTTACAACTTTCGCAACATATAACGATAAAGAGGAATGCGTTCATTCAGTAATGTCATATTAGAAGACTGTTTGAGGTGTGGAAGGAGAGGATATGGCGTACCATATTGTTTCTTAATTAATGCACTCTTGTGTTCCAATGCGGACCTCAACAAGGAATATGCTCACTGTTGGGCTAGGGCAGGTCAATGTTCACTCTGCCAGGGCTGTAGAAGTTAGCACTTATCATTTGGCATGTTATATATGACGTCTTACTGTAGTGTCGTTGGCATATATCATTTGGCATATATGTAGTGTCGTTGAACACTTCTATGATTGTTATGTTATTTACCTTTTCGCCTTCGCTCACCTTCCTCTTTTTTCGCCTTTCGCCCTCTCTCCGTCTCCTTCCACTCTTGTTGTTTCCCTGCGTTCTTCTCTTCTCACATATTCGGTGGGTTTCCCTTCTTTGCTTTTTTCCCCATTCTGTTTCAGAATTCCTCCTAGAAATACCTCCGCTTGTTGTTTCGTAGGTCTTTTTTTGCTGTTGAGCGTGGAGTTGAGCAGTCACAATGCCGAGTTGATGAATTCAGAAAAAATATTATGGAAGGAGAGGGAAAAATAAAGGGGCAACAATTTAAAAAAAAGAAACTTTACAGAAAATTAAATTGCGGAAATATTCATAGTGAAATGTTGAAATCTTAATCGGATTTTATTTGTATTGCCAATAGTTTTTGGTATTCAAATTTTGCTGAAATTTGCACTTGTGGACCAGTTTTCTCAAAAGAAGCTGGCTAAGATTAATACGAATATTATAGCAGGTTAGCTAAGATATTCTATTTGATGCTTTTTCTAAATTGTTTTTGTTTATGATTGATGCCTCGATATATTACATGATTACAAGTTTTATTCCTATGTGTCTGAAATCATTACATTTTGTTGTGTTTATGTTTTTTATTTTTTAATTTCGTGGCAGCCGGTTTACCGAATTCCTTTATGGTCAGTAGTGTTATTAAGAAGATAACAACTTATTGACGAATCGAGGGTTCCTCAGTTTCGTAATATGTGCTATGAATGTTTTATGTCATTGAGAAAAGTATCCAATAATTTAGTTTTTCTTGTTTAACTCCATGTTTTTGATGGTTTTTGTTGTTTTATTACCACAGACGATTGTTTAAGGAGTCGGAGCTTGATTGCTTAAGGAGTGGGAGCTTGATTGTTTGAGGAATCGGAACTTGATTGTTTAAAGAGTCGGAGCTTGGTTGTTTGAGGAATCGGAGCTCGATTATTTAAGGAATCGGAGCTTTCAATAAAAGTATCGATGTTGGCAAAAGCAGAGGAGGCATTGGCACGCGCGCATCATGAGGCAGAAGAAAGGGCTCAATTCAATGAAGTGAGTAGGTTTTCATTTTACCTTCGCTGTTGACAAGGTGATCCAGATATTGTTTTGTATGTTCCCTAATTTTGAAATAATGGAGAATCTGACCTTTTATTCCACCTAACCTCGAGAGGGCATATTTTCTATTTTATATTCCCTCTTTGCGAAACATCTGGATACCTCACCCCTCATTTCACCTTATCTCGAGAGGGCATTCTTATGTTTGAATAAGCTTTTTTATTCGGAAACAACTTATTTATATTAGATTATGATGTTTATTGTGTCGCCCCACTAAAGACGTGATTGATGTACCAGGGGAATGTGAGGTGATATTTAAGGATGTTCGGTCGCTATCGGAACAACTGCAAAATGAAAAGGCAACAGTATCGAGAGCGGTCGCCCAAAATCGCGAGCTTAAGGACCAACTAGTTGAACTGCAAGATAAGCTGATTGTTTTATCACAGGTGATAAACGTTTTTCCCTTAATTGACAGATGACAGCTATACGAATTTCAATAAAACCTGATAAATATAGATGAGTTGCCAGGAGGAATAGGAAATTTCGAGCTGTGTAATTATGGGTATGAGCTCTAACGCAGAGTTGCTGCCTTTAGTGAAATATTTAGGAAGTCACCTTTGAACAGTTGTTCTCTTTGATTTTTTTGGTGGGTTACCGATTGGTCACATTCGCACTGACTGGTTTTAATCTAATGCGTATAGAAATACGATCATTTCCTCAGAAGTTTACAATGGAGATGACAATTACCTTCAATATCTCTAGAAATTTTTTAGAACGTTGTCTCATAAAACACACTCGAGAGGTAACGGCTTCAGTTTCATTGTTGTTCGCATATTTTAGCCAGATGTCATCAGTGAACGTCAGATTATAAAAGTATAGTGTCTGGTTGATTAGGTCGCAAAGAGGTATATGAAATACTACACGAAGCTAATGGCCCTGTGAAATGGCCTTAGGTAGAAGGGAAGTGGTGGTATAGAGCCCCTGCTCAGCCGTCAAGTTTTAGAAATGTGAAATAGTAGAGATTGACTTGACTGTCAAGTTAACTTTCTAACCTAGAAGAGTAATAGGGAGAAGTATTACTGCAAGGCCAACCAACAGTTAGTTTTTAATCTTACGCAATAAATAGAGAAGACGCATTGTTGCAGAATTGAAGGTTACATAGAGTATTAAAAAATACTCCGAGGTGTCAGCCGTCTTTATTCGACATGGGTTAGTTTCTAATATAGTGGCGCAACCGTCTGAATTGTGTAGGAAGCTCTTCACTATATTCAAACGTCGCATAGAGTGCACGACAGTGGTGATTGATGTTGGCATTTGGAGCCTCACGCATCTTTGGATGACTAAACGGCTTAAGATAGCCCCCAACACCGCGGAATAGATGTGTTTCAGATGCCCGTTGAAAATGACCACAGGTTCATCGGTTGGGCAAACAGCCAAATCAACAGCCATTCGGATAAATCCTAGTTGACTGTGCTCGTGGTTTTGATTGGAATAGGCTGCAGGGCTTTATCCACCAACTGACAGACAAGCACAAAGCGGCAAATACGATTGCATTTCCTGTCGGGAATATAATGGATATAGTAGCGCTAATTAGCAAGATGATGCAACTTTGAAACGTGTTGTTCATTATTTATTGTTGATAGCTTTAATATTCTTGGATTATTTATTTTTATTGAATGCATAATAAACAAATTTGCTTTTTCTAGCATGCGAATTTATGCTATTTGATTGAGGAGAGTATGGAACGAGAGAGTGGTCGATTGACTGCATTGCATACGATCGAGCAACTACAAACAGAGCTAGAGCGTTTGCGATGGCATCAAATGGAGAATGGAGTGGAGGCGGCAGATGTTAGCAATGATAGCCAAACAAGTGACAATAAACATCTAAACGAGGGGCATATTAATGAAGAGGTTTGGTTCTTTTTTGATTTCATTCGATAGGTTTCTTAGTGCGCATTCTTGGTAGACATTTTCACTGAAATGTTTCAGAACTTAATGAGCTTAAGCCTTGAACTTTATTGGGTGTAGGAAGATACTAAAATATTTATGTTTTATATTGAGCATAAATTTCCCTTTCTCTAATTATTTAGCAATCTTTCATATGTGAGTCAAAAGTGATGATATTATATCATTTACTGAAGTGTAACTGCGTGACATAATAGAGATGACTGAGTTACTCTTTGTTTCATGTCTTATCTTGTTGCGTATACCATGAAATATCACTAATAGATGATCGATTGTTAGCTTTCTAAACGTCATGATCGGGCGTATATGATCGAACGCGGCCTATCAGATTTTAAGAATAAAGAAAGTGTGTTTTTACTTAAATACAAGTGAATTCTATTGGGTTTTTATTTTCTTTTATTTATTACGCTTATGTACTCACTGATTTTGTGTTTTTCAGGCAACTTTTTTTTAGCATTAGGCATCGGCATCACATTATCTACCTCAAAATAATTCAAAATTTTTTCAAAATAAGTGTATGATCGGAGAATATTTATGACCAGGTAGGCTGTTTTTCAGATATAGCGTGTTATGATGTTTTGCAGATAAATGTCACGTCCGATACTCTAATTGATCTACGGGATGCGGCTATCGCTCGAGCGGAGGAGGCACGCATCCATGCTGAGAGAGAGTTGACACATATCAGCATGGAGTTGAAGCAGATCAGGGCCGATCATAGACGAGTCACACAAGAAAACGAAGAATTGAGAAGGTGAATAATGGTACATTTTAAATGCCACTAACCTTTCGATTTTTTTTGAAAGTTACGACCATTTTCGGAAGTGCTCTACTTTGAGATCGCATTGCTTAATTTTTTATTAACAGAAATAACTTGTTTTCCGTTAGAATACAACGTTCAGATATTATCAGCGATGGGTGTGATGGTCATTAGTGGCGATGATGGTAACGAGCATCCATGCTGGACGCCGCTTTCTTAGGTGCTTTCTAACTCCCTTAGCAGTGCGCTTATATTTATGTCGTTAAAACTTATTTGTTGTATTTTTTAATTGCCACTGAGCTATTCTACAAGAATAATTACATCATCTTCCAGGTTGCTGCTGTTGTCTTCGTTCGTCTGTTTGCTTAACTCTCCCGTCTCTTATTGGGGAGGCCTTATGGGGGAGGAGAAAGGCTGAGCAAGTGAGTGCGGCAGTTTTGGAAATGAATGGGAAGAGAAGACGAATTTAGCAACATCTGTAGATTAGATGTTGTTCTGTGGGAGAAACCTTCAGCAAGTGAAGCAATTCGAATTAAAAAACGAAGGGAACTATATTTTTTAAAGAGTGTAAAGTTTCCCTCTCCAATTCTAACATTACTAACAAATGGCACACCCATTTAGGATAATGGAACAGAACGCCGAGGACGAGAATCAGAATAATATACACGTGGAATTGGGACAAGCAGTTGAGAGGTTTCCTTTTAAGATTTATTCTTAGTATGAAATAATATTTTGCAACCGGTTTGCTTTTTTTGATATTCGTACTAAAGTGTTGTTCGTTTAGTTTCGTTTCCATTAGTAATCGTTACTGGTGTTTGGCTGTGCCGATGTTTGGAGTTTGATCACTGTAGAGATCGAATTCGATTTTTCGCTTAGCTGAGTGGAAACTGCGAGGTTGTTCGACCATAATTCCGAGAGCGAAACTTTGATAGGTCTTAGTTAGTGTTGCTTTGATTGCATTTATAGAGTGCTATGAAAATTGTGGAATTCTCAACGTTATGCGTATTTAAGTGAACAATTTGCATCGGAAATATTTATAAGTATCGGCAGTGTTGATGTTTGTCCTGTTGGATGCGATATTGGTGATCCATGTTTATGTTGGGGCATAGGGGCTGCGAGGTCTGTAGCATTTAACACTTCATAGGCCGAAGATTGGGTATTGATGTTGTAAGAATAATGCTTTGAATGGATATGTATTCGCCACGTAAAGTTGGAGGTTATGATGGCCATATTTTTCGACGTTATCACTAAAATTTATAAATTTTTCGTCATGCAAATGTTCCAACTTCAAGGATAAACGCATTATCGAACGAAAATGAGAGACTGCGTGAGCGGATACAAGAACTCGAGGAGTCGGCAGAGGAAGCTGAGGCTAATGATATAGAAACTGCAAATGAGGCTACTAGTGTTCGCGAACAACATCCACTCACAAACGTTCATGCTCATGTGGAAACGGTTGAGATGAATGGCAACGTTGTTTCGGCAAACACTTTCGTGGATCGAGCGCACAGCAGTCTTCGATGTAAGTGTTTGTCATCAATATTCTTATGTCTGTTTAGGATGGACTTTAAGGTGTTGTGTTTGACTTATTTGTTCAATGGCTTGAAGCGATGAGGGGTGGAGGGGGAGGGGAGGGAAGAGAGAGAGATGCGAAAGAGGAAAGGAGGAAGTACCGGGAGGGAAGATAGGAAGTCAGCATAGGAGGTCTAGGATTTTTGGTTGCTATGAGGCGTTTCATTCGCCTCTTCGCTTGGACGTTATGCGCGGTCGCTATATGCGCTAGGGTTGATTATATCTGAAATGAGCGAGCTTATTAGCACGATTCGTTTTGTGTATATTCCACGTTTGCAGCAACACTCATCGTTGCAGGTTGTAATCTTTGACAGCTCTCGTTCGATCATCGATAGACAGTCTGTTCCTCTTCTTCCCTATCAGATCTGCTAAGCGCATACGCCACAAAGTTATTACTTGCAGCGTACATTCTCCTACATTGAAGTCGAATGCGTGTCGTTGAAAATGATCAGTGGGGTTTTATTGAAAGCGGTACAGTGATGGGTGTTGCAGAAGAGGGAAGTATTGACCGAATGATGTTTTATTCAAGCCTGAAATTCGGTGAAGTATACTTCTTTTATATTCCCGAGAATATTTTGTTAGATATGATCAGTTGCAGTTAGTTTCGAGAGCTGATTTACGAGCAGGCTGTTAGCTAATCCCTCTACATTCTCTTTGAGTTTGAAGGCGTCTTGAGGAATGATTGATTCGTATGTATGATTTGATTTTATTGATGAAGTAGCATTGTTTATTCCAGCACATATGCCGGGCATTGCGGAAAAACCATTGGCGTGGACTGAGCTTGAGGCTCGTTTCGCACGCGCGATGTCACAAAACGCAGACCTCGTCGAACAGAACGAACGCCTCGAGCATGTTATTCTTCAACTGCAAAGCGAGAATGACACGATCGGTTTGTGGCAAGTTGATCTTTGGAACGATATCACTATTGTTGAATATGCTGCACTGGCCAGGTTGATCACCGATCTACTCTTGAACAGATTATAGATAACTTTCGTTGACTTTCAGAGTTAATTTTGTAGGTCATATAGTACGGTTGGTGACCATTATTTGCGTGACGGTGCAGTTCTGAAGTAAGGCTTAGCGACAATTGCCTTGCCTGAAATACGCATCAAAGTAGAACCATTAACGCGTCAACTCTTTTATCTGGATTGTACAGAGAATCCAATGACAGAGATCAACGAAGTTAACGTAGAGGTGTAAAAGGGTTTAAATATGTATCAGCTGGAGTTGTGTTGAATTTTTTTTTTTTTTTTGGAACGATGGGGACGGTAAAAAGGTGGACATCTGACGGGCTGAACTACGGCGATAAATCTGTAAGTGTATTTGCATAAAATAAAATAAGGACAGATGAACAACGCAACTATTCTATTTGATTGCATTATCAAAAAGAAGAGACTAGCAAAGTAACTGGATTTTAACTGTATGAGGAAGAGCTATCGAAACAGGCGGAAGAGAATAATATGCCATGTGCGGCATACAAATAGCTATTTCCGGTGCTAAGTGCCGAAGTATTCATTGATTTGGATTTCATTTGTTTGGCAGTTTATGAGGTTTTATGCTGCCAAGTTGTTCTAAATGTTGGGATATTTTTTTTCTTTCTCTCATCATTCAGCTAAATTCATTTCTTTATCTCGAGCAAATTGTTTGATGCAGTTATTCTGAATTGATTTAATTGTATTTATGTATTATTTGCTTGTATTTAGTGGAATAAGGTTACTTTTTTGGAACAAGGTTCGATCTTTGAAAATTAGCATATTTAAAGGTTTTATGAACGGACAGAAATTGTTGAGGACCGAATTTTTGTACGTTTGTGGCTGAATGCGTTAGAACCATGAACAGTTGGGGTGATGTTGACCCGTTGAGATATCTTTAAATCATTGAGATGTCTTTTAGTGCACAAAATAAAACGATTCGATTGGTCGATTTTCAGGTGAATATGTTACAATATACCATCATCAAAGAAGGCTGATTAGGGAGCGAATGCGTCAGAAGGAAGAAGCTGTGGCACGATTATCGCACGAGAAAGAGCAGATGCAGGCAAGTTGTTATTTTATTTTCGAGATCTCCTTGCATTATTTACTATGTTCACGATAATTATATTGTCAATAGTATGGGAAATACTTTTCTATATTACAAAAGTGAATCATCGTTTCCTGCGTTTGATGCCTCCAAGTGCTGTGATATATAAGATTGTGAATAATATCTCTTGGGACATCTACATCTGTTTTGCTGTGTAGTAACCTCCTTCTACTGAAAGTTTTTTCCTGATATCAATTCAGTCTTCCTATTATGAAAGGACCTTCTGAGTTGAGTAGTTTCCATGTGCTGCTCATCTGGATTTTAAATTTATTTTCTTACTTTTTTTTTATTGTTGTTTATGGCGTGCGATCTTGTCTTTCTTTTTTTGGTACCCTTAACACTTGAATCACTTGGGGATATCAGTTGTTCGGACAAAGTTATTCCTCTTTTCCATACCTCCGTCCCTCTCTGTCCTCATCTTTTGATGCTTTTACGTAATGGATTCCTCGATCGACCTTGGATGGTGTGCTGAAATGTTTATTTCTTGTTTTCATGTATCGCCAGCCTTCTTGGATGCGCTATATATGCATATATACATATATGTATATATATATATATATATAAATATATATATATATATATGTATATATACATATACATGTGTGTATATATATATATAATATATGACGGTACCTCATGGATATTCCAGCAGAAATTGAGCGAACTGCAAGAAACGCTGATGAACTTGTTAACGAAAAAGGGAGTACTACGTACTTACGATCAAGATAAGGTGAGAAGAAAGAAGAAAGATCTCTCAGGCCTTATAGCGAAAAGAGCCAACAAACTACGCTCATTCAGGTAACTAAATACTTGATTAACAATACTAAAGCTAATAATTAAATAGTCTTGTTTCGAAAGTTTTCTTGGTGCTGCCACAGTTTACCGCAGAAGCTTAGGTTGAAGAAGAGGGGAGGCGGAGAAGGGAGGGATTCGAATATGCTTGATCAGGAGCTAAATGGATACGAATATGTGAACTTACTTCACTATTTTACAGTAATATAAGGTTATCTAGAAATTCATTAAGAATTTGACTTGAATTTTTTCCACTCATTTAATTGTTATAAAGTCTTGGCTGATCTGACATTTCGACTGAACAGTCGACTGACGATGCCATGTAAATGTGTTTACAGCTCGCGCAAAGAAGTATAGAGACCGGCATACAGCTATATCTACTGTTTTTGATTGTTTGCGAGATTTTGTTGTTAGAAATACCGAGTGAAAGCATTTGATTGAGATCGAACGTTGGTTGCATCTGGAAAAACTAGAAGTTGAAATCGGTTCGGGTAGGGGAAGTCGATTGAGGTTTCAAATCGCAGTCGAAATTACTTTGAGATGTATTTCTAATAAGGGTAGCACGGATCTTTTAAACTGGCCCAGTCATAGTTTTTATAATTATTCCAAAAAAAGCGACTGAAAATAAAAGTAAACAACGTATTGAGCATGATAACTGTGCATGAACTGATAAGTGAAAAAAAATGTCGTTGTGGATCGTATCGAAGATGAGTGGAGAAAGTTCTTGAAAAAGGGTTTGAAGTGAAACCTTGCAAATGGCTGTCACAAAGCAGCTGCAACGGAAAGGCCATGGGTTGTGTACCTTCGAGTGTCATGACCAAGACCGTCGGTCAACGAATTGTGGTCATTTGATATTTGGTTACTTTTCCTTGATTTTTCCTATCATTGTTATGTACATGTTCGTAGACCATGTCGTCTCGCTAAAGAAAAGGTACATTAGACGCCATTCGACCGGATGCTTTTTTGTAAAAAATTTGCGGCCAATTTTGGAACATTTGTGCTCAAATTTTATGATCACCTATTGAGCAGCAGAGAAGGAAATAATATTTATGCATCGGTAATCGTTAAGTTTTCTCAGTTGCTTTAAACAGTTAGTACTGTTGTCATACCAGAGTGTTGTGGGGCAGGTAGACCGCTGTGTTGTTTCACTTTTACCTTTCAGTATTATCCTAGGGGATGGGTTTCAGTCACAGTACGGTAGACGAATTCTCTGGAGATGAAGAAACTGTCGTTGATGGTGCTCGTCAGACTCTTCCGGAAAACATTGTGGAGGCAACTAGTGCGTCGTCTACAGCTTCTGAAGTAGCGGAACCACTGTCTGACGTCGAGACTGGTAAGTATCAATGTTTAATATTGAGGTTGGCATCTATATGAGTTTTTCTGATGTTTTCATTCCATTTCCTTGGTTATTGGGACGATATTGTTTCTTCTTGCCCTATCTTCACCATTTTTTGTTTTTATGTTGTCTTCCTTTCCATTCCTCCTTTCCCTCCTTTTAAAGAAAGCAATAGACTTGCTACTTTTTTGGAAAGGTTCGTTTTATAAGATGGCTGCATCCGTTTCATTATGCAGCTCTCTTTCAAAATTGTAGAAAATTTGTGCGCATTATGATTATGACACGATGTCTTACATTAAGTTGTGATTGTGACGCGATATCTTACATTAAGCGCACACACGGCTGTCCTTCACTTCTTCACGCATAATGCGTTTTGTGTTTTTCTGTTTCGGATTCTATATATCTAAAACTTCCCTTGATAGTTTTGCTTTGTTCCACCCCGGGTTGTTGTTATCGATTTGATTGTGAAGCATTCATATTGTAGTCACACATATGCGTACAGATTGATAGGGGTCGTAGAGATCGGTCTGCATACGCATATCTGTCTATCCACTGCTCTTTTTCACAGAATTTTTCAGCTGCAAACTTTACCTTGATGAGTTCACGTATTCCAATCTGGCCATATCAACGTACTTGTTTTCTGACTGCTTTAACTTTATTTTTGAGTTAACTCAATTTCAGTTTCACCCAAATTTCGAAGCGATTAGTTAAAAATCTTTGCCAGGTTTGAAATGGTACTAATCTGTTAATGTTGAATAATATCCTCCTATCATATGGTGGTGAGAATTTTGCAGTAGTCGCTATTTTCGCAAATACATGAGATTTTTTGCTCAACAAAAATATACAACACGGCCTACATACGAATGCGGAGTTTGCCTTTTTGTTCTTTGTGTATTGTCGTGTCTATGCAAATGCGTTTATATCTATCTGTCCGACAGCTTCCACTTGGAAACCGCCGAAGTTGATGAAATCTATCGTTTAGAGTTTGTAGAGGAATGATTTCCGCAGCATATCTCTAATTAATCGGTGCATTTCGAGGGGAGTAACAGTGGGCGTTTGATCTACTTGTTAGCAACTTGCAATAGAAGGTGCGGAATTATTGCGCAAGCGCTACATTGAAAAGGGCAGCAAAAAGCTAGTAGCATATTGTTTTATGTGCGGTAATCTGCTGTAATCTCAGGCAGCACACCTATGAGGGCTCCCTTTTCCCCCCTTTCCCTTCCTTCCCCTTCTCGCTGTGCAAAAAGCAAGCCCTCAGACAGCACCTCTCAGGGTTGTGATACGTATTTCATAATCGCATTCTTGCGGGTTTGCATTCGCGCAATACGCAGCAGCGTTATGGCTATGCATCCATATGTATGAGTTCGCCTGTTTTGCTCTTTCGGGTTGAGATCTGTTGAAGCTGATGTTGTGAAATTACCTTAACGCAGAAGTGGTCCTTTTTATATTCCATATCGATGGATTACAAAAACTGAAGTTTTTTGCAAGGGATTCGGGAGAGGGGGGAGAGGATCGGAGCAGGTAGAGTAGAAAGGCATTCCAAATATTTCATCATCTGTTCTCAATTAATGAAAATGGTCAATTGAATGAGCAGTCGGCTAGGAAGCATGTCACACCGGCTGTTCGGCATGTTGATTTGATTATCTCTTAGTGGATATAATGATGCCTCAAAAGTTGAAATACATAAAATTAAAAACAGGAGATGGCAAGCTGTAAAATTTGCGACAAGTTTCGTAAGGTCGTCGTTGACTTCATTTTGAATTTTGCAATGCTTCATTCCGGCACTAGAAAGTGCAGGCTTCGTAGACTTCATCTGCTACATCACATTTGCTTTATCAAGTAGCGTTCGCCCTCACGCCACGGAAGTCGATCGCATTCTTGCCCCTTCCGTCTATGAAGAGCACCTAGAAAGAAGGTGCCAACTAGGATGCGTATCTTCCAGAGACAAGATTTCCTTTCCATTCGTAAGGTCGATGATTCATCCGAACTGCGATGACGATGATTCAGAATGCCATCCCTCCCTCCTCCCTCCTGCCGCCCTCCCTCCTCTCTTCTCCTTCGCCGCTCAAATTTCGTCTTGGCCTGAAATTGTTGGTGCTTTTAACGAGCGTAATTAGCTCGATATTAATTCACATCTTCATAGTGATTCATAAATGCAAAAAGAAACTTAAGTTATCCTTTCTGTTGCTGGCCTCGGCTCGTTGTTTGTTTGTCTCAAATTTTGTTCGCTATCCCTCTTTGACGTGCGAAGTGAACAGACAAGTCCAATGGCATATTTTTTCTAGTGCTATCGCCCTTTAAGGTCGTGAATAATTCTATAGGGCAAAAAACATCCCGAAGGTGAATGTTATGAATTTCTTTGGTATGATGCCAAATTCATTTTTTATGTTTATTCTTGGAACGAGCTTAGGAAAGAATGACCTTACCAATTCCTCCCTGAATCCTTTAGGCTCTCCTGGAGAAACAATTCATGCTTTTGTCGGGGACTAGAGATACGACTTCAGCATATTCTCTAACTCTTCTAAATATAAATGGTTTTGGGTGCTGCCAATCAGAAGTCTGTCGTTGAGACCCGAACCTGTGATCTTCGAATTGCCGACCTGATGTTTCATCTGCTTAGCAATGTCGGTGCTTGTTTCCAACTTATCTTATCCATAGGACTTTCAGAAAATGTCAGTAAAAATTTGCATATTAGAACTGTGTTAATTCCACTTTAATTGGGATGAAAATTTTTAGGTAGCGTACAAGAGAATAAAGAAAGTGTGTCGAATATAGAGACGGACGCGGACGAGGACCTTAGCGTGCAGAGAATTTTCAACCTGATTACGGAACTTCAGGTTTGTTGACAATTTCTTACTTTGTTTAGATTTACTGGGCGGGTACACACCAATGTTACACGAAGGCTTGTAGGAAGGCCAGAACAGGGAGAGGGGTAACGTTTGATATCCGAACCTTCGACTAGGAAGAAGGAATGGACGTCAGGTAGAGCTTGCATGATGTCTATAAGTTCCTTGCGATGAATAGACATCGTAAATCTCAACTCTCTAGAGTTTAAGCAGTTGTTAGAAGAGTAGATTAGACGCATATGCAGCAGTTATCTTCTATTAACTTTAATCTAGGGCCCTTATGGGGGGGAGGAGTCTGTTTTTTTGGCATTATTTTTTGTTGTAAGCTTCCTCAGTTGTAGTCGTAATAACGGTCAGAACGATGAGGTGAATTGGCACTTTCCCATTGTTAGCTAATGCGACCAGGGGTGACATAACCTGACAAACGTTTTTAACGCTTTGTACATGTTGACCGGAAGTTTATGCATTTCCTGTCTGGAAAAGGTTAATTAACGGCAGTTAATTATGGCCCTTTCGAGACCTAGTAAGAGATTGTGCCGTTAAATCAGAAACATTTCCATGTATTTCAGCACGACTGATCTGGAGATGCACTGACCAGTCAATATGTTTAGTTTCCAACGTTTCGCAAAATTCGGCGACAAAGATTTTTTTGAAATCTTGATCTGTCGACCTGTTGATGCGATTGATCTTGTCTTACGACGAAAAGTGAGATGTAGTTTCGTTATTAGAATTTATCAATTGTCGTTCATCAGCCCTCTGTCATTTGAGATATTTTGCAGTGAGGATTCGTCGCTAGGTAACGATCTCCACAACAGCGTTTATGAGTGAGGTGTTAAGGTTTGATTTAAAAAAAAAATCCATTGGTGATTTGAGCATTGCAATTATTTTTGGAAAAGTTTTTTTCAGGATGCCAATCAAGGCCGACTTCTTCCACCATGTGATCCTAAAATGCATTGTCGTGAGTGCCGTGGTAAATTGATTACTCTTTAAGAGTAGTGAAGTTTTATAGCAAAAATTGGTGAATTTTTCCTGCAAAATTATTCGATTACTAGTGCTCTAAGATGCGGGAGTTTATTAAAAGAGTTTAACATCGATGAAAATGGAGAAAAAGTATGCTTGAATTTCTTGCGTTGGATTTATGTTCGATATTAGTTCCACAATATTTTTCGACGGACCGTGAGATGTTAATTTTTGGGTGGAGCGATGCGTGGGGGGGGGCAGGTTGAATTGAATATAGCTGTACACGAGTTGAGTGTGTGGATGTAATGGAATGGTTTCTTCCTTTATCCTGTTTCTTCTAAGAAAGCTCAGTTCTGTTATGCTTGTTGATTTTCCCTGTCCTTTTTTGCCTGCTGTGATATCTATACAAGTAGAAATTATGGAACAGCCATTTTTGTGTAATTTATTTATGATTGAATGGTGTAATGTTTCGTAGCCAGACACGCGATCACGATTGGTCTTGTTACGTTTACGAACAATTGGATGCATGTGTGTGTGTGGGGGAGGGGGGGGGAGGTTGAGGTGGGTACAGGATGAGCAGAGGGGAAAAGATTAAGGAGCATTCTTAGGGAATGAGGGTAGAAAGCGCTCTATTTCTGCACATATTTTTATTACTGGGTTTGAGTTTCTGTCCACTATAGTGGTATCACCCGTTGATTTATAATGGAACTAGCGTTTTCTTTCACTATCAATGTTCCTTATCGCAACAGAAGGAAGAGGAGAGAGAAAGAGGGGCTAGAGGGTTGGTGCTTATATGAAAATTGATAAATGATTGTTGCAAAGTCACACTTATTCTGAGCTCATATCTTTATGAGGCAAAAGTAATACGAAAAAAAGTTGCAAGAGAGAGGGTGGAAAGGGAAGTAGGGAATAGCATAATGAGATGGAAAGCTTCAAAATATTATTTTATATGTTATGATCAGATTTTGCGTCAAGGAATTCTAGGATGATTTTAAGCAATTCTTTCATGTTATGGAAGTGGCATGGTTCATAAAGATATGTGATATTCAACTCCTTGTATATTTGAATTAATTTTATGAAATGCGTATTGAAAAATGATTTTCAGATAGGAATATTTTTATTGTTAGTGCGAAATGTTTTCGTAATTTCTTCGCTCTCTTATTACTGACCTCCATCGTCAGAATCGTTTTCAAATGGTTGTTGTAAATGACATAATTGTTCTTCCTTTTTATGACGGTTATTTCAATTTTTATTTATTTCTCGATATTTCTCATCGTTTTCGAATATTGGTCGTTTTTGATTGCGATTTTTTAAATTGTTTACTGAAGTTTATTTTTTAACTTTTTGAATATTAATATAAACTGGATCCCTCGCGTTTCAACAAAAAGGCATTCGCCATGAGTTGATGATAGGGGTGTTGAATAAAGGAGAAGAGAGAGGAGGGCTTGAATAGAAGCATAAGAGGAGACTGAATAGAGGCAGAAAAAGGAGGTTGAGTAGAGACTGAAGAGGAGGAGGAAGACATGGAAATGTTCTGTGGAATGGTTATATGAAGAAGTGCAGTGAATTGGTCCAGAGTGATTGAGAAATATATATATATATATACATACATATACATATATATATATATATATATATATATATATATATATATACCACATAAATATTTCACTGATAATGTTGGTTTTGACAGAAATATTTTACAATTATGAATTCCGTTTCATGTTAGTATATTTTCATGGGTTTTGTTCGCAGATATTTCTAAAATTATTAGTACATTGATATCATCTATGAGCATGATATAAGCCTCATCTACCTTCAGTAGTATTGCTGAGTATATTTCTTAGAGAGTGAGAATGGAGAAAAGAAAAATTGTATGAAATTTATTTTTTGCATTCAAATTTGTTTTCATCGATGTTTCAAGTTGAAGACAACAAAATTGAGATTGGAGTAAAGGGAAAGAGAAAAAGATATGCGGATTATTTATCGAAGTTTGTTGTACTCTTTATTGAGTGTAATTGTTGTTTTCATTTTATCAACCATGCCATAGTGTTTTGGTGTGCTCATATGCAATGATNCTATCGCATCCATCCGTAACTTGAAATGAAAGCAGCGTGTGTTCAGTGGTAGAAGCAATCTTCAGAAATTTCAAATTAATGATTCTCATTTCTTGGTCATTACACTGACCACAAGGTGTCACTGACCATTAAAATTCACCACAATCTGCAAACCTTTAGGATATTTGTTTTCGACGTCCGTGTCAGTGCCTGCACACGCTACGCTTCCGTAGAGACGGTTCATTATATGCGCAAGCTCGACTGCAGTAATCAATCATGTCATCACAGCATAACTGCGACAATTTATCACCCAAGGAAAAAAGGTTAATTTCATCTGCTCACTACGGAATTGGTCGTCAGTGGCAATCATTCCTTCCTTCAGGATCTTTAGCCGTTTTTATTAACCGCAGAGTTTCTTCAGCAACTGTCAGGTTTTTACTTCTATAGTGAAGTTTTATATAGAAGCATCTAGCAGCCTACCGAAGAATTTGGCTTTAATGGATTTAAAAATCCCTGATGTTAATTTTCCTTCTCTCCTCTGTTTGGGTCCTGTTATGACTTAGCTGACCTATTATCTGCCCATTTATAATTTATTATTCTTTAGCCACGAATGTGCCATTTAATACTCCGAAGCTTGTTTTTCGCATCAATGTCCGTTCACATTTTTCATTTTGAGCAATAGGGTGTTGTTTTCAATACTTCTTTACAAGAAACACCTACAGAATCATAGAGATAAAACAGCATCTCATGAAATAACCATTATGTCCTCATATGTGCCATAACAAAAAAAGCTCATTTATTTATTTACTTACATTTAATTCTAATGGGGAAGGGATGAGATAGAATGAGGGAAAGAGGAGCCGTACCTGCTTTAATTGGACGTGGTACACCACCGACGAACACTGCACGATGAGCCCAAATTGAAATATTCGGATCAACCACATAGTCGGCATCAGCTAAGCGCCATGGCCGAATTTGCACCTGCAAAATTAATAAATTCCATTTCTTTAGCTTCATGAACTAAATTCTTCTCTAGGCGCATTTATATAAGCCTATCACTCTTCTCGATGCCATAACCTTACATTTATGCTTCACCAAGAAAACACAGAATAAAAATACAGTGCTATAATAAATAAGGATCATTTTGATGCAGAAGGTCGCAGAAATATAAGTCAAAAGAAGAATCAAACAGACGATTGTTGCTTTAATTTTTTTCGATGAAATCAAATATCGGAAAAGGTTTTTGAGTGTAAAATTTAAACATTCTTATTATTCTTGAATGCATCAGTATACAGAAAATATTTCTTTAAGACTCATAAACGCTGTGAAAAAGTATCATAATTAAGGTACCAGCTTGTCCGGTGAAAGTGGACTCGAGATATAGAGAAAGAGATTTTCATCCTCGACAAAGCACGATAGCACCAATGCACGAGCACTCACTTCATTTTCGAAAATGAGGAATACATAACCTGCAAATTCTTCATAAAAGAACGCATCCAGGTGAGTGAACTCCAATTACTTACCTCGTATTATAAACTTACTTATTACATTAAAGTGATTGCAGTGCTTATTCAATCATAAACGGGTTATGATGATATTTAAAGACAAGCATTAGATTGAAACACGATATGTTTACCACTACGTTTCCTCCATTCCAAAAAAATTATTACAGCCGCTGCAACAGACTTCGACTAATTTCAGCGCCCAGCTGGTCTTTGGGAAATGTGCCTGACGGAAATGGTGGGGACGAGGTCTCTCTCAACCCTCATAACAAGGATGATTTGGCTGGAATTTTCATTTTACACTAATCGGAACGATAACACGAAATGCTGTTGAATCACATATAAGTGTAACCCGAGATAAAACACGCACCAAACATTTACTAAAACAGCCATCGCAAAGCCACACAAACATGGCCGACTCAAAGATTGAATTGATTGCTGCTAAGGAGCATTCGATAACGCATCGATCACCCTGAGGTGATATCGTGATATCCATTTATGATGATATTGATCTAGGAGTGCAGTTTGTCAAGAAATATTAGTGTTTTTTCGTTGTGCAGTTACAAATGTCTTCCACACCGGTACATACCTTCTCCATTATCGTGTGCAGTTATGCATTTCTCATCTATGCAAATAGCGTGAAAAGTGCATAGATGAAAAAATACTGCTAACATTTAAATATCTGAAAGCATTACGGCCGCATTATGTTTATGCGTGCGTATGTGTTTCCATGTGTCCGTCTATACGATACTTTCAACTCGAAAATCATTGAAATTACAGGTAGAGAATAAGTTGGGCATAACTTAAATCACGGACGAGCTTCTATGCCACTTTCCACGTTGATCAATCGATTTCCAAGGGAAAGCCGTATATGAATTATGCGGTAAAAAAAAATTTGCGTACATTTTTATGGATCGGTCTTTTGTCTTACACTGTCGAATTTTCATTTTACACTAATCGGGTGATAGGAAGTGGCGTTTGGATTAATTTAATATGAATTTAACATTTCTACGACTTCTGAAAGTACATCATTTATTCTTCTCTGTTAGTTTTCCATAACTGGTAGCTCAGCTCCGAAGATTTCATAGTCAGTGCATTGCCTTCTGCAATATGAATGCACTTCAGCATATAAGCACTCAATCTTCATTGAGACATATAACGAACATGCAACGACTGCTCTTTGAACACGCTTTTTCACAAATTTTTTCAAGAGCAAATTATTGGTTCGAATGTGTTATATCTATAAAATTTGCATATGGACATGTTGCGTTTATGACGCTATACTGAGTAATTTTTTCCGTTTTTGTGTGGATACTTGTGAAGGTTCAACGTCAATAAAATTTTCAAGAGAATGCATCCGTCCAGAGACAATATGAGGTCATCAGGTAGAAACCCCTTCCAAATCAAAAGAACTGTATATGTTAGCGCATCAATGTTTTACGCATTGTTCGTATTTTCAGTCTTGTTAAGTAAGCTATACGGAATACCTCGAATTGTACGGTTCAGTTGTGATGTTTAATTCAGCTGATTACGGCTAACAACACTTCTATTGGAAATAATCTTTGATCTAAACATTATTGATGGGATGAAAGCAACACATATAAGTGTAACCCGAGATAAAACACGCACCACACATTTACTCAAACCGCCATCGCTATGCCACACAAACATGGCGACTCAAAGATTGAATTGATTGCTGCTAAGGAGCATTCGATAACGCATCGATCACCCTGAGGTGAAATCATGATATCCATTTATGATGATATTGATCTAGGAGTGCAGTTTGTCAAGAAATATTAGTGTTTTTTCGTTGTGCAGTTACAAATGTCTTCCACACCGGTACATACCTTCTCCATTATCGTGTGCAGTTATGCATTTCTCATCTATGCAAATAGCGTGAAAAGTGCATAGATGAAAAAATACTGCTAACATTTAAATATCTGAAAGCATTACGGCCGCATTATGTTTATGCGTGCGTATGTGTTTCCATGTGTCCGTCTATACGATACTTTCAACTCGAAAATCATTGAAATTACAGGTAGAGAATAAGTTGGGCATAACTTAAATCACGGACGAGCTTCTATGCCACTTTCCACGTTGATCAATCGATTTCCAAGGGAAAGCCGTATATGAATTATGCGGTAAAAAAAAATTTGCGTACATTTTTATGGATCGGTCTTTTGTCTTACACTGTCGAATTTTCATTTTACACTAATCGGGTGATAGGAAGTGGCGTTTGGATTAATTTAATATGAATTTAACATTTCTACGACTTCTGAAAGTACATCATTTATTCTTCTCTGTTAATTTTCCATAACTGGTAGCTCAGCTCCGAAGATTTCATAGTCAGTGCATAGCCTTCTGCAATATGAATGCACTTCAGCATATAAGCACTCAATCTTCATTGAGACATATAACGAACATGCAACGACTGCTCTTTGAACACGCTTTTTCACAAATTTTTTCAAGAGCAAATTATTGGTTCGAATGTGTTATATCTATAAAATTTGCATATGGACATGTTGCGTTTAAGACGCTATACTGAGTAATTTTTTCCGTTTTTGTGTGGATACTTGTGAAGGTTCAACGTCAATAAAATTTTCAAGAGAATGCATCCGTCCAGAGACAATATGAGGTCATCAGGTAGAAACCCCTTCCAAATCAAAAGAACTGTATATGTTAGCGCATCAATGTTACCAAAAGCAAATAGAAAGCACACTAGCAGCAATTATGGCTTAAAAAATTGGTAAATTATATTTTTTAATGTTGACCAATGTTATATTTTCGTCAGGTTTGCCGGTCAACGACCATGATGAATTGCCATTCAAGTGGATCATCATTAGCCAGTAAAACACGGCTTTCAAACAATGAATATCAAAGACACGGTTATAAATGAGAGCAGATCTATTTCCGGGAAATCATATCGATTAGCGTTTTGCACATTTCGACAGTACGTCTTTGTTGCGATGACATCACACCACCACCTTTGATCTGAAAAAATTCTGTAATATGGCAACATACCAATATATACATCCACCGTGAACCCTTGACTAATCTTTGATCTTGGAAAAATTCTAGAAAGAAGTACTTAGACAACTCGATATTTCCACCATTACTTTGAAAGCTTTCTCTCCTATATTCCTTTACTTAAGCAGTTAGTGAAATAACCCTGCTGATGGCTATATTTCGACTTCTGAAATGATATATCAAGTACTTTTATTGACTAGTCGAATACTTTCGAAAAACGCTTTCCTGTAACCACTTATGAAGAGAACTGATGATATCATTGGAGCTGCGAGAGTAATCTTGTATGGGAACTGCATCAATCCTCGTTTATGAGTGCTTAATTTCTGTCATATTTGCTTTGTATTTTGTAAATATGTCGTGAATTTGATGAGTTTTTCACGCGAATGAGCGAAGTCGCTGCACATATTTCCTCATAAATCGAAAACCATAAAAAAGAGTACTATTTTCGACGTTTCTTCTGCACTGTTGTATGCTTGCTCTATGAAATTACAATTGCAACAAATCGAAATTCCTTTCGAAAAAATAGTTGGCAGAGTGAGAATATTTGTAGTCGAAATCGGGTGCACTGATCTCTGATTTACTTCAAAACGCACGTGGAATCAGCTAGTGGGAGACTTTAGCGTTAATTAAAAACAAGTGAAACATTCAGAATATGAACATCTATCAAAGAACCACAATTTCGGGCCGGTCGTTTTCTCTAGTTAAGCTGTGATCGTCTCATGTGAAATTTTATTCAAAACTCCTTATAATTTTCATCAATTCATAGAGGAGAGCACGCTCATTCAACAGATTTGCATTCACACGTCTAAATATGCGTTTATTTATGTGGGTCCTAATTTCATTCTCAATTTAAAGGCATCTCGTCGTTACGAGAGGGAGCATAGAGAAGGAACGATTTTCTAAAAACAATTTTCTAAGAATAGTTTTCTCAAATTTTCGGTTGCAAGACCAACATTTCTTGATAACGCACAAGGGTGCATACTCAGTTTATTAATACGATCGCATAATAGGGTTTTCATATTACGCATCAAGGGCATGGCATATGTATGTGCTTACTCATCTGAACAAATTCCATTCATGCAGTTTGCGAAGCATAATACTCTTCCGAATAATTAGCCATGAATACGCTTTGTTATAATGATTAAGCGATAACAAAGATGCACTACAAATAATGAAAGTATTTTCTGCAAAGTGACAGCGGGAATTGATTGATAAATATACAAGATGCACTTACAAGTTCCTCATCGCATGATCGAACGAGGCTTGCTAGATCAGCGGCTGGGGCGTTTGATATTGGGAAGAACTCATCACTAAGACCGCCAGTTTTTTGATCTGAAGAGGCGTCATTTAGAAAAGTTATCTAGTATCGAGGAAATCCGAAATTTTCACTAACTGATTTATTCCATCCTAATCAATTGTTATATTCAAATACACGTATTATATTCAATCAAGGTATCCGCAATCGGGCAGGAACACGGGAATAAAGAAGCGTATAAATGCGTTCGGAAAAAGGTCGTACAAATGGTACGAAGAATAGAAAAAAATTTAGCCTACTTTATTTGCATATTTAGTAGGCCTTATTATTTCCTACTTTATTGAATTTGCGTACACAATTGGCTGGATTTTCATAAAAGAATTTGGCTGCTGTATTCACTTAATCCGCCATCATTTTCATAGATTCCCCATCAATAACGACATAAATATTGGCTAGATAGCTGCTTAAAATATATTATTTCAGCGAATTTTCTATTATTACAGCAATATCATTGCTCTGAAAGAATGATTGCGTTGCTTTGCTGCATATGTCTATTAGAATTACAAATAAATTTTAAACAACTCAAAAGCATATACATCCGCAAAAATGCTAGAGAAACAATCTCTTGTCCCGTTCTCTCTTATCAGCATCTTCCATAGTTCACTGAGTTGAATACTGGGGATTTGTAAGGAGTTTAAGGCTAAAATAATACTTTAAATCAGTAGCATAATGTATGCATGATTTTATAATGTACTGATTTCTTCTAGAATAATTATGTTTATTGATTTATTGATTATCAATGGGAAGCGATAATGAAATTGAATTAATGCACTTACTGAATGATAGCCATGTTCCAGCGTCGGCGTTAAGCACGAGAAAAGTGACAATAAATAGGGTGAACATTCGGATGAACATCTCCTCGATTGATATAGAGTTATTGGGAACTGAAAGATTTGAAGTTCATAAAATCTACTATAATACGATATTCACGAGCGGAACGAATAATGAACTTATTAGTGCCGGGCAGCATTGCGACAGTAATTACTTCCTACTGCTTTTCATATTTTTCAATATGATATCCTTCCTTGTATAGATCTAACGTTACACCATATCATATTTATAGGTACGTCAAATGCTCAATGAGGACAGTTAATGTTCAATAACAAATGCAAACATTCTAAGCATGCAGGTGATCAGACCCTATTTTCAACATTTCCGACATGCGGAACCTCATTCTGAAATGTTCACTTATATATCCAAGCTTGAACATCTCAAATTTGAGAACAATTTTTTTCAAAACTTGAAGTAAAAAAGCTGGTAGAAATACAAAGAAAAAAAAACAACGCGTTTAGTATAGAGTAACATTAACGTTGCAATGCTATTTTTGTCATTTATAGAAGTGAAATCATCGGTTATTTCGATGAATCTTACTGATATTTCCATCAACGTAGCTTACTTTTTGTAGTAAACGCCTGATAAGAATATTTTAAATTATCATTATTTCCAAAGCAAATTTATCGTGAAAAGACGATTCAAAAAAAAAAGAAACGAAATGGCTTAATGAGAGCAAAAAGAGTGCCAGTAATCAACGAACAACAAATAAGCAGAATCTCAAAATTGCCTATAGAAGTACAATTTCATCGACTAAGAAATTATGCTATAGATGAAGCATGATTTATCCCATCTCCAACAAATTTCATTCGATGAACCGGTTGCAAAAATATTCAAAAAAAAACTGCAACTGCGGAATAATAGCGAATAATGCGTCTTTTCATGACCGACATATTACATAAATCCTCCACCGAAAGTTCATTTCTGATTACAACGAAATATTCGTAGGAAAAAAAACTAGCTTATAGTTTTCACAACACCATAATTTTTCAGAAGATGAGCAATGATTGAAAAAGTTTAACGTTAGAATTATGAACATTTGACTTTGCATCCCCAGTTTTCTTTCTTACGGGAATATGGGAAAGGTATGCAAGTTTCAGTGTACGAAGATATGCAAGATTCCTCCAAGCCAGAGTTTCGACCATCAGATTTGTTCGCCCCATTTGTGCGATCATTTCTTATAGCAACTCTATGGAGATAACGGCGTATTAAGCGGTCGGGAATTATGCTGCTATTTCATAAGTGCCCTTCAATTGTTAATAGGGGAAGGGGTTGAAATTTTATAAATCCATCTATTGGACAACCATGTGTTTTGCCATTCGCCTATGCTTCACCAATATGTGAATATTGGTGAAGTTATAAACTTGGCGATCATTTCACACAATCTGCAATATGATTGCGGTTGAGACAATATTAACAGTTTTAATTGCTTCAAATTCAAGAGAAATATAAACACACAGAGTAAAATAAGTTTGTACAACGATCAGAACAAGTTAATGAATCCCTATAAAGAGTAGTCTGATAACGAATATTGCAGCAACTATCATCAACCTAAATAATGATTAATCGACATATGCAATAACTAGATGTTTTGCGAGGTTCAATTATATCTCTCGCTGGAAAAATTTTATGCTACATGATTTCTACAAGTTTATGCAAATTACAATATGCTACTGAAACCCAAAGGCCAGGTATCTCACATTCGATCGCTATGGCATCAACAGAATAAATTTAAAAGAAAATATGAGCGCAGAGGCGGAAGAAAACAATTGTGCATATTTCGATGAGTGAACACAAATAACGGAAATAGATAAGATTCCAAGAAACGAAACCATAGAGAAAACTTTCGTTGGTTTTACCTAGTTCCTAGTCGCTATATGTGAACAAATGAGCAATTCACTCAATTGATTGCAACGAAATTTTATCGAATTTGATTAAATTTGAAAAATGCCACGTCCATTCAATTCTTTGGCTTCACTTAATACTTCGACAAAATAAAGTTAAGGTTGATATGCCACTTGATTATTATTAAGTAAGGTTTCATAGCGTTTATTACTTTCTACGTAATAACTGACGAACGAAATGCAACTAAATGCAGAGTTAATTCATTTTATGAATTGTAAAGGAAGTGATCAGCACAGATATCCATCCTTTTGATGTGCAAGTTTTATTCGGGATAATATCCGGAATAAAGAATTCAGAGGCCCTCTCCGTTAAGCCATCAATCTGGGATATATATCGAGCATTAACAACGACATAAGAAACAAGAGAAAAAATCTTTTATATAAATCACGCCTTTAGAAATGTGTAAATTATGGGCCAGAAAAGGCTTTTTGAGAAATATCTGAATAGCAAACGACGCTCAAGGAAATATGAGGTAACGAAAAACAATCTGATAAGTAAAACATGTCGGTGTGAAAAAAAGCGATCAAATTTCACAAATCGTGAAAGGAAATAAACTGACAAGATTTAATTGCGCAAACACGGGATTCGCCAGTTTTAGTGACAGCCTTACATACTTCTGACAGCAAATTATGCGGCTGTCACTAATGATAATTGATCTTTTTGATTTCCAAAGGGTGTAGTGTAAAATTGAAATGCACATCATAACAATAAGTGAACAACAATTGTATTCTAATTTCGCCACTTGTAAGCGTTTCCTCCATTATATCAGAGCAATATTCCTCGAAAGCTTTTCTAAAAATTTTCACAGTAAACATTCATGAAGTTAAAGGAGTTGGAGCCATTATGTTTTATCGATGGCTTAGATTTTTGAGTAGTGACGATCTGTTTTTTTCCGATATTCGAAGAGTCGGCCAGCGATCTATCGCTGAAATAAACCACTTCACCCGTTTCGACTTTTGCGTTTGAGAAAATAATTTCCTCCTGGAAAGATTTAAAAAACAATTTTTTAAAATGAAATCTGACATTTCCGCTTTAATTTTCAGTGGTGGTAGTGAATTGCATAGGAATGAATTGAGAAATTTTGAGAAGCAAGTGAGCGAAAGGTATTGGGACGATTTTGTTTTTTTTTTGTTTTTTTGTTTTTTTGTTTTTTTTTTATTTTTTTTTGTTTTTTTGTTTTTTTGTTTTTTTTTTTGAGATATGTAATCAAAGCCTCTTCGAAGACTCATACTAAATATTGAAAATAATGTTCGCAAAAGTAGTCGAACTATCGGACAGCATTGATTTATGCCGTATATAAGTGGCAACATCACACGAACGATGAATGGATTAAAATGATGATTTTGCCTCAAATATTTTTAAATCCATTTGTTCTGCTGAGCATGACGGCATACACAGTTAATGAAATAACTTACATTTAATGAAATGAATAACTGGTAGCGAATTAAATAAAACTAAATAGTATGACGGCAGCTACAGAAACAACGAAAAATGAAACAGTTAACAAAATAAAGTGCGATTAATAGAATAAATTACAATTTTTCAGAAGAAAAGAATTTTAACTGATCTATCGACAGTTATTTATTGGTCAATAAATATTCACTTTCAAGCAGCACAGTTCTAGAGATATCTATTCAATTATTACAAATTCGTTTCTAAGAACTTTTAAAAATGAGTCTATGAAAAATCCCATTTTTATCTCATATTTCCATCAAATTGCCATCCCCTGCGTCAGCGTGATAATATTTAAATGAGCCTATATTTGCATATGAGGGTTACCTTTGCCAAAAAACTATCCACTGAAAGATGATTGACATGCTCACCGATTCAGGATGACGTTGAAATGTTGCAGATTGGCATGCGCCATCCATACGCTAGGAGGAAGTGGGCAAAAATTTCTGATTCAACCATAGAAATTATTTTTTCTCAACTATACGCATTGGATGCTGATTTTAAAAGAGAGTAGATCTTCATCAAAGCTCTTCTAGACGATTCTTAAAGAAATTGAAAAGCTTTTTTTAAAGGAAAAAAAAGAATATGCTTATAACTTGGTGAGCAAAGAAGAAAAAAAAAGTGACACAATTCGTTCCTTCATTTCATAACAATAAAGCTCATCTCTCTGATTGAGAGTATAGAAGCGTGAAAAGTGAACATTAAATGCGCTAATGAGTGCTTTCACCACAAACCATTCGCAAACGAAATTCGTCGTATCGAAATGCTTCAAATTTCAATGGTGATTTCACTTTGCCTATTAAATTAGCCTATTTAAGCATCGCAAAACTTGATTAATCGTTTAAAATATTCGCACATATACATCTTAATTATTGCGCAATTACGATTAATTCTATTTTGGCAATTGAGAAAAACAGATAACAGTCATTGTAAACCATAAAATCAAGCCTACTGCTTTATACTTCTTAACATATATGAAGAAAATTTAAAAAAAGAGTTTGCATTGAGGCAAAGAAGAAAGATAAAAAAGCAAAGGTTACTTTATATACAAAATGAATTTGATGACAAGAAATCAGTAAGATTTTGAGACAGATGAGAGAATATCGACGCTCTTTGGAATGAATTTGAACAATCATTGAATTTTCTGATTTTCGAAAGTGATCAAAACAAAAAATGAAATAAAAGGAAAGGGAAAATATGAAAATTTCATTAAACAAAATTTAAACTTATCTATCGGAAAATTGATTAGACTCGGCAGTAAAAATTTGCTGATGTGTAACTGAGTTGTTCGGTAATATCAAGTTACTGATAAAAAATATTAATATTGACAAACTTCCGATATCAATACTGATAAATAAACATCATTCTAATCACTTAAACTCTACAGAGGGATTTTATTGCCAGAAGTTTGGGAGGGAATTTGCATTTCCAACAAATGGCAAATCGCCGCTTATTTTTATTGCGTCAAATGAATGCTTATTGCAACTTCGAGTTAAATCCTTTTTTTGCTATTTTTGCGCAATTCTTGTCATTTGTGAGGGCGGTCACATATGGTCGTGTATATCTTCTTGCACATAAATCTAAAAATAATTTGTTTTTCAAAGTTTTTAAATTCTTCCAATTAACCAATACGCAATGGATGTAGAATAGAAAGAGTGATATAAGGCGAGGATAGTAATTGAAAAAAAATCAATGAATAAATAGGCAAGAACGCATGAAAACTCCTCGCCTCCATATATCGGCATCAACTTCACTGGCGAAAAATCACATCATGATCGCTCTTAGATCACTATACCTCACACCTTCTATCTATCGTTTTATTTTGAGCTCTGAAACACATCAGCAAATGGCAGATGTTATCGCTGCCAAATGCCTCACTGAGTACCATTCTGATCCCATATACTACGAGTCTTAGAGACGATATCTTATGCAGAATAAAATTCTATAACGCTCATATGAAAACTGTGCAGACAGGTATCTCTCACCGGTTTATCGAACAGCTTTGCCCTCTCTCCGAAACAACATTTGCTAGCCTGATACTATCGAATAAACCCATATGCATCCAGAAAATATTCATTGTTACCACAGCAATGCGCATTCACAAAACGGACTCAAAAGATGTATGTCCGAAATGCTTCAGAGATGGAACGCTTTATGCGAGTGCTAAAGATTAGCATAAAAAGGGCATAACAAAGCTCTTTGAAAACGTTTCCATTCTGTTGTGGCTTACAGCAAGCGCTGTTCAATCTGCTTCTGCCACTTACTATGTTGAGAACAAAACTCTTCCTCAATTAACTGCCAATGTTCCCTTATAACTGAAAGATTCGCTGCTGAATTTTTTTTGTAACGGCTTGAAGACAGCAACGTCTTCATAAAAGGTGTAGAGGAGAGATCTGTTGTACTTCACTCTAATTATGAGGAAACTCTAAACTTTTGCGGATGGTTATACGAACCACTTTACAAGTTCATACTTTTTTTAGGGTCACCTAGCTAATTTTGTGCGATAATATTTCCAAAGGATAATTAGTGGGATACAGCACTCGACACAAAAGCACTTTCCACTTCTTTTCTATAAGAATGAACCCAATATCCCTCTCAGTTCAAACTTCATTAGCAAATTTAACTCACAATGGGTAAATCATGTGCCACCTGGTTTCACTTTTGGCCACTATAAGCGTGGAGCGAGATCAGTGACGCTATCTCGCTCTACATGATGCTCAGGCTGTCCTCGTCAGTCTGTATCAAACAGTTTCAAACTTCGATCTGCGAGGCCTCGAGATAACTGAAATCAGGAGGATGATGCACAGCTTGCACAACTGTTCAGTAGTCCTCTTAATCGACTGTCCGATTACCACTGCAATACCGTTTGCTCAAGGAAATCGGCTCAACTGATCTTGGCATCAACTTCACTTCGTCTGTTACGGTTCACTCATCCGCTACATTCCTCACTGGATCGTCAGGAATGAAGCAAAAAGAAATTTCTTATTATAAATGAAGTTAGTGTCTACGTATCAAGGGTAGGTTTCTTAACGGCGACAAATTCCCATTGCTTCAAAAATATGCTTAGAAAAAGTCTTTGCCGAAGTAAGCGAAACTAGCCGCGATGTAACGCTGTTTTCATGGTTTAAAAGGTGTTTATGGCACCAAAAAGTCTGTTTGGAAACCAGATGCTCCTACAGACTGCAGCATCTGATTTCAGAATATTTTTCGGAGCTCTAACTTCATCATATCCATTAGTCTGCGCAATTCCTCAACGTCTAGTTCAGTCATCGTCACCTTATGTGAACACAACTACATGGAGTATCCATGCCGATAACGTCAGCTTTTAGAAGTTGTTATTAGTAGTTCCCTTTGTGTTTCAGCAGTACGCTTGCATAATCTACCAAAAAAAAAAATCTGGCAACTTCCCATTTTCCCTATGTTGGAATATGTTTCTTATCTTCGAATTGATGATTGAACGGATCAGTAGTTTTTTTTGCGCAAGAAAATTGGTTTCAGTCCTGCCGTTGCACATTTGGGAGGAATAGGACGTCTGAATGATGTAATTGATTTCTTGGCTTTCTATTACATCGATCTATCGCTTTTTGTCAGCTCAATCTTTTTTTTTTTTGAAAAATTCCAGCAACGAGCTCCTCGGCCATTTTGGTTCCCTGGTATTTGCCGCTTGCCTCATTATATTCAGGCATTTCTTGCAATGGTCTTCTCATATATTCTTTATGACGAACTAACTAAAACTTCGCAAAAATTCGTAGAATGCGAATAAGCAACTGGCCACTTTAAACGCTTCGATTGAAACTTGCGAACAGAGCAGGAGACAGTTAAGACTGAGACAAATTTTTACACTCAAATTTTGAGTGAGATGGAAGGTCGATAAAAGCTTAGTATCTTGACGAATGTGGCATTCATGACGGAAGTTGATGTGCGAAACGTGACATTTATCGTGAAAATATCTAAATGCCATTGTTTCGACCATTCAGTGGGAAAATGAATGTGTTTTTGCAGTATGTGAAAATCAATAGCGAGGCTGTGCAGCGAAGGATAAAGTTTTCACTTATTTGCTGAAAACTTGCGCATGCTGAATAACATGTCACCAAACGCCCGAGGGATCTAATTCCCTGTAGGACATTGCTGACCACCTCGAAACTTTCAGAAAGAAAAGCTCCAATCTCAATCTTGAAGGATGGTTTTGAAAAGTGAGACACCATCCATTCAGGGACGATCGAGATAAGCCAAAGGCTCTTAATTTATGGAGAAGTGATTCAAACAATGAACGCTTCAGCGGCATCATATCGGGTTAGAAACTTTTTCATATATGGCCGTAATTCAATCACTCGTTAGAAATAGAGGTTTGCATTGCTTCCTGCACAATGCTTTATGACAAATGTTTTTCTGGATTGATTTTTCCAAGTTTCTTTTGTCAGATTTATACCTCCTTGTAACAGCTCTCTAGTCCCATAAATTTTGCACGAGTTTTCTTTGCTTGTTTTCTAGCGCTCCTTTACTTTCACTTACGATTTCTAAGGCTCCCTGAATGTCATCAACATGTTTCAGAATGCCGAATTCACAAACCCAAAGCGTATGGCATCCAAGTAGAAGTGCAAACATAGTTGATGAGCTTGCTTACTGATCATTGCATCCGATTTAAAATAGGCGATATGTTGTTTTGGTTGCACGCTAGTCGTGAGCATAACACCTCTATTCAATGTAATACTATTCTATAATCAAAAAAAGTTCCTCATAATTCAGGTCTTTATTACATTTTTGCGAGATTGTAGGCTTGCATCATCACTGCTTAAAGATTTCTCAAAAAGCATAAAAAGCGACTAATTATAGCTTCTGCTCACTTCAATACAAATGCTTCGAATACAGCCAACTTCTGTGACACACTATCAATCGATCTGGAAACATCATATTACCATTTAGTTCTCATTTACTGCTAGCGATATTTGCATCGGAAAGGTGCAGTACAACGATGATTCGCGGAAAAGGTGCTCGCTAAGACATATCTGGGTCCTTTCCAAGTGGTCTTATAACCATGGGCTTGAGATATCTACTGCTAGATCACTTCAGAATAAAAACTGAGATCGCCTATAGGTCACACGTAGCATGTCCGTTGTAAGCGTAAAATTTCTCATTAAACACAACGTATTTTAATTAAAACCAATATAAGATGGATGACTTTCATCATAGAAAGGCAACAATTGTAGCGTTTCGCATACAATCCGTATACGTAGAGCACCTTTGAAGTGCTATAATATTGGAGGATCATAGCTCAAAGTCTATACAACGCGCTGAGATCTCGCTTCTACAAGGGGTTATTGCGGCTAGTGGCTTACTCGCTGCGACGAAGCTTCCAATATACGACAGAATGCATTGTGCTATTACCAGTCATTATAAACGTTTTACATATGAACGCTTTTCCAAGTACTCGTGCTGCTTCGTAGTATATCTTCGCTGGAGAAAGGAAGGAGAGGGAAACGAGGTTAAAGGGACACTGCTAGGTGTAACCTGGAAGCTCTCAGATAAGATAACTTAAAAAAATGATAAAAAGAATTTTATTGTGGAGTAAATTTGATATAGGTATAAGAGTTGGAAAACGAAACAGCTAGCATTAACCATGACAGTAATTCACAACAACTTATAACGATAAAGAACCACAATCCGGCGTAAAGTTCTAGCAGTTTATAGTCAAATATCGGCTTTGATAATCGCACCTGATGTATTTGAATTTTATGAAATTATAGTACCCATAAGCTGGCAATAATGCAGCACTGTCTCATCAATATATGCTCACTAAATTCTATTGAAGTGACAAAAAAATCATGAAACGAAATGATGCAAAATAAATCAATCGTGGAACTCTAGTTTATGATGTTTGCGTAAATCAGCACTCTAGCTTTTTCGTTTTACCAAGTTTCGGGAAAGGAAGAAAATTTTCCTATATCTTTTGCAGTTTTTGTTCTAATTGTGAAATAATTCATATAACCACTGCAAATTTCATGCCCATTCCCTTCAAAATATACAAAAGCTGCCAGGTTCGAAGACCGTAATGTTAGCCACCTTGAACATTTTTTTGCATTTATATAGTTCATTTTTTGGGAGGCGGTACACCAATTCTCCTTTTAGCCCCACCCTACCGCTGCCTTTCCTCGAGTTTCTCGATCATCAACGTACCGCATGTTATTATCAGTTCTCATTATCGCGAACTGCCAAATTATGCAGAAGAGTTTCGAGAACATGTATCAAAAGTCTTTACAAATACAATTTTACAAAGACGCATAAAACAACACAGCAATCCTAATTAGGTAGACAAATTAAGCGGTACTCTCCATCGGGACTATTCAAATCGGGTACGAAGTCGATTCAAAATTATTCATATGTTACTAAACAAATAGCAGAAAAATTAGTTTTCTAATAGGCAGCGGCCAGATGCATAGACCACCCAACAGAAATGCTTCGACGAAAAATAGCTGTGTATCTAATTCTGTTCAGCAATTTTAATGAGCTGCATTACTGTTGCTGGGAGTTAAAACATTTATCTACAATCTCCCTAGTCAATCGCCTTTTTTCGACTGTAATCAAAATTTCGTTCTAAGCCGATCGCTTTTGATCAGAAATTTTGATCGATTTTTACTACTATAGTTCAGAACTCACGAAAGATAATGTTAATGCGCAGTTCCTTGGTGTTCGTATGAAATCTAACCGTTTTGGCACAGCTAATGCTTGACACCTGTTTACGATGGCCATTTCATTAAATAGGTGGGCAAATGATTAAGGAGAATGGCGAAAACACATACGCTGCTTAATGAATACCTATTAGGGAAGATATTACCGGAAGACGTCATGTTAAACAAATACCATTAATTGAATCCTGAAGATACAATTCGTCCGAAATAATCATTGGCTTCCCGTTGATATGTATTCAGCACTTGCAAAAAATAAATGAGGATACTGTAAACAATAACACCTCGTTTGGCATCTATCGGTGTATAGCAAATCGTCACATAAAGAGGTCTGCAGGCTCACCAAAACATTAATGTGTAGTGTTTCTAAAATACCACAATTAAACGTTCATGTACTATTCTCTACTCTAATATATCCGATGCGCTATTATATTTAATTTTTTCCAAAATCCACATTCTATTTACTCAGTTTGTTCGATTTTCAAACTGTTGAATACTAGCAGATAGAGATTTTATGATATAATCGTTTGTTTAAGGCGAAAAATAGAAGCCATTATAATGAATTGTTGAAAATGATCGTATTTGACCATTACTATCAAACTATTCAAATAGGATTATAATATTTATTAGCGAAAATTTCATGAGCTATGACATGCTATAACTGCAGCTTAAAAATTTCCTCTAAACTGATTTGTGACCAAGAATTCATCTTATAGTGATGTATGAACATTTAATAAAATCATCTATGAGTATATCAGAATGTGTGGAAAAAAGTCACCTCGAAATGGCGACAAAATAGTGTCGAAGAAAGTGGGGCAAAAATGATGCGTAGTTATGTTTTTACAAGTGGAAGGATTGGAAATTCTACATCCTGAATTTGTTACTAAGGTTTTCGCTGCAAAACAACTAAAATTTAGTGATCAAATATAGACGTATGTCCATTTCACTGAAGTCATACCGACTGTGGTGATATTCGCAAGTTCAGAAGACGGTTTTCGATTGACGCATATGTTGATTGTTTAATCGATGTGAAGGGAAGAGAAAAGGGTATAGGATTAGAAATTTAAAGTCCTATGAAGTTTGATTCCTTTAAAATTAGATTGAAAAAAAGACAGTCTTTGCTTTTAAACCTTTCTGAAGCAAACATCAAAAATTCATACGCTAGAATCAAAGCTACCATTTGATCAACTCAGAACTTGTGACCATCACTCAAATCTTCGTTATTCGAAAAGTTTCAACGATTTTTTTTTACGAAAGGACATTTTCACTGAAATTTCAAAAGCCTTTTTTCCAAAGATTTATTCTTCTATCAGAGCATTTCCTTACTTTCTTACTGGACGGAAAGAGAACTCATTTCTCAACTGATTGTTCAGACTAATCGATAATCGATACTTAAACTTTTTTTTCAGGTTTTGCAAGTAACCAACTGGAAACTTTCGTTCGAAAGATACTTGCTCCAAAATTGATATTTTCAACGTGTAAAATTCCTCCATAAGAAATCCTATTTCGATGTAAGTTTATTGGCGACTGTTGGCGAGTTTGGATGCGTATAGCTCTAATTATAGCTTTAGGGACCCGACGAGCAGTGGGAACATTTGAGCCTGAGGCAGTGCCCCAGGTGCCCATTTGTGCAGCTCTCACGCAACCATATTGAACAACCCGCAGGCAAGATAAGCCGAACCACAATCCCCGCGATTGCCATCTCTTCTTTTGAGCACTGTTATCAGAATGATCATTTATTCTAGCGGTGCGCTTTGCTTCCGTTTCTTGGTCGATCGCTTTTGAGTCATGCCATCGCTTTCCATTACAATTTCTTTCGCTTAATGTATCGAAAATTCTAGCATTTTGATGAATTCTAGCTTCATGCTATGCGTTTTATTATTCTAGCCAGGATCCGTGAAAATGAAGGGAAAGCCATATTGAGCTTAACTTTCGATGAAGAAATAAACGAACGAAGAAATAAATAAATTTTGCCACAATTTTTTTCCGGTCCAATCTTGTCATAATTTCGCTTAAGCAGACAGTTTTTTTTTCATATAAAATTTGCGAATTATCTTTAGCATATACGTCCAGAAAAAATTTTCCAGCTACGTAATATCCTTGCATAGAGTTTCATCATCATTTCTAACTTTTCGGATTTTTTATGCTTCAGTTGATTCTTTTTCCTATTTTTGCACCAAGGAAGCACCTTGTTCTTGGCTTTTTTCGAAAAATCTCGTGCTCATTTCGATGAACCTCAGAGATTACAGATTGCCTCATCCCCCATCTCCAAACTTCTGGAATTTTTTTTTTTGTTCTACGAAGTCATTACCTATTTCTTACACTTCATCAGAATCCACTGTATGGCATAGCAGAAGCAAATGCTTCGTTTAGCAGATTAAAGATTGTTTGCCCTAGATTTCAACGTTGCGAATAATCACATATTTCATGCTACTTTGGATTACTTGATGTATAAGAGAGCCGACTAAGTAGTAACATTGTTAAGAAAAAGATTTGTTCATATAAACGCACAAATGTTAGCAGAGAAATACTATCGCATAAATTTCAATTGACAATAGGAAAAACGGGTGAAGGAAACTATATAGTAAGTGCTGTCTTGACAGCAAGAAATAGACAAATGTAGAAATGCGATCTTCTTTCAAGGAAAAATGAGAGCAAAGAAGAGAAGGTAGGAAAAGAGAGGTATCTATTGGCCAAGAAGTATGTCAATTATAGCTGATAAAGCTATAGTTGAACGGCGGAAAGTTTTTCAAGACAACAACAGTCGGAAACTTCATATGAGGCTCTCATTGGATTCTTCTCACATTCATCGAGTACCTTTTATAATTATTGCACGAGTGCCCGTAAAAAATGTGGTTTCACCTTCGATAATGCGCGATAACTGTATGCTTACAAACAAACATCGGCTCAATAGGTCTTAGTGAAAGGTTTCAGATTTTCTTATGTAAAATGGCAACTGCAAACATTAGATCTTCTCAGCCATGTTATCTGCCCAGGAAACGATTTCGAGTTGATCGTCTTATCGACAGACTTGGTGTCACTAACACGTCTTCATTGCCTAACTCTACTACCTCTAACGAACAAGCTTCTGCCAGCAATACCAATACAATCAAGAAACTCCAGTTGCCGACTAGTTCAAAACGATTTCGGGTTTGCGATCATTAAATCTAGTCCAAGCATATGGATTCCTCAAAACTTCTGAACCACCTTTATAATTCAAGTCATCATCTATAAATTCTTGGTTTCTTCAAAAGCACCTCAGCAATAATATCCATCATTGTGATAGAAATGGCATGGTCTTATCTTTTGTAAATTTTCTTTTGCGCACATGTATCGAAATCATAAAGCTGAGGTGTTCTACTGGCATTAACATTCTACCAATGCAAAATCTGAGAATGTTTTATGTATTTATATAATAGTATGGGATTATCTTATTAAGAGTGGATTCCAATTATCTCTCGCTTTTTACGACATCCTTTATCAGTGACGCACTAATAAGGAACGAATAGGAAAAAGACGCATAAATTGAGATTTCTGAAATTTATGCTATTCTCTATGGACCGAATTGAAACGGTAATGAAATGGCGGGTGGGGGTGAGAAAACTATTTTTTGGTGTGTCCATTCATTGAAAATAAACTCAGGCATATGGAATGACTTCGAGAAGGAACAAAAGAAACAACGTAGAAGCTTCAGATTGTTTCATCCAAAGCCACTCACTTTCTTTTCAGAAGGGAGAGGGTTGAAATTGCATTCGTTCACCTTGTTGAAAAGATATGTGGATAAACGACTGCCACTTTCGGGGGAATTTCCCGTTTCCCCGAGAAAACATTCTAAACCACGGATCTGCCAATGTCGAACACGCTTTTAGCAACGACCCATACTATCGTTGGGGGCAATCGCGATCGGTGGATGTCGTCAGTGTGCGAGAACATTTACGAACCGAACTGACTTCATTCATCATATGGTCGATCACTTCCCTGCTCTGTTTTATAGTTTCGAGCCACTGAAACTGCAAGAAAGCAAACCGCTGAGAGGACCACCAAGTAGGTAATTCGTTAGTGCCATAATTTTCATTCCGGTTTTCTTCTAACATTTCATGAATGTTTGAATAAGCACCTTAATATTCGAAGGAATTTGGAGTGCACATAGATGATTCAAAGCAAGAATGCCGAAAAAACGTTTGCAAAAGATATGTGGCGCCTTCTAAGTGGAATACTTCAAAAAGTTTTGTATGACACATCGTAAGCGAATCCCGTATCATATCTCCTTTTCGTTGTTTTCAATTGTACATCGAATCAACACTGCTCATTTGAAATCACCCTAGGCAAGGAACCTGAATGAAAATAATAGACCTCAGTAAAAGTATATATAAGTATTTCTAAATGGTTCCGATTTTGTTTTCGGGTGCTTCTCAGAGGTTTCGCTATATTTTTATATAAATATCGAGACTGCTTTTTCGTTCAATGCTTTATTCGCTTTAGAAATCTAAACTCAAGTGTAGTAAAATTTTGAGCAGCATCTCTTTCTTTATCGTTTCACAATAGATCAGATATTAATGATTAACTGAACGAATGTTGGGAATTCCTTTCGAATTTCCACCTACTTCCCTTTTCCCAACTTTTTCGAACGTTTAAGTTGATCTCTAATGAAAGAAAATATTTGTTACAACTTTTTTTATTTCAATTGATGGAAAGTAATAGTTTTAATTTTACACAACATCAATTTGAACTCATGTTCAGCACGCTCTAGAGACGTCACGCTGTTTTCATCGGATTCTTCCAATACTCCATCGGATTCCTCCTCAATAGCTTTTTCTCGCAGGTATCAAAAAAATTTTTGAAAATCTGTTCTATAGTTCAATTTCACTCGTAACAATTATACTCGTAGCATTAGCTCCTCCATCACGTACCTTTGTTTATTTTCATTTGAAATGAAGAATTAAATAATATGAGCTTATAATTTATTTAATAAGTATAAACTTTCTTTGTCAAATGTTTTACATTCCATTTGTTCTTCTGATTTTGTTTTTTTCGTAAACAGGAACTGTGTAATTGAAAAATTTAATAATCTTCGAGGGTGGTGAGGAGTAATTGGGAAGGAGGAGACAATGTGCGAAACTTCAGAAGTGCATTAGCAGTTTCGAAACTATTATTGTTGATAAACTCATCCGTAGTAGTGGAATTGTTTACGTCACCCACAACATGCTTACACCACCCACAATGCCCTATAGACAATATTGTTGCCCTATACTGTTGATGGTTAATGTTTAAAGCGCGACGCTGAAGTGCTATGAGCATGAAAAGAATACGCTGCCAGGCCTACCGTATTATATGTGTCCGTTTTGCTGTGTGACATTCTCGGAGAAGGAGGTCTATCAAGCTCATCTTCCGATTCATTCACAATCCCAGGTCATTTTCCATCTAATCTTTTACCTTTGAAGATAGCGTCTTGCAGGAAGCCCACTCCTCAAAGGGGTTACTGTTGGAAGCCTTGACGAGGAACAGCCTCAGAGGCACTCGCGGCAAACTGTTCCACAGCTTTTATGTCGACATCCTCCATCCGACCTCATCTCTACAAGTCAGATTCCTACCTCCCACCATTCCACTCCCGACTTGGATCTCTCAAACAGAAAACTGCTTCTTTGCTTTGCAAAATATTTGCTTCCCTGAGATAACCTTCTTTTTTTCGGCACTTTTCTTCGAGTTTCACAACCCTAGCCGAGTTACCCTTTAATGGCGCTGACGGCATCGCTTATGGTAGAACTGCTTCGCGTCGGCCCATCCTGACAAATTTTTCCTCCCTACATCGCTTTTGAGTCTCTCCTAGCCAAAACGTTCCTCGATGAGGCTTTTCGGTTGAAATCCGCTGACTGCTGTACACGATTCGATTACATTCACTCATTCACACACTCTCTCTCTGATTGTTGTTATTGCGCTCCAAAAGAGAAAAGATATATTAAAAACGATCACTGTAAGGAATAAAAATTTAAGCATATTAGCTCGTTTCTTAAATGCTCAATGGTTGTTCCGAAAGCGCGTGTTTTCATTCTCGAATCTCCGATGAGATACTGAAACATCTCGGCTTTTATCATTTGAAAAATGCGAAGAAACAACATGCTGCAGTATTTGTACTTTAAGTCCTTCAGGATTTAAAATGTTTCAATTTACTTTGTCCATGTGAATATCTGAAATTCGATCATAAATATTAAATAAAACAAAGATAAACATGAAATACCAATTTTCATCGAGTTTTTGCAGCTGATTTTTGAAATAGATATTTTTAGTCAATTGTGTATACGAATTATGGGACGTTGATATGTGCAAAAGGGAAGAAGATGCATAACGATAAGGGAACAGTATTGGAATGCAACCTCTGCGAAGAAGTTTTTGCCGAAAAGGCTCTCTATGATGGACATATGCAAATCCATTCGCCAAGCAATAAAGTATGTGAGCGATGTGGAAAGGTGATTACTTCAGTTCCTTTAAATTCTTGTTTCTTTATGATCTTGCTGACTCTATTAATATTCACCTTCAAATTCATCTACGTGACAGATAGATTCTTGAGTCGTTGCAAGAGTGCAAGAAAAGGCGAGGCATGCTCTTGTTCCTTTCTCACTGCTACCTGTGGGACGATAGGAGATCTGCTTTCTAAATTTATTTTTGTTCTTAATCATTTCAGCTGTGTAATTTTTTCTTCTGTTGTTTGGATCGGAGTAGACTAGGTAGAATGCTAGATTTATTCACTGATACTATGAAGTAAAGAGGGATATCAAACAAATAAACGAATGCAGAAAATAGCTTTAGGCCTTCTTTTCGCATCTCGTTCAACAGACCGACCGCTTTTATCGATTACCAAAAAGAAATAAAATGCGACGAAAACTGCATTCATATTTTACTGAATCGTTTTTTTTTCAAAACAATTAAATCATAAAGTACAGTCCAGTCGATTGCGAAATAGATGCATTTTTTGCACGCATTAGATCATCTATAATTTCTCCGGGAATAAACCTGTCCGCAAGTAATCATCGCTATACTAATCATCGGTATATTATAAAGTCGGAGGCAATTACTTCGAATATACAAAAAAACGTTAGTTTTCTTCGTCCGATTTTTTTAGCCTAATATTTTTAAGGTGTTTGTGAGTACATTTGATTTAAATCTACATCACGGAGTGCATTCTGGATCCTCATATGATTGCAAAGAATGTGGTCGATGTTTCGATTCAAGGAATATGCTCTCACAGCATCAAAAAACACATCGTACCATACCGATTGAGGTTACAGTAGTAATTCCTTTATGTAATTCGACTTTGCACTTATATAAGTTTTGTTAAAAGATCACGAATTCTTTATATTCAAGTGAACGATCATAATATTAATATAGCACCCAGCTTTTTGAGAGAGTTGTGAACCCGATTCGCTCACCGAATCGACGAAATTGGTAATTCGGATCGGCGTCAGTGCTCAATAACTGAATTAAAACCCAACTGCATAAGTTGGAGATGGAATAAAGTGAAGGCCATCTTTCTTAAAGGCTTCAACTGCTACTGTTCCCTTTCATCTGAAAGGACCCCAAATAGTGGTTTCTTAAACTGAACCGTTGACATTTCTAATATAATCTTCAACATTTTTCATCTCTCTTCTTAACCACATAACCTAAGAAATGATATGGAGAAATGATTGTTTGAAATTTCATATAAGTTCCATGAAACAGAGGAATATTGCACACCTGAAAGATATATGGGCAAGCTTAATTAATTGAGGTTGAGAAATTAAGCACAAATTCCGGGGTTTTGAGAGGCAGTTGGAAGAAGTAAATTAGTCATTATTTAGGAAATAGTTGAAAACGTTGTGAAAAACCCGAATCAAAGCGAATCACTTTTGCAGGGTCATTTAAACGAAGCTACATTTAGTAGTTTTTCAAATTCCAATTTCATTGCCCTTGGTCGGGTTACCGGTTAGTGAACTACAAATTTTATTGGCATATTAGTGACTGGAAAAATATGGAGGTGGTGAATTAGGAGGAGAGATTTTCATATATGTCCTGAAGGCAAAATATTGTTGTAGCAAGGAAGAGATGGATCTTCCGATAGCAAAGGCAAAGAAGGGGCATCGACGTCATCGTTCAGAGGCAACACCTATATAACAAACCTCCTTATGCAATATTCGGGTAAAAAAACCCGCGGAAGCGCACATAGAAGATCGAATGGTAAAAAATCGGCTATAAGGTATACGAATATCATCCATTTGCACTCACATTATGCTCTCTGCCATCCCATTTTCAAAGAGGCTCACAGACGAAGCAGGAGAGAATGGGGAGAGATGGAGAGGGAAGGAGAGGAGAAGAGGGCAACTCCCTTCGATTTGTGCTCTTTACATAGGTGAATGCAAAGTTTGCAAAGGTTTGTGGATAAATATCGCCATGTACTAGTACATTTTAGCGGCATAATATGCGTCTAGTGATTTGCAATCATAACTTGTCCGTGATGTGAAATTGAGGAACAAAAAGATACCGCAGTGAATGCCTGTGTTTGTTTCTAATCCATCGCTGATTTTCCTTATCGAAATCTCTGTTTTTTTATACCAAGGTGGAAGCATAATTGTTTTTCTAATTTTTTTCTCTTCCTTTGAAGATCGAATCGTGACGTGCCTAAGGAGCATATATATGTTTATTTGTTTATTTACCATTATTTCAATTCAATAACCTCAGAATCCACAACAGTGGTATTAGCTAAGTATGACCTTCACCTTCTGGAACAGCAGTCATTTTCTACTTTAATTTTTCGAAATAAAGCGATAATGAGAAGTCGAAATTTATTCGTGCACGAATACAAACAGCGTTGTGTATGTCTGTGAAGGTACGTTGATGAACGCGAAGTTCTATGCAAAACTCATCTATTGTGATCTCTTTGGTCGCCGCTCATTTGCCCCCTGCGATAATAGACGAAATGAATTTGGAATTTTATTAAGATCCGTCATTCATCTCTCCATCCTTCTATTCCTTCCTTTGGAATTTTTTAAATGTTTATTTCAAATTTTTCAGCGGCAGTTAGAATTGACCGACCTTTTTCAGCTTATTTTTCAGTATATTTCAGGCTATTTCAGGTTATTCAGGTCATTTTCAGGTCAATGGCCAATGCAAAGCACACCGAACCATCTGCTAATGAGCAAGTGACCGATAACAATATCGCAGATGTGGAATCTGTCGATCAGGTTGATGAGCAAAAATCAACTTTCTATGTCATTGTAGAAAAATTCTCCAGTATATGCCTAAAAATCTTGCTAATTTTTGCAAAACTCGAGGAGAATCTCCGTAGGGTTAATTGTCGTGAGATTCTCGCAAAGAAAATTCGCACCGAAATTCTGACTTTCTGATATCCACTCACTGTACTGCCTTTATCAAATCCCACTCATCAAATTTACGGCATTTAAACGAATATATTTCTATGTTTTTTTTTTCAAATATATAATCAATCATCAGTGGCAACCCTATAAGTGATCCCCACCTTCCCCTAGCTCGCCACTATTTCTAATTCTTTCTTCAGATTAAAGACCATCAACCTCTTGCAAACACTACTTTTTATTTTCAAGGCGAAAAATGATAGAATAGTGTGCAGCGATTTATTTGGGAAATTTAAACGATTGTTTTCTATCTGAATTCATTCTTATCGACTTACTGAGAATGCAGCATTTCGATTAGCATTTGGTGGAATTTAACGGTTGCCATCAATGCCAAATTAAATTATGAGTAAATCGCTCATATTTCTTTTTCCCATTTGACTGCTTATTTTGCTTCCTTTTTTTCTTAATTAATCGTTTCAAGTAATGCGTAATATGAGTCAAAAATTGTGATTCTATTAGCCGTGTAAGAGAATCTCGAAGAGAAAATAAATTACTTTCTTGCTAATTGTATATTACTTCAGTAAATGGTTGAATCTGAATGTAACAGTGAGCTTCAACCGATCAGGATGGTAGTTAAAAAATGGCTCGATGAAGGCGTGAAAGTAGAAACCAACGAAAAATTGTGCTATAGAGGCTGGCATGTTGCACACTTTTGAAATTCGCTTTCCTGTCTGACTTACGCAATGTGCAAATTTGACTGGTTGAACAAATATGCAAATTTTTGACCATATTTAAACATCTTCACCTACTGAATCAGTTGACTGTTATCGAGAGATCGTCGTATTGGTGTAATATACGCACCGAATTTCTAGGATTATAGCACCACTGATCCCCCACCCCCTTGCAACTAAGTGATAGACATATAGACACATGTAAGCACACATGCAGAGGATGACTTTGTCGTAAAGCGGTCTACAAATATAAAGTGTACAAAAATATGCAAAGAAGATCGTTTAGAGCTGCGCAAACTGGGCAGAATAAATCGTCAATTCTCATAATCATTAAAATATTTAATGCAATAGAAAAGAAAACCTTCTAAATTTATAATTCTTCCAGGATGAATGCAATGACCGGAAATATGAAAGGACGAACAACATTTCTTCAGTCATTCCGTTCACCATTCGAACGAAAAGTTAGCAACTCAACCGATTTCGCTGATGGTTTAATCGCTATGAAAGATATAAGGTTGATAGAATTAGCCTGTTTTTTTTAGATTTGAAACTAGAGATGAATTTAATCAAGGCGTCTCTTCTACAGTTCCTATCGATCTTGTGAACATCCCTCTATATTATTCAGCGTAAATTTATTGAGCATGAAGCACTTTTTACACTTCGCAAATATAGCTTATGGCAAAATGAGGTACACGCTGAGATTTGTTTTGATTAAAGCGACTCGCCTATAATGTTGAACTTCTATGAGAACTAATAATCCTTACTCGACTTTTGCCTCAGCTGGTGAACAGATTGCTGTCTTGCCGACCACTTTCACGTAACATAATCACTTGTGTATCACTAGTCGGTTTCAGGGGCGATCTTGGTACTAACTGAAATCAATACTGAATCTCAGCTTGCACACCTATAAAAAACGATTTGTTCACATATAGCATAAATCCAGCAGACATTATAAAGCGTTTAGGTATATGCTTCATTCGTAACATTTAGAAATGCTACGGACGTATAAAGCACATAAAACGATGAAATTTTATTGGATTGCTTTTATTCAAAAGAAAAAAAAACAACAACAACAGCAAAGCTTAACATATTATTGTCTGTTATGCATTATTAACGAATAATTCATTTAAGAAAAAATCCCTCTTCAAAGAATAAAAGATAGGAAAATGCTTCAAAGAGATTTCGATGAATGCTATAATTCATCATTCAGACCAACCGCTTGCGTTGAATATGAGGAAAAAATAATGCAATTCTTTAAAAAAAAAATCCGTAAGCTATTTTACCGAGCAACAAACTGTTGAGTAGCTACTGAGAGAACAGAGAGTTTTCTTTTTTAATGTTATGAGGCTAAAGGTTTGGGCTAATTATGAATGCAAATTATAGCAATCAAAGGTTTTCTTTTTCATGAGTTGAAATTATCGAACAAACAGAAGTATAGACATATACATATGTGCATATAAACATTGAAGAGGATTAAATAATTTATCGTTGCAAAGAGCCGCAAGAAAAGGATATAAAAACGCATTCGACACCCGTATTTACAGAAACATGCTTATTAGTAACGGTATCACTAGATATTGATGTAAAAGATATACCATTTTGATCGGAGATGAATCGAAAATTTAGATGCTGGCAACAGCATGCTTAACGCTCCCTTTTCAACTTGCTGTGGCGCCTATAGAAGATAAATTACCCACCTATTTTTCGTGCTTATAGCTTCCTAAGCTCAGCGGAAAGTAAATTTCAATAAAAAGTTTTCAGTTCATCATCTCATCGACATTTAGAGATCAAGAACCATTTCCAGTGATAATATCACTATCTGCATACTATACAAGATGTAGAAAAAGTTGCAACTTTTAAAAATATTTACAGTCAAATCGTAAGACTTTAGTGATCTTAGTTCATTAAAGATGTTAAATATGCGCTGAAAACAAAAATGCGATCATAGATTGCATCGCTTTCACTATCTTTTAGAATCATTCACGTCCACTGTCGACAGCTTGCCTGATGACTGACTACTTTTGATATATGGGGATTTGTTTTTTGTTTTTTTTTTTGGTCATGGGGTCATGGAATTAAAATTGGATATTTTTTGAGTGAAAGTCGTGCGCTTCATTTTCCCACGTTTCGAGAGGATGACCCTCCATTTAAGAGAACTGTTTTTCTGTTCGCACTTCTCTGCAGAAATCTACAGTTCAAGATTTTTTAATGAACTGCCAGTGAAAAAGTTCTCGAATTCAGTAAGTGGATAAATAACCTGAAGTATAGACCATAAAAACTTTCTACACAAGCAGTTATATTGAAAGAACGAAGTTGAGCAAATTAATGGGTAAGTTGAACACAAAAATCACTGTGTTAGATATAGCCCATATAAAAAGAGGTAAAAAGTAGAGAAAATTAAATCTAAAAAAATTTCTGTCTCAATATTTTCCACACTTTTTTCGCTAATAATAAAATCATCTAAGAAAATGCTAGATTAAAAATGTTAGTTTTTTATGAGGCAAATGAACGCAATGAATCCTTCCGCTTTCATTTCACTGATTAAAACCTCTGCGTTTTCCACGCAGCAATAAACTGAAAATAAAAAAAAACGCCTATTGATGATGTATCGAGGCAAGCTGATCTATAACAAATGTAATTCTATTATATGTGATTTCTTGAAAATCTTTCTGAATTATAATTGAATAATTTCTTTGGGGAAGAACAAGTTTTGAAACATTAAGTAAATGACTGAGTTAATGAGTCTAATTATTCATAGTTAGGCACAAACGTAGTTTAGAGCATTTGCGGAGTGTTTTGAGAGGATCTTGTTGCCCTGTAGAGATCTGGTATAGGGGCGATCACCTTACGGAAGCCAGGTGCAAGACTTGGATGTGACCTTAGGAAAAGTGTCGGTCGTAGAGTGATTCGATTGCGGGCGCCTGGCCTGAGGAAGAGCATTGCACACAGAAGGTAGAATAATACCACGCAACTGAAATTTGCATTGAATTCCCGTGTATCCTTCATAGTGCGATGAAACACTAAATGGATGACAAAGAAGTGCAATGAAAAGTGCCCACTAGGAAGAAATAGATGCAGTAGAGTGGGTAGCGTAAAGTTCAGCTCGAGCTATAGTGTTCCAACCTGAAGTGAGTATTAAAAGTGTTATTGTGCACGCGTCGATTCTGTTTGCATAACCCTACTATTCATTAAGAATGCTTGAAAACCAGTGTGGTTGGCTGTGCTCTTGAATTTCACTCGTATGATCTAATATGATGGCATATTTAATGTCCTTCAAGATAAAAATAGGCGAAGTGACGCATATCATAAGAGCTCCGAATTCATTTCAGCTATTAGAGAATCTCAAAGTGATTCAAACTTTCTGAAAACATTCTCAGACTTAGCGACACCGGATGGAGTAAAATTGTTATGAACGTCGCAAAAAGCAGAAAAATTATGCACTTGGGATGCGAAATGCAGCATCGAATGTCTTTTCTCGGCCATTAATATGCCTCCAAGCATCACCCTGCCCAGTTTTTTTATAATTTAGGATGGTTCAGTAATAAAGTGTCTTGGAATCCTCGCTTTCCAAGAAAATACTTTGTCACAGCTAAAGGGCTGGGGACTTTTTACAGAAAGGAGCACATGATTTCCAGGTGGTGATCTGATCGAGAATAGGGAAGCAGAGGTTGCAATTCAAAACTGAGGATTCTTTGAAGGACGATTGTCTATGTCAAAAATTCCTCCACTAAAGCATTCTTATCCTACTGGAAATCTCCTGCTCAGATAACGAAAACTGTGGATGTCTAATAAAGGATGGATGACCAATTTGCAACGTGAACGTCTGTGAGAGAATATGTAATGTTAATCCAACCGAATTTTCAACTATAATTTGTGCTTGCCTTAATCACATCAGTACTTAAATTCAAACAAACCTTGTTGCGAGGCATCCAATTAAGAACCAAAGCATTCCATTTTGAAACAGACCACGGCATGCATTTGTAAATATCGAACTATCGGTCACCTCTAAAAAATACCAATATAAATCATTTTATATGAAATGTTTTCACTCAAATTGTGGTTGATTTTGATGTTTCACTTGATCCTAATCGAGATTTCGTTGTGATAAAAAAGTTAGGTTGCACGAAAATATCACTGCATTTGCTGAATTCTGGATTGCATCGTGCTAATTTGTATTGCAATATGTTTGCTATTGCATGATGCAATCCTTCGTAATAAACAATACAGCATACAAAATCATCGGCTTAGTCTTTTAAAAAGACTTAAATTATTTTGAATTTTGAGTTAAAAAAATAAATTTGGGATTAATAATGATATTATTGATAGAATGTTCTTCTTACCTGATTAAAAAGTGCAATTTTCAGCGCAAAAAAGTGCAAAAAGTGCAACTTCCTTCACGTTCATTAAAGTTCTTTCTTGTTTATCGCTGATTCTATAAAAAAAGCTATAGTTTGTTCACCTTGAAATCTACCATCTCTCAGTCTTTTGGCGTCGATAAAAATTTTTGCGGTTGTTCGCCCAGCAAAATTGGACAGCACACACTCGTAAAGACCGATATCTTGAACTAGAAATCGGGAAATCTTCAACGTTCCATTCGAAGTAACGTCAACACGACGCGATGATAAATCCACCGTCTCTCCATTCTTCAAATATTTCACTATTGAAATGAAGTAATCATAAATCATAGCACCCAAGCTTAGTCAGTTTGCGGGACAGCATAAATGTCCCATAATGAGAAATTAGCTCATAGGCTACCGTTGCTCCACTTTATCACTCAACAATTTATTTTTGCAGCAATCTATTTTTTGCTCCTCGTATTCAACAGATTTTATACTCTGTTTCAAATTGTATGAAATGGGATGAAATTTATCGAACAATGGCATCTAAATCGCTATCTAATGACTGTTAATTCTACCGAACAATCGTATCTAAACTTGTTCAGTTCTATTTCTTCAACTTGCTTTTTCAAAAGCAAAGAATATCCACATCAAATTAAAAAAATAAAATACGGTGGTTAAATAGCAAGCACCCTTCACATTTCCGTTTAAAAAATTGAGCATGCAGTTAACACTATTTTGCAAAAAAATACATATTGCCCTATCTGTTAAGATATCCATCTGCCAATATTTGACTCCGCTTTGAGTCGATCAGGAATTGGTCACTTAAACTGCTCACCAAAAACCACGTGATCGATGGAGAAGGAACAGCGCGAGTATGTGGACATTCGGCAACTACTCGCTCTCCAATACTTGGTCTCGATGGATAGAACGATGGTCGACTATCGTGGGGGAACTGATCCACATAGGCGATCACAATTTTAACTGAATCGCCTTCTTGGCCATTCTCGTCACGACGACACCAATATTCACCCTCATCACCTGAATCCCTTCTTCTAGGATGTCGAATTTAATTGTTTTTTTTAACTTTCTTCTAGGATGTCGAATTTAATTGTATTCTTTTTTACTACGCATAATCGACTTAATATCTCATTCCCGGCTTTATAAACTGAAAATCAGATTTATTTATTAAAAAACAACGAAATATTAGTGATCAAAGAGTATGATGCTATAATACACGTTTTAAAAGAGCATAAAAACACCTCATTAGAAGTGCGCTTGAAAGCGAAGGTGTATTATAAAGACTCTCGCAAACATACCTATTCATAGAACTTATGTGGATAATCCATTCACTTCTTATCGACAGCCGTTGAGCTTTTTTTTCAGCTTACTAAACAACAATATATAAACTACTTTTTAAAAACCGAACTGCATTTCTTCGCGATGTGTTTACTTCTCGAGTGTTGACAGCTGCTACATCGCAATTAAGAGTTCATTTTTAGAGATGAGAAGCAGAAAAGTGGTGCAGAATTTTTAAGAGATTCGAATTTTACATTCAGTTTTGATTCAATTTTGTTTTCATGCAAAGAGAAGAGAAAAAATGCCCTCTCACTGTCAAGAAAAAAATTCAAATATGAGGAAGTGATATTGTAAAGCAAACTTCAAACAAAAACTAAATTTACTTTCAAAGACAATTTTCGACGAAAAATATTTGAAAATCTCTCTATTCTAATAAATTTTTGCAATGGATTTAGGGCATTTCTGTACTTATTATATTTATTGGTGAGAAATGTGTACATATTCATCCAGAAATACCTACTGCGTTCAGTAACAGTGATAATAATCATATTTTTGCGAAGTCATAAAAACGGCATGCTCGTGCTCACGGGAAGTAGAGGGCGAGGGAGGAGGGAAGGCGTGAAAGTATGAATGAGAGGTCAGTCAAAGTTTCAGTAGGATTTAAGTCAGCCCATTTTTGCTTTTCATTGTTGAAGAAGTGCGATAACATTTTAATGTTTGATCGAAATCGATTCTAATATAAAGAACCAAAAAATGTAATCCTGGTCTATATCTATATACATGTGGTCCCAAGGCAATTTATAGCTAACCTAATGAAATATTCGTAATGATGAGGAATCCAACATCAGGAACTGGTTGTTCCGATCGATAGATGCGATTGTGAAGTACTGCATTCGATGTGCTGCAATTAATGATTATCAACGCCTTTAAAATATCACAACACATATCACCTCTTTATGATCGCAATACGACCTTTTTTTAACGTTGCATTAAAAATGCTTATAATGCTCCAAAATACTGCAAAAACAACGCTTAAATTTGTTTCAAAACGGAAATAACCTGCACACTATTTTAAATGCTATCGGCTTATACGCATACATTTTCTTTCAAGGGAGCAATTTGTTGCCGATTTCTAATTGCTGTGCAACTTAAATAAGTAAATAAACCCATAATCTTATGCTTTCATTACCTTTTTCATACCTTTCTTTCACATGTTTTTAATAAGCCTATATATACTTCAATCGACACTTTCTTCGAATTGCGACCTGATATTTATTCATGAGTTTTCTTTTTTATGGGAAAAGAAGAGACGATATATCGCAGAATATATGACATCTTACTTAACAGCAACATTGCAACAAGAAGTATGGCGTTTGAGAAAATTACCTGTCTCAAATGATTTTTATTCCAATACTATAATATTATTTCTTTATATAACGTCTTCCGTTGTTCGTAATTTCAAATTCTTTTCGCTTTAAATAATCTGCTCTCATTTAGTGTCTTTCCTCTTCAGGTCTATTACAACAACTGTCACTTCTTCTAAGCTGTTAATTTCCTTCATGCTCCATCACTAATGCCACACGGCTGTTCCAATGAAGCGTTGTTTACATATCAACATTGAGACTCGAAACGTCTGTTGTGTACTTTTCACAATCGGTCCTTATAAAACACTTCTTCTCATGCTTTCATTTCCGAGGACTTCCACCTATCTCACTTCGCAGGTAATCCAATCGCTTCTACATATTCACCTGGACTTGCTTGTATAAACAAAGCAATGTGCAACAAACATTTTTGACCGAGGCTATGAAAGAGAGGTACTACGAAAGCACAAATGAATTGTTTATTTTGCTGTATATGAGTAACTTCTTTCCAGTTTTCAACGGCGTGAAAATTTTCTAAATATTTCAACGGTATACTTGGAAAAACATGAATTAAACGAAATTAAATTGGCAATTGACGGGCCTAAGCATTCGATATATGGAAAATAATTTGGAAATTCAACGGGCGCTTCTTTTGCCCCGAATTATAACGAAATTCAAAATGTCATCCTTCCATACTTGACAACATTTTGCTAATAAAATGTAGTTATAAAAGGAACAATAAGATTTGGGCATTATACAAACCTTGTGACATTTGCAACAATAACACCATCACGGAACCATTTAGCTGAGCCACTGTTCCCTGTAAATACTGGTTCACACATCAGCGCTGTTGTTGAGTACCTGAAGAAAGTAGCTTTTAGTGCCTGAGGTACAAAAAAGCCTTTTAGAAGTGAAGGTACTTCTCATCAAGATGTCTGTCAAATCAGAGGTAAACTCTATTTGTAATTTATAAAAACAACATGATATAAGCCGAAGACAGGTAACAGTGAGTAATTCGGACAATATCCAAAGCATAGAGGTCACACTTATGCAGCTAGCCGTGTGAGACTTTGAAGTGAAGTAACAATTAAAAATTAGGGATTGGAAGGTGAAAGTAGACGATCAGTCCATGATCGAAGAAACTCGCCGATCTCAACAACACGACTACTTGTAGAAAGTGTCGCCTCACCAAATACGTTAGACAACACGCCAATATTCCGACTGCCTAAACGACCCAACTTTTCGGCCCAACACCTAACAGACTTTTTTTTACCATCACAACAATGGAAATCGTCTCTCATTTTCCAAAGAAATTACATTCACTTTAAAATTTATGTTGAGCCAGATGCAAATATGCTGAAAAAAATTTACTAAAAAAGTAAACTTCAATCAAGCGGGCAAGTAGTTTATTTTGCAAGTAAACATAAAGCAAAGTATATGAAAAATTTTATGTCTAAAAAAATGAAAGGTATTTCATTCCTATCTATCATGCATCCATTACGGGTCAAGTTAATAAAGTAAATGTGAGCGAAAACAGCATTACCTCGGGACAAGCATCTCATTAGCAAGCTTCATCCTTGAGCGCTGTTTGCTATCTTCATCGTATCGTAACGACCGGTTATTCGTTGTTTGCGAGACAATAGCATTCACTGAAAAACCTAATTTCACATTTCCTCCTATGTATATTCCTGATCTTAATTCGCCTTTTATAGTTGAAAGATTCAGAATTCAAGTGGAATTCATCAAGCAAATTAAATGAACAAAGCTTCTGTGTGCTTCTTATCTTTGTTCACATCTTTACGTTAGAATTGTTACGGTTGAATTTCTTATATTATTTGAATATATGAAATTGTTCATTAAGATAAGGTGTGGAAAAAATTTGCTTTATGCAGTTCGTAATGGGCAAAAAATCTTCAAATAAAAATCCGAAACAATTTGGAAAAAGTTGAAGAAAAATAGAAATAAATGCAGAAGCGTTTTAGAGAAAAGTATGCATTATTTGTGCTTTTTTTTTTTGCATTCCATTCAACTGATGAACTAGTTTCATAACTCGCCAACAGCTGATAAAATATACGCAATAATGCCTTCATATTTCACCTCACTCCATTGCTCGTAAAAATCTTCCAACAAAATTCGCTTTTATTTCGCCTGATCGATGGAAAATAAACGCCCGGCTGGTGTAAGATACATGCAGATTTTTGGCAATCCTTGATTTTTATAACTTCCCTTACAGTCGAAGGACAACATCCAAAAATATTTCAGATCATGTTGTTTTCTATACCCACCAAAATTCGTAAAATCAGTCTCAGTGGTACATGAACTGAAACTATCAGAGAAACTAGCACTAATACGCGCGTACGTGCAAAAAGTGACATAATTTTGCCGAGTTAACTTTACAGAAAAGCACAAAAAAGACAGTTGTGCCGTTTAAAGCAAGAATTTCGTACGTCTCAACGAACTGAATAAGCTCAAAAAGTAAGAGGTGTGCAAATATACGGAAAAATGATTGATCCTATTGGCTTTTGAAAAAAAAATAAGATAATTGCACTGAAAGCATTGCTAACATTGGATTGTATTTGATCGATGTAAATAAGAGTACTTAATCTAAATCATATTCACTCTATATCAATGGTATCGAGTGGAATTGCTCATATTTTTTAAATGCATTTGCAGTTGAACATCCGGTTAATTGTACAGAAGAATTCCCGATTTAAATCTATCGGCAACGTGATAGGTGGAACAACTCAGCAGGTGGTCTCTAATCTCAGCAAATCGCTCGTATGGTAGTTCATATTCGATCACGGCGATCATCTGTCAATGGGAAGAGGGTTATTTGCCAATCATGCACACAACTAATTGAGTGACAATTCATGGCATATAGCAATAGTATTCATCGATAATGACACTCCTTCAGCTTCATATTAGCGATCGCTTCGGCCATACTCTTCGTTAAGGTCAAAAGTTTAAAGATGGAACGAATTTCTCTTACAACCGATTTATTCTTCACATTCCACGTTAATGATGTGAAAAGGAATCCATACAGTTTATGCAAATTTCAATAAATAAAGAGGAATAGCTCTCTTTTAATTGTTCATCTGTAATTTTATTACATATTTTCCACTTTCACAATTTTATCGCTAAAGACAACTCGTGAGCAAACGATATTAAAGCAATTTTTCTAATGATTTGAGAAAGGAAAAAAGTTAATTTCAATTTCATCCTAGCAACTGCGCTACTTTCCCAAGTGAATTGGGGAATTCTATTTATATAGCAAACAGTGATAAGCGATTTCTGATAAGCTTATCGTGCAAAAATAATTCTTCGCAAATCTATGCTTGTTCACTGTTAATGCTTTTTGATAACCTAATATTTATGTAGCATTTACTCACGCTATATACCTCGTGGGCAATTAGAAGTGAATCAATTTGTGCTTGAAAAGTTGCCCGTTAGGATGGTTTTAATGCAATTATCATTATCTTCAATGATGGTTTAAGGAACTTCATCGAAATGGATGTATTTGTATGTAAAATATTTGTGCATTCGTCTTTCCATTTTTATGCCAAACCACCAACTAATAAATCTTGATCTGTGAAATGTTTTAAACGAAGCGAACGATGTTGGATGATGCATTGGAATAGACATATTTTTCAAATAAACTCTTCATGCAGATATTACCAACTAATACTTTTAATAAAGCTGTAACTCTTGCTTAAATATAACATTTAATGAAGAAAACACTGACAGTCAAATTAAAATTCGCCGAGATTTGAAAATTTCTACCATTTAGTGGATACTGAAAAATCACCGCAACTAGTTGTACCGCATCAAAAAAAAGAGAAATTACTTATTCGATGCTGCTATAGGATTTGAAACGATCTTTCTATAATAGAGATATTATGGACATTATGAAATCACCGCTTAGCTGATTTTATTATCAGTTTTTTTTTAAGAAACGGCTTAGGGCTGAGATTTGCTCCGAATTTGCTCCGGGTCTTCAATGGAATTTTCGTTGAAATAACTGTCAACAGACCAGTACTAGTGGGAGCATCCCTGCATTATGTAGATGTCTGAAGAGTGATTCTCAGACATAAGCACAGTGCTGCTACAGCGAATAGGATCGCCCATCAGCAGCTCATAGAGGAAAAGGTGCTAATAAACGGTAAACAGGTAAGTTTATATGCAGTTTGAAACCAAAACAACAACGTCGGAAACCTAATAAGTAGTTACAAAGTGCATAAAGAAATCAGCGCAGATGCTTTCGAATATTTTCATCTGGTATTCTCATTAGATGTTTCCCTAGCACTAATCAAGCTAACATATGTGCTACTTCCTTGGACCAGATGTGCTCTCAAATGAGTTCGAAAAAAAACAATTTCAAAATATTTTAGAAAGTTAGCTTTCCAATGTTAATTTCGCTTTATACGGTAATGAGATTCTCAAAGATATGTAAAGTAGAAGGAAAGTTGGGAACAATTTGGAGCGAATGATAAAATTTATGAAACTTCCTACTTCTCAAATTCTCACAAATACTTCTAAGAATTTTTTCTTCGAAATTAAAAAATTCAAGTTGTAATTTATTCTTTCATGATTCAAAACTCCCAATGGCATAATAATTGTATAATTCTGAAGTTGATATCTCTTAACTGAAATGCATATTAATCTCAAAAGAAAGCAAAAAGAATATATTAAGCACTTACCACTAAGAAGAGCAAAGACGATAATAGTGTCAAAGAATTGAGTGCGTTTCATAACGCAGTAAATAACGGCAATTTCTCTATCGCATCATGAAATCTAAATCGACAATATTATTACTGGCAAATATTCTCGAACAAAAAAGAAAAAAAGTCGCCATTAGGTGAAAAGACAACAGTGAACAAATATAATTATAGCAGAAAAAATATTTTCAAATATAACGATGTACAATCGAGAAATATATAATATTAACTGATTTCCATTAAAGCAATAATCATCAAAAAGAGTGGAATAAAGCATTTTGATAAATAAAGTAAAGTTTTTCATAGTTGGTGATTGAAATTCTTTTTGAGGATCGGCCATTAAAACAAATTTCAAGCAAATATCGAATTAAGAATGAAAACAACGATGAATATATAAGGGTAACTTTGAAAGAACATCAAAATTCGATAGTCGATTATAGCATTGAGAGCGTATATAATGGTTGAGAAAGGCAAATTGTGGCACATTCAAAATGAGGCAAATGCGTCTTTCAAAATCGACGATTACCTCGTCAAAATGTCACACTGAGCCATATCTGACGCTGAAAAAAAAACGATTGCAAAGTGGATGTGCTAAATTTTTCAGCAATTTTTTTTTTTGCGTTAAATTCTCTGAAACTTCTCAACCTCATTTAATCGATATGTTAGGAAATAGCCAACGAAATTAATAACGACAAAAACCTGTAAATTCTTGATGTTCTAAAATACTTACGATGGTGTGATGGAGGAAAAAGCACGATATGCGCTTTTTCAATCCGTTCATATGACCGGACGATCACACAATTTACCATTAAGTAAGAAAATATGCATAAGAATGTTTTTATATTTGGAAAAAAACCGACCGTTCTTGCAAATCTTTCATGAAAAATTTATTTTTTTTATTTATTTTGTTATCCGATCGGCGCTAAATGAAGAAAAAAGTGCATATAAAATTCTTGGAAATTTCACGACGCCTTCACATAATGACAAATGTTTGGTACCCAATTTGAAACTACCGAAGAGGCACAACATGCACATAAACGGCAAAAAAGTACAGCAGATGGAAAGCAAAGAACAAACATTGGCATGCTTTCCTGCAATCCACTCTATATTCATAATTTACCAATATGTGTGCGTAAGGTGTGCGAAAGCTGCCCAAATTTTTCTACCAAACCACGAACCTTCTGTGGAAGATTCGTTTTTGCCAACCAACCAATTAAAAGACATAATTCAAATAACCGGAAATTTGCTCAAAATTCATGTGTCAGTTAGAGCATTAGCCGAATTAACCTACGATGCAGGCGACAGCTCTATTAAAGACCTTTTTCAAAAAAGTAGGATTCTAGCTGAAGCAGCAGAAAAAAAGTGCATGGGCTAGGGCATTCCGGATTCGGTATCGATGTGACACTCTAATATACGCTTACGCTAAGAAATTCAGATTTCAGCCAGAAATACTAAATGAACTCTGAGGTTCCGAAAGCGGAGCCTAAAATCCATTGTAGCCAAAGGATCTCCATCTTCAGTCGTTCCCTGGCTTAAATCGTTGAACACTATGAAATATAAAAGCATAAACACACGACAGTCATGACTTCCACCATAACTCACTCTGCAAGTGCAAGCCGACGCAAATATGCACAAAAAATTAAAGCGTAAAATCCTCTACTTCAAATGAATTGAAAAAAACTCGTTTGATTTTGTTGCATTTTCTCATTTTAAGGATTACGAACACTTCGATCGGATCCACATTTAACGAACAAAAGGCCGAATTTCTCTTAAGCGAAAGTTCTTGCGCTGCATAGTTCTTCTCCAAAAAATATTCGATTTCCTGCAGAATTTGAACGGGAAGCTTCAGTAAAAGTGAAAATTAAGAAGGCATGAAAAAATCGACGTTTCCAAGATAAGAGAACAAGTTTTCGAGGTAAAGCACAATTGAATTTACAGGAAGGCGATTGGTCACAAAGATACAACACACATGTTTCAAAAAAAAGACCATTTACTTTTAATGAGAGCATGACTGCCAGCTATCAGCCGCATAGCTAAACAAGTAGATAGGCACGCGTGAGATAAAGTTAACAAGAAAAGCACTTATTGCAAATTTACTCAACAGTGCAACCAATGTCACGCATTGCCAACAAATAGTGAAATATGCGGATTAGTGCATTATTGTTTTATTGGCGCTTAGCTGTTTGGATTTACTTTTTCGCCGATCAACATATGGTGATTACATCCACTTGCATAATGTATGCAAATTTTTCGACATGTAAGAGGATCAATCTATAGCTCATTATTGCAGCTACCTATAATATGCATTTTAGCTACTAAATTTTAATTCTTCACTCATGTATATTTACAAATCTCCACTCATATCATATAATGGTAGCGTCGTATCTGTAAGGTATTTATGTAGGTACCTGTCTATCGACCTATGGTAGTTTCAACTGTGGAAGCATTGAAGCTGAACCTAAGAAATCCAGTGAGTACATTTTATAGCACTGAATAGCTTTTGCATATCATTCATACTGTTTCATCAATTTCAAAAGAAGTTCTAGTGAGTTTACGATCTGTGAAAATTTGCACGGATATTGAAGTCGCCGGGATTTCTATTCGCCTCCGATCAGCAGTACCATGAAAAGAAATCTTTTATAGAAGATTTGCATGAATCGTTGAACTAATTAAATCATGAATATATCACGAAGCGCATTCTATTATTTAAAATGGCAATTCACACAAACGATTGATTTAATCGGCCGGAGTAAAAATGTGCAACGACAACAGCACTTCAATTGTTTAGCAATGTCGTTAACTATAAGCTGCACCCAGTTCGGCAACTATTAACTAACTGAAGAGAGGCATCGTTGTTCAGAGAAAATCTGCGATCGAAATTGCTATTATTTCTTTAAAAACGAATGGCTTTTGCAGTAAACGATTGCACTAGCGAGGAAAAAAAATTAGTATAGCCCATATTAACATCTACGGTTTTTCTCGATCTTACAGCCTAAAAAAGCTTATGAGAGAATGTTTAAAAGCCGATTTTAGTCGAAATGATATCAAAAGAGAAAGCATGCCAAGTTGGATTTATTAAATTTTTGTTTTCTGGGAAAAAATCACGGAGAATCAAATCATAATCAAATGTTTCAAGTTTAGCAATAGAACATGGAATTCAATATTTAAAACACAAACGCATAATAATTTTTAAAAGTGATTAATTGCTTCCACAACAATATTCATTCAAAAAGCATCTGCTAATCCCTCTCACAAGTTTTTTTTTTACATTTTCTTTCATATGTGATAAATAATTAATAATATGTAGCAATATATTCTTCATAAATTAAATAGAATGATGTAAGGAAGTGCGAACAAGAAATTGGGGTGTTCGATCGGAGCGATTATATACTGAGCAATACCGATCTAGCTATCTCGATCATCTAGCGCACTTGTTATTCGTCAGCGATAAAGTTACTGATAGTTGAGACAAGCAAACGCTCTAGATCCTTATCTTAAAATAGAGTCGATCGCTTGCGCTAAATCATACCCTCCACCTCCCGCTAGGATAACCAAATTCATTTTTTCTATCATCGAAAATCATTCTTGAGAAAAAATACTACGCGAGGAAGAAATTTATTGCGGCCATTTGAAAAATTTCGCAATATTTTGAAATGAACGTGTGAAGAAGTGAAGAAAATAAGGAGTAAGTGACTTGTACAAAACGGGCTGATTGCAACGTTTGAATGAAAACAGGTTGGTTTTAAAGAAATGGTTAGATTATGTAAGGCTGTAAGATTTTCCTAAGGTACTTTATAAGGGTTGGTGATGAGCCAGATGAAAAGTGAGTCAATGTGTGAATTACGAAATGGAAATTTTGCTAGGTCATTTGAAGATGACCTATTAAAAAAAATTTATAATGTAAGTGTACTTTCGTTCTAGTTATTCATCTTTACATCGATCGGTGAGTACAACACGCTCATTAATTTTCATAAGTACTTTCATAAGTTCATAAATATTATGGATACAGATAACGTTCAAAGATATAATGCAGTCTATTTTCTAGATTTCTTAAACTGTAATGCATACAGATGACTGTTTCATTACATAACCAATATCAGTTATTCGTCCATATGTATATGAAATCTAACACGTTTCGCTTCGTATCACCTTTTGATGAGATTCAGTTAAAAACGTGAAATAGTATTCAGCTGCCAGATTGAAAAAAAAATTTGTTTTTCAGCTTGGCGTTTGTGAACATTCTGGAAATAAAGCAGAAAGATTTGATCACAAGAGCGCCAAAAATAAGAAATGAATTTCACGCAGATATCTGACTGCATTCTCTTACTTATCATCATAATTTACTCATTGTATTGTCAATACCGGAAATTTGGAAAGCTCATTCCGCTTACCCAATCATTAAGCATTAACGTGAAAGATATCCCATAAATAACGGTTGCTTCATTACATATGTCGATAAGATCAGCGTACTCATTTCACTCGATCACTTCTATTATTTGATCCGACGCGACGCGTTTATTGCACAATTTGAGTAATACTAGTAAAAATCACCTTTTAATTAAAGTTTTTTATGAGAAGCGTGAACATCAATGATAGGGAGTGTACGGAAATAAACAATATTAAATGAAGATCGACAGTAGAATTGCATGAACTTGATGAAGGACAACTAAACGTAAACATATTTAACCCTTGCTAATAGATGAAAATACTTTTAAGCAATGCATCTGGGAAGTTATTCTAAAAAGTTCTAAATATTTATCTCTTTTTGCATAGTGCAAGGCTTATTTATTAGCTATGATATCCCAGCTGCGCTCATTGCCACCTATGAATTTCATGTAAAAAGTGTTCAAATAAAATGCAGTGCGGATTTCTTTTTACAACATGTATTTAAATTTTGAGCAAATTCTTATGCCAGCCTATATCGTCGAACTGATTTAAAGTATTAGCTTTGACTTGCCTTGAAAATCTGTTAAAGTGAACCCATTTTATCGCCACCAAAATTCGCAAAATATGTGAATCATTATGGTGCCATAAAAATTTAATTCACTCAAACGAACGCGATCCAGCACACTTCTCTCGTACAAGTTACAGGTTTATTCTCGAAATTGTTTCATTTTTAGAGTAATTTTTTTGTCAGCCTTCTATAAATCAAGCAATGCTAGCCTATTGAACACAGAGTGAAGAAAACAGCAAACGTACAAGGAAAAAGGTGATTAGTAGCTGATATCAGAAGCACGATCAGATATTTTTTTGACATCACCATTCAGCGATTTTTGAAATGCAGTGACAGTTTAAAAATTCACTAAATTAGTAGTATAGAAATTGGAATTTTCAATGATTTTTGGCAACCCGAAGTAATTTGATAATCAGCTAGTTATATAAGAATGAATATTGCACCATGTGAAAAGTAAACGAAAAAGAAATATGAGTCCGGTAGGAATCTGCCGATAAAGCTTATCGATGCAATCAAAATAGTCCTTCTAAGTGTTAACTCTTTCTCGATATAATAGATTCAACAATTACCATTCCCCTCCTGCCTTAAATATCCAGAATTTTCCTTCTCCCTTCCTTCGTTTAGCGTGTACTTCAGCAGTTTCAACCGAATTGATGATCACATCATAGATTTGGATCGTTGTAAAATGAATACACGAGACATTTCAATAGCATTGATTTCAGTTAGTAAATTTCAATTCTGAAGATATGAGTATCCATGATTATCATGCTAACGGTGCCCGATTATGCTCAAGTGGTTCATTTGCATATTCATTTAACTTGCACTCGATGGACTGACTCATCACTACCCCACCAGACTCTTATTACGCCTATTCATGCAGTTCATTGTGGACATGAATCAAAACCAGTGCAAAAATTACGTTCTAAATTAAAACATATGAGTCTATCGATTCAATATCAGGTTTGTTGCTCCTCTCCAAATCAATTCCGAAACGTCTCATTCGTCTATCACCTGTTGGTGGAAGGATAACAATTTTATGGTGTGGATGTTTGGAGCATTGTTGCCCACAAAGAAAGCTAAAAAGAGTCTGTTGAATGAGCTCAAATGCGCTAAGAAGAGTTCGGCGATATAAACACCTGCCGCTTGCAATCAACCAAACAAAGACAATAAGATCCATAAAGGCTGCTTAACTCATCGCTGAATTCGGCGTTCCTTTGAGTGCTGCGATTGGAGTGCTGCTAAATGTGCTTTAGTCAAACTAAATTCCTTCAATTTGCAATGTCTGATCTCACAGGCCGAAAAATAACTGACAGGAAAGACTCATTGTGTTAAACCTGCACCTGGCCTGAAATTGTTACAGTTACGGTAAAAGAATGGCTTTCAAAGAACAATTTCAAAAATTGAAGGAAACATGATTGCTGCTTCTAGAAGGAGTGAAAAGATTCCTCGATTGAAATAGTAAAAATAAAACGATTGGATTAAAAATGAAAAGTTCAGAAGCAGCTACTGTCTATGGAGTTCTCTTAGGAAAGTTTCATTAGACAAGCATAAACATACAAGTTAGAAGGGAATGTTTGTTGAGACAGACATCTGTCTCAACGAGTCCTCCTTAATGGGCACTTGTCACGATTGTTGCGTTGAGCGCCTTCTTTATAGTGATGCATATCGATAGATTGCATTTCGTCTTTGACGACCAACATCAACGTTTGCTTTCTTCATTCTCGCCTATCTGTTTGTCTGCATCACCCTCGTTCCGAATCTCTCTATCTCATTTCCTATTTCCACCCTGATGAAGGCATTTCCCATGTCATTTAGAAATGCTCCGGAAAACGAAAACAAAGTATCCGACTGCAATTCCTTCACAAGCGTTGCAACAATTCGAGCAACTCGACGCCTCGATAAACAAATGCGCAATGGATCTGCTAAGCCTTTGTTGATGAGTTATATCTCTTGACAAGACTTGATCGATGGTTGCTTTTTGTTTAGTCGAATATTGCTAGTGATACAAAAATTTTTAGGGCAAAAGATAGATGCAAGGATCGATTGAAAGAAATTGAAGCTTAAATAAAATTTTACATAAATTAATCCTTTATGATGAGGGAAATAAATATAACGATAGCATAAACCATTTTTATGTGTCCTATTTCGAACATAAACGACCCCAATGCGTTTTTCAGTCATTCGAATTCCTCTTCAAAAATTCAGTACAGTTTATGTGAAACTGTACATTACACAAGACGAATTGAATACAAATAAGTTTTTCTCAGTGAAGAAATTGGAACTTAAATCATTGGAACTTGCGCTTAGAAACGATCACACGGACATCGAATTTCCGCTGGACGATATATTCAGCTAATTTAGGCGAAATTTATCTTCAGAATGCAATGCACTGATTTCTCAGACGCAATGATTTTTAAAACTTCTTGTTGACGCGCTCTGCATTCATTCAACGGTGGAGTATAATCGCGACTCGCCGAATGTCATCGGTGACTAAAGAGATAATCGATTTCGAAGTGACCGGATCATCAGCCAAACTATGTACGCTTTTTCGCCATGACTCAATTGTTATTGTTATTGCTAATATTCTTTTACCTTTGGCGCATACGGTATAAACTTTTCTAGACGAGATTATTCACCGAAATGCCTATGGGAAAACGGATTGACGAGAAGAAGATATGAAATATTCAAGCGTTTCAGGGGAAATTGTTGATAGTGATACCCGGCTTGAGGACATAAAATACCTGCCTAGTAACACCTGCCTAGAGGGCATAAGAGTTATATCTTCATTAAAGTTGTTAAAACACCATTAGAATGCACAAAATCTCTAGACTTCTCTCATTTTGAAATCAAACTACTCGTTGTCAGTAGGAAAAATCATGCGCATTTCAATTGTTTACCATTTTCACCACCACTTCCACATAGATAAAAAGTACAGTAAAATGCACTACAAGAAACCATTCGTTATAAAAAAATTTTTTGAGGTTCAATTACATCATGAAAACTTGTAGAAATGCGACTAGATCTTAACGTTTGAAGCAACGCTTAGCACAGATACAATAATCACCAGTTAGCTGTTTCATCATTTATTTATTCATGAAGCTTCTCAAAAATCATTGCAGTTTTTTAGGATTCATTTTACTATGACTCTTTGCCGACAGCTGCTAAATAATGAGCTTCATGGAAATTCAGAGTCATCTAACAGTTTTGATATGCAGTTTCCAGCTGGAAATTTGAAAGACGATTGACGTTTTCCGTGCTCGGGCCGTCCAAAGAATCCAAGATTCGCGGCATGTCATTTCTGTTCATCACTCTACGACAACGTTGACGGCCCGTTCCGATGCACTAAGTTTTTTACTGCTCAAAGAACTTCGAAAAAACAAATAATATATTTGTCATTTAGGAATGATTTTGCGCGGAGATGAAAAGTTTATTTGATTTTCATTTCGTTGCGGGTATATTTTTATACGATTGCGAAATACGCAAAAAAAAAGAAAACAAATTTACATCCACTATTCTTCTAGATGTTGATATTCATCTTCCAAAGACGGGATCTCTTCCACCACTATCATTGAACCTCATTTCTTTACCTTACCACCCACATCTATCCATTTCATTGCCGACCACAATACAGAAGCTTTCCTAAGCAAACAATCGCCTATGAAAGTAACGTTTACTTTACGTAACGCAATCTGTAGACAACAAGTGGAGAAGTGTGCCAAAAGAGTTGTCATGAAATGCGTTTTTATAGGTTTCATCAAATGGCCAAATAGTAAATGCCCTGAATACTGCTTCCATGTTTTCATAAATATTTGACCGATTGCATAAATTTCAATACAAAAAACTTTTTTTTTCGTGGAGCGACCGGTGCAAATTGAAAGATGATGCAGCGTAAAATGGAAGTAATTTTTTTGCCCTGAATTGTCAACTTTTCACCAAGTTGACAGGACAAAAGGAAATATGGCATGAGAGGTGATGTTCCATAAGTGTAGGTTGTACACACAAAGTGTCTCAACTCAAATTTCGCTGGTTTTGCAGTTGAGCTATCGGACGGTGAAACAGGCGCACACATACATGAGCACAGATATGGCATTAGAATTTTCTATGTGGTGTTATAAGGCATACACATACACAAATATATGAGTGCAAATATTTACTATTTCAAATTTACAACGCGAATTTGCGAAAGCACGTAAAGACATCTCTGTGATGTATGACGAAAACAACAGATGTGCAAACTATTGCTACTTTTTAGCTGTCTGCAGTTGCTTACATCCGTACTAAACGTACAACAATCCTCGGAGGCGGAAATACTGACGTTGAGGTGATGCAAACACTTTGAGAAGCACTTAGGTAGGCGCTTGCTCACAAATAGAGACAACGATCGCAATGTCAGAAAAAGGTACTTGAAGGGGGAATACAGACGGAAATTGGAAAATATTCTCAACAGTTCTGAAGAACTGAAAAGAGAGAGGGAGGGTAAGGAAGGAGTAGGTGGATGGAGACATATACTGCCCAAATTGCGTGCGAGGATTCATAAGACAACTAAAATATTTCAAAGAATATGAAGGAGTGGAAAAAATAGTGTCACTGTGTCTGTACCTATTTTTAAACATAGAAACAAATTGCAGTCAGGCAAAGAGGAAGCTTTAAATGCAATTCTACGTGAATATTTGAAGTGCAAAATGGTTGTTCACTTCTAGTAACGTACTTCTTTTCAAGAAACTTAACAAAAAAAAATTATATATATATATATGTATATATATATATATATATACATATATATATATATAGTGTATGTATATATACATGTTATATACATGTTATATATACATGTTATATATATGTATATATATATGTATATATACATATATATATACATGTTATATGTATATATATATATATATACATATATACATATATACATGTATATATATATACATGTATATATATATATATACCCAAATATCAATGGAAAAAATAATGAGTACAAAAATGTGGGAAATGCAGCCGAATTTAATGTTTCGAATACAATTTCGAATGCTGCACTAAGCATCTTTCACTCATTATACGTTACAGCTTACTGTGAATTACATAGAATATATCTTATTCATTATCGATTTTGTTAGATGCATTATCTATGATTAATTTATTGCAACAAGTTTTTAGCATCTTTACTGACCTAAAATTATTGCGTAAGAATATGAAATTCTATAGAATCATAAATGTGAGAATGAAGAGAAGCTGCGAAAAACGAGCAAATAAATAGTGCGTGTGAAAACGTATGTATATATACATGTTAAGATAAAAATATGCTCATAAATAAGTATGAATTTTGTTAAATATACAAACTTGCATATACATATATACATATACATATATATATATATATAATTTTTTTAGAAACTTGTTTTCAGCGCATCAGCCCAAATTGGGCTCCTTTTTTTAATATGCCCATTTTGCAAAGCCTCTGTGCCCATCTCCTGAAGAACCTACATTTATACACCAAACATATCTATTGAAGCTACCGTTCATTTAAAAATAGGATGAAAGAAGAGCAGAAATAATAAGTGCCCTTCGCCATGCCTGAACATATAAGCACTCGCTTCTTCAGCTAGGCCTAACATCGTCTCGGACTTAAGTGGGCGGTGTCGCCATTTTAGTTGCCACGCCTACACTCATAAATTCATATGAAACACAAATATCAAATGGGTTGCTTATTGTTCTAATTGTTGCGATCTTTTCGATGCATTCGTTTTATTCTTCTAAGCATAAAAAGAGAAAGCAAATCCTTTAAAAAGTCCGGTTAACGGAAATTCCTTAACCTATCCAATTGCTCTCAAATTGATTCTAGAAGTTTGAACCAGAAAGGTTTCTACTATGCATCAAATTGTTGACCAATTACTTTATAAACTACTCAAAGCTCATATCGGGCTTATACGTAAATTAATACCAATTTTCGTTGAGAAAATGTCGTAACAAATAGAAATTTTCAAATAAAAGCCTCTCAAAATCTCTTTCTAATACTAAATTTAAATATTTCGCAGCATTCGCTTAAACCGATAAATCGCGGAATTCACATCATATATTACTGTTAAATACGAAATGGCATTCTTAGTTAATTCTAAATCATTTATTAACTGCATCCCAAATGCGGTATACTTCTTTTATTTGTTGTTAAATGCGACACTAACTAAAGACCTGGGAGCACTGTATTAGAATCACTGTTAGCACATTTTTAAAGGAAAACTTCTTACAATTTAAATATTTAAAATTGTTCAATCACAGTTCCAAAATATTTCGCTCAATCATGGGTGGTCTCATAATTTTCTCATAATTCACCTCATTGGCACTCGATCACTCGATTTCTTCAGAACATTAGAGATTGGTATGGAAACCATCAAAGCAATCAAAAGAGAAAATCAAGAGTATTTTATAAGCGCCTATATTTTGGCAAGTTATACGATAGATTGCCGAATTATGTGAACGGTAGCATTTATTTTATTCAGAGTTTTCAAATATTGCATCCAATCAACTAGATCACAATCCTAATTTCGCCACATATGTTCAGTACTATGATGTTTAATTGGGAGTAGAGGGAAGAGATCGATGGAAAGGAGGCAAAGATCGAGAGAGGATCATAAAATGTTCGTATCTAATCAATCGTGCATGGCCATTAAAATTCACCGATTTGTTCCAATATGAGTGAGCATAACAAGACATAATGATGATTATGAGGCATACTAATAAATTCAACTTGTTACCAACCAAATGAGCAACCGGTTGAGTGAGATCTTCTTAAAATAATATTGCAAATATTCGCTAACAGAATTATTCTATACCGCATTTAATGAATAGTCAAGCGAGTTGACTATTCTATGCCTGTCAACGTCTAGAACGAGTAGACCCACCGAATATTTGAGTGTACAATAAAATAAGAATTAAGAAAAATCGAACCACAACATTCACCCAACTGGTATATGCACACTAGGCACATGTCTCATCTACTCATGTATTTATAGAACATCCCTGACGCATACATTTGATCTATACTAACGAGAATTTGTTAGAAACAACGCGCAACAGCTAATGCTACAGCTGAATGCCCGAAAGACTTTTTTGAAACCCTTCTCCCTCCTCGCCTCGTTGTTAGGGTGATAATGCAGTAGCTGATCGCCAATATGAATTGTAATTGAGTTTGTAAATGAATCTGCTTTGTGATTATCGATTATTGCCGATAGGAACACATCAATATTAAGCGATCAATGAACAACCGATCGATTTATTTCCATTAACTTATGTAAATAAGTCTCATTTTAAAGTTTGGAGGTGGCCATCACTGCTCAAGACACAACGTTTACCATTTCAAGCTTATAGACGTTTCAATGATTTGATTTGTACTTACTTTCTTCGTAAGGTTTTTGCACTTTGCTGGTGCTCTTCTTTCGCAAATATAAATTCCCTCCTTACTTAGTGCCGGAGGGAAAATTTGTCTCAACGCCAATATTGCAAACAAACAAATCAATGCCAACGTCCTCTCCAATCTAGATTGAACGAAAATGTAGGTCCACTATAGTTTCAAGAGAAACAAATAAATAGCATAAAATGTTTTTCTTTCGCATGACTAGTTACGAAGAGGGCCGCTAATCGCGTGACGGCAAGCACTTAGTTGGCTTGTGTTTTGTTTATTTTAATGCATTTCTTTCCGAGATCTCCTTTTTTTGGTAAACAACACTCTTCGAATACTCGCAATTTTCCAGAGAATTGCATCAACCCAATCATTTATATCAGAATGCGAAATATGAGCACGATAGGCTAATGATGCTTCTTTCGGTGAATTGCCCTCTTCTTTTGCATGAAAAAATTTTTAACTTTTCAAATTTGGAAAAGTGATTTCCAATATGAAAATTTCCTCTATTTGTTCAGAGTGGTAAAATACGCTCATTTGCATATTCAGTTCATTTTATTACAGAACACGTTTGTTCGTTGCAATCAACGACTGTTTTCACTCGACTTCCTGTGAAGAACATTGCTAGCGTTATTGCCAGAGTTATTAAGTGCCTAATGGATATTACGTAAAGCATAAAGCCGACAGATGTTAATAACGGATTGCATTCATAGCTGAAAGTGCAAATTATATTAATTCACATTTGCATGGACATTCTGTTGTGAACGATGTTTGTGCGGTAGAAAAAAACATCAAAGATAAGACGTAAACATAAAATATGCTGAATTATATTAAAATTTCATCAACTCATATCAGAACTTTTCCTAAGCATCGTTGAGACTTCTCCTTCACTCTTTGATGAGCTTCATTTTCCACATTTAATTATTATCATTTGCAATTTCTGCAAGTCTTTGATATAGCCATAATTGGTGTATAACATATACATATTCATATTCATGTTGAATGCTTAGTCTAGGATGATGCTTTCTTTTATTGAAGGATTCTTCTACTGTTTAGTTCCGCAGCAATTGATTGTTGATGAAACTGGCTATTTCTTAAGCATAAAATATGCTCAATTTCCATAGTTATTTCTACTTTAAATATGGCCGCAATGCAGGATTTTATTCAACGGATCGTCTTCAATGCACAACAATATACGTCAGAGCAAGATTGTCGAGAATAATGTCTGACAGCTGATAGCTGACAGCTGCGAACTTGGTGAGCATTGCAACTCTTATCTTTCAACATTAAATTATCGCACCTCAATTACGCCACAATTCTTGCAGATTTCAATCACCCCTTCTAAGTCAAGCATCTCATTAGTTCATAAGACGCCTTGAAATGGCCTAACAAAGAAGCTTGAGGAGGCCTATGTAAGTGGAAAAATAAACGAAACGAAATAATTTACCCATAGATTACTAAGAAAGCTGAGGCTTATTATTATCGGTTGAAAGCAGGTTTGAGAAGAAAAATGTAGTTGGAATATCATAAAAATCCAGCCAATGCTTGAAGGCTGAGTTGGAGTCGAATTCCAGATTGAAGTCACGGAATGACTGACAATCTTATTTTAAATACTGCTGCAAAATAATCACACCTTGAAAAAAGCTTAATTCACATTTAACTTACCAATTTATTTCTGCAGCTCATAGCTTCTGGTTTAATGTTCATAGATTATTGTAGGGAGGATGTATAATCATTGAACCTGTCAATTACGAACAAATAACCTTAAATTCTTCACACTTTGAACATAATGTTTGATGGAGTTAATTATAAGTGAGTTTTCGGTTACGAATATTCAATAAAACAAGAGTGGAACATAGGCATAATTGTGCTTACTTATGAGCAATGTTTATTCAGTGATTGCATGCACATCATTAATAAGATGAAAAGTGAGAAGGTTAATACTGCATATGACCAGCCGTTTGGCTACGACTTTGTTATTGAATACTAGAGCTGTAACTAGCCAATTAACTCTTACTCCCTGGCAGTTTTCTGTTTCCATTATCTCCATAACTGTTAAGATTATTAAATTTTTATTGCAAATTTGGTATATGAGTGCGCTGATGGGTCCTAATTTTGCAGATTTATCAGTTATCCGAACAGATCTGTCACTTAGATTTGCATATTTATGAAAACAACTCTCTGGATTTATGAAGGGAAGTGAGCTTCAGAAGAGTGGCGGTACATCTATGTGCAAATACAAAAAAAAAAAATGGCATCGAGAAAGGGAAGAAAACAGCACGACACTCGATGTATTGCCAATTTGCAACGAAAAAGATCGTTTTTAGAGTTGTTTATTGCAGTGAAAATTGAAAGAACGCGAATTGTCAGCATTTAAAACCTTTCATCTTATTTATAGCTTTGTGCATGTCGGTGACAGCTAACGAGGAGAGAAGAGAGAAGAAGGCAAGGGAACGAGGAGCAGAAGTGAAAGGGGAAGAGGGGGAACAGTCGACCTCCATATCTCATTGAAAAGAATTCTATTCTACTGGATTTTGCTTTTTTCTGCCGAATATTTTTTAGCAAGTTAGCAATCATTATTGATTACACGTATTATTTTTCACCCTTTCCGCTATTCACTTATGTGTATAATTCAAGGTGTGGAAGAATTATATTGCAATAACTTGAGATTGTTTAGTCAACTCTGTTTAAGGAACTGTATATTGTTGCATATGACTGAAACAATTCATTCATAGTGCATCATTTTTCGCAAACGATGTTTCAATACGTGTGAGCAGGAAAGCTTAAATAACATTTTTTTTTTAAATGCATCGCTTCATTACTTCACTTTCGGACCAATGGCCGATAGCTATGATAAGCCCGTAACTAAGAGCAACGATCGTGTCAAACTTATCTATATGTTAATACCCTAAGGGAATGAATCTATCAAATATGGCAATAGCAAGCGTACCTCGTGCTTCATTTAGAGTAATAGCTCTTCTAGAGAAGGCTTATTACATTCCTATTCTATTTCCTGTCACTATCGAGAGGAAGAAGATGTGAACGAGGAATTGAACTTGGAAGATGAAAACTGTAAAATTACTTACTACATTCACTGAAAACTTCAGCTTAACCACTCTCATTTCAGCTATTAATTAGCTCATCAAAATATCTAAAACAATGAAATGAACAAGTATACTTCAATGTCGTCGAAAATGAATTAGTCTTATGGAAATCTACAATGCCTCATTATCTCAGTGTTGCATCCTATTATTTAAGGCCGATTTTCAATAGCTATTCGGAATTTAAATTATTATAGCTTATCTCAAACGCATTCATGATGTGTTAAAATATTGGCAGATTTGCCGTTGTTTTGGATGTGATAGCTATTCTTGCAACGCTTCGATCGTAGTGGAATTCGACTCACTAGTATAGCATAGCAATGATGAATGCCTTTAACGACTGTTGTCCATCTTTGACAGCTCAGCCGCTTTAGCAATCATTATTTATTGGTACAGCTGTATCATAGTGAATGTTTAACATTAATATGCCTATGATTTTAGTGGTGTCTAGAAAGATGAATCAGGTTGCCTATTATATANATAATCATTTGGGTGATAAATTTGTATTCAACCGCTCAGGTCGCTTAGTTCACTGTCAGGTCATTCTAAAAAAATATTAGCGAACACAAAAAAATGTTATATAATTTTAGAGTGATGCCGAACAAAGTATTTTCTTTTGAGATCTTTTCAGTAATATTTGTCAGTAATGTTCACGGCATCATATTAAATAGTTATTGCCTCAAATAAAACTCAATAACCTAAGCAAGTTGGAAAATGATGTACTTATCTATTCAATGAATACGGAAAGAGCAACGCTTTACAGATTATATGAGGAAATAGAGGTTCAAATTCATGATCATAAACAAATTTTTAGTGATGAGGGAAATTCATCGAAGCAAAACACTAACACAGAGTGTTAAATAAAAATAGAATTTCTTATTCATCTAATTAATGCCATAGTTGCTGGAGGAGATGCTAATCAATAGTGAACTAAAGAATTTGCATAGTTTGCGTTTGAATATCTCAGACTTTAGCTTCAACATGAACCACAACCGTACACATAGAGGTAAGTATTTAATTTACACATAGAGGTAAGTATCGAAGCTATTTTGTTGAACCATCGAGATGTAAAAAAGATGTTTCGTTGCGGTAAATAGCCAGACGACTATGGGAATGAGGTGTGCTTTGTTCTGTGTGTATGCCTCTAATCGTAACTCATTATATGTATGCGCTATTCAACCAACAATATACGTCTTTTGTCAACGATTAAGTCGGTGGCTTAGGTCAAGGCTATCAATGAATGACTCGCCACGATAAAAAAAAAAAAAACTTCATCCCGTTAATGTTGCTGAACCAAGGAAATAAGCACTTGAATCATTTCCATTTTATAGAGAAAATAATTTCTAAGGCTATAAAGTTTACAATTTTTTTCATCAGTGGAGCACATTTTCGAGCAGCATACAAGTATATCACAAAAAATCTAAAAAATATGTAACAATTCAATGAAATGAATGATAAAAGTTGATAAATTATGTTTTTTTTCTTTTGGCACACTCACTTATCTCTATCGCTTAGGTCCAAGCTGCAATGTGCAAATTTTCCGAAAAGAAAATCAAGACCTTGCACCACCTTTGCCTATATAAAACCAGTATATTCAAAAAATTTTCAAGAATTTTTCTCCCTGATTTTGGTGGTGCGTTTTCCCGAATGAAAGAGTTTACCAGCTGATTTTTACGAGTAACCTGGATTTATTTCTTGGTCAATCAGGTAACAATATGATGGTTCTTATATTGGTTCAGAAAGCATCCTACACAGTAGCAAATCGCTAAAATACCAGCTCGAAGCCGAAAGTGATTGTAAAGTCTCTTCACTTTTCCAATAAAGATAAGCCCTAATATCTCGTTATCTGTTGGAGGTACAGCAATTGTTTCCTGCTCCTTCCCATAACAGAATGATATCATATTTATTAACATATACCCTGAAGATCGTTTGCTAGGCTAATTTGTAGTAAGTTGTAGGTAATGCTCGCTGCTAAGCACTTGTGTACGCTTGCCTAAGCCTAAATGACAGGAGTTGTGGAATTTGAAATCGAGAAATTTCGAAATTCATAGTTAAATGTTCACAATATTTCAAACTTTCTTTCTAATATAAATCAGAATAACGTTTCAGTTAATAGAATATAGTAATATCTTCTTATTGCAACCAAATTTGTCGTCAAAAACTTGCATATTTTTAGCATAGAATTATAGTGCAAGTACGGAAGGCTATGCCAAGCAGACTTCTTCACTTCGGGTCACAAAGCAAAGATGGACGTCTGTTCGACAGAGATTTCTTCTTGTCTACAAATGAGAGCACTTTACCCACTGTAAGCGTCATTTGTTTTTCGGCACAATGGACGCGCATCGATGAACGTTTATCATTGACTGCCGAAGAGGGAAATCAACCGATTCAGCTATCAGTTCTCTACAATTTAACTGCTTACTTGGCCAATAAATGAACTTTAACTTTGAAGCGTAATTTACTACTATAAAAAGTGATAGTATAATAAGAGCACTGGTGGGAGGAGAGTGATAGGGGGATGGGTACCACTCCGTCAGCATGATATCACTGGGTCTAGAGAGTATAAAAATTGGCTTTATGTAGGCATTTTTTGCGCTTTCTTCGGCTGACGCAAATTATGTGCAGATGAGATTATGCACACTCCTCTGTCAATCTATGTCAATTCGAACAGTGCTCGCATGTAGGCCGATTTCGGGCCTATGACCGAAACATCACTCAACCTATCATCGAATCCGCTGTTTTATTCCCTTCCACATTTCTGGCCTGGTAAAAGTTCCCAGATTTGATACACGATAGAACAAAAAATTCGTGCAAAATACATTTAGTTCTACAGTTCGATATCTGCAGATTGTGAGCTCGCCTTGCTTTATGATGCTCAGCTTTCATGAATCGTTCTTGTTTCAGCTAGTTCCATTAAAATGGCTACACGTCCAATACTATTTTTAGGGTATCACTAGAAATTGAAGAAATCTTTTGTTCGATTGAAGTAATAATTGTAAAATTGATCTCATATGGAAAGTGCAAAGGGGCATTTGCATATCTAGTGCAGTGAATACCTTTCAAAGTAAATGCCGAACATATCAAGGGATTATTAATCCTTTACGATTATATTATAGTTCATGATGATATGCGCTCAAGGATTAGAGGTGTTCTAGGTGAAAAATATTGATCTGCGAGATGCAAATTTCATATTCACGAAGAGCGAGGGATGGTAATCTAATATGTCACAAAATTACAAAACTCGTTGTGAGTGTTGAGCTTACAAAAATATCCTCTATTGAAGTATATTTATTTATTCAAAATGACAGTAGATGAAAGGATATGTTTCATCTAGCGATTAATTTTCGCTATTTCAATCATCGACCGAATTAAAGCTCACAATTCAACTTAGAAGAACCTTAATAGGCATTGAAGAAAGACAATTAAGAATTAATGGGAACAGTTGCTTTTCGATATATATTTAATGCAAAGCAATAAATACGAATGATACATTCAAGAGTTTATAAGCGTTGAATACGCAGCGATCGGAAAATGAATCAATGAAATCAAAAAAGATCACAGAGATTTTAAAATATGACAAATGAAAATTCTATTCTCCAATTTTGTCAGAAATAAAAATTAACTGTTTTGCAAACAAAAGTTTTCAATTTTTATTCTTTTCTTTAACAAGCGTATCTTCTGTTTTAAGAGATATTCAATGGGTGGAAAGCTTGTTTAAGACAGTGATATTAGTAGCAGGGACGTTGCTAGTGTCTCATTGAATGGTTTTTCAACTCTTAACAAACCTCTGCGAATCTATACTGACGATGAGCAAGTAACGGACGTAAATAGTAGCGACAACCACCTTGAATAGTGATGAAACCTTGAAAAATGATAAGAAAATTTTGCCTGGCTTTTTGTGACAGAAATTTCTTCGTTCTTTTTTTGCGTTATAACCGAAATTTTATTCTTAGCGAATGCATTCCTCAGGTAGTTGACCGATATTTTTGAAATGCGCTAAGTCTAAATCAAATTTTGATTACAACGGATTGTTTTACGGTCGGAAGAAATTTCGCTTGATTTGCAACGTGAAACGCTTTCAGTGTTACGTACATATTTTATCGAAATAGGTTGGCTAAAATTGTTTGCGTAGTTAATCGCATATTATTATTGCTGCCGAATTAATGGCCGCTAGCGGCAATGTGCTTGCAATCATCTGAAATGAAGATCATGATCGAGTGTTATTCATAGGCATTGCTTTGATTTGTCGGCCGCCTTATATATGTGCCGATATTCAAGCCGTTTGCTAATCCTTACGGCTCTCCATCAGAACATATGTTAAGCTGTCGAGATTCCCTCCAAGACAACTCCATACACTTTTCAACGCTCCTTCACTTTGTGGGATTTCGTGCGCCTGTTGCTCTTGTATACATCAAAACAAGTTTCTATGATATACTCAAAACGAGAGTATTTGTCGTTTAGAGTTAGTCGTGTTGTTTATGGAGTTAAGCTCAAGCAATCAGCTCCAGATGTGGAGTTTCGCTCCGTTTGTTGTCGTTTATTAGCATAATTGTCTTGCCTATTGAAGCAGTTTTTATTGAGAATCTTTCAAAGGTGATATATGACAGATGAAAAAATTTTGTGGCGTTGCTAAGATCATTCCAACCTCGAAATGGAAGAACTTAATCGATTGACATTTCACGAATAAGCCATACATGCTTATGACTTAAGTTGACATTTTATAACTTAATATTCGGTCAAATTTTTTTGAATAAAATGGAAAATAATTGCAATCAATCTAAACAAAAATATGATGCGGTTTAGGCATCTGGACAATGCGATGCGATGTGGGCATCTGGGATTCCAGGAGAAAATCGAGCAGAGGAGCTATGCTCGTTAACTTTTATGATTGTGCAAAGATAGAATGGTGCCGAAACGGAAGCCGCTGTTCGTTTAATTCTATGTGAACGTCGGAATAGATTTTCACAAAAATGGGATGAATATAGTAATGGTCAAATTACAAATAACAGTACCAATGAAAGTTAACATCTCGTGAAACAAAAAAGGACGGGTATTTAGATTCCAGTCTTACTGATTTATTTTTAGAACGCGAATAAAAAATATTAGTTTCCATAATTCAGGGTTGCCAGCTGAAAATCATATGCGATGAGAATTTCTCACTTTTAATAGACGCAAATATTTCGATTTACCACTAAAGCAATTCGCATGTAAAATATATTTTCGCATCCAAAAATTATTAAGTTTGCATGCCAACATTTTTGTGCTTACAAATTGTAATTTCGTTGCAAACAATCTCATTTAAATGCTTCCAAAAATAGCCGAGAAGCACATATAACGGTGCCGGAAAAGGCGTGCTTTTCAAGCTGTTACAAGCAAATCAAGCAAACACTTCGTGGGGAAACAAAACAGCGCTTCTATATGTAGCCTAAATTTATCAAATTTGATCTAGAGAAAATGGTGGTCGTTGTTTATCTAAACCTTAAGTCGGAGGTTCTCAAATGTTATCATAGCTCCCTCATTTCATCCAAACTACGGTGGAAAATATATCGAGATGAACAATGCCTCAGTATGCAGTTTTGTTTGAGCATTTCATTTCGTTCCTTTCATTCACTTACCTTTTGTTGTGTTATAACCTTGCCGACAACACATAAATTATATTTCCTTAATTCCATAATTCAAGCTTAATGAAGGTCTTAGAGGTACTGCTCACCTTTATACCCTTAGCAATTCTATTTCCATCAATAATGCGAGGATGTACATACATACGACTCAATTTGTGCGCTACACATAAACGTTTCCAATGAAAGCGTTTCGTGTCTTATACGCTTTTATTGAGCATGCATATTAGATCGCACTGCATTTATAATTAGTCATTCAGGCGAATCGTAGCCGAGCTGTCATGTGCATTGCCACAACTAATTGCGTGTAGACTTTAGGTACGCTTTGCTGCAAATATGCTCATTGGAAAACTTCGAAGCCTTAGATCCGTGATGATTAGAGGAAAGTCAACTCAGATGAACGGAATTGTTCTATTTGTGAGCTCTCATGGAGCTGAAACGTTACACATCGAGTTCACAGTTCAATTAGCCACCTTAAAGTATCAACGGTTTAACCGACTCTTTATTTGAAGACTTATGCAGCAATAAGGTGTTGCTTGCTATCTACCAAAAATTTTCAACAAGAAAAAATCATGAAATATAATCGAATTGAATTCATTCGATTTGAAAGTGCGATAAAAATTTATAAGAAACAAAAAAAGAGCAGGAAATAGTGGTAATATATGATGCTGATAAATTAAGATCTGCTTGCTTAAGGTAAGCTAAGTTTCACATGCAAGAAATCCTAGAAAAGGTGGTCATGTTAACGGGTCCATGTTGGTGATATGTGTTTATGGCCTGTGATTCCAATGACGACTCGCAAACAAAAATGCTAGCAATATTATAAATGGTTCGTTGATGTGGATGCTTCACAGTCAAATTCGTTGCATATGAGCAACTAGGCGTAGTTCAATTTCGAATGCACCTGTCGATGTGTGCACGATTGATGGTTATTTGAATGAAGCACTAATGGGTGAATTCCAATCATAGCTGATTAATGCACATCGAACTCTGCTAAGGACAACGCAATTAGCATAGTGAGAAAACACAATATAATCATAGAAGTGGATAAGCTCTAAACTCTTAAAATATATCGATAAATGATTCAATAAATTCAAAAAAAAAATCATTCCATAAAATAAGAAGCCGATATGTAGATAGTTTTGCTTCCAAATTGTAGGTAACAGTTAGGAGTAACAGGTGACGAATTTGTATGCACAAATTAAATGTAACATTAACAGAAACAAATATGACAAAAAATCCATCGTAAAAAGTTAACTGTATATAACTGATTACCGGAAGAAACAATTACAAATAAAATTTCCTTCAAATTGAGTAAGGATAGAGGAAAAGAATGAAAGAAAACGAGAAGTGATAATATTTTGGATTCAGTTCTCAAATATATATATATATATATATATATATATATATATATATATATATATATATATATATATATTCATAGACGTGTCCATGTGTTCTATTTTCTAGATGAATAAAACACTCGTAGAAGGCGGCGATTCGAAGAGCGCAAAGCATTCGATAGCACTTCATTTAGAGATGCAACTAATTGCATCATGATGTAGTGCTATAATTTGCCGACTACATTAGACGATATTCCATCATGAGGCAATCTCTTGGGGATTCATTTCAATTTGGAATACGATCGCTAACTAATCAACAATGACAAGTTTTCTCAATATACAATTATAAATAATACTCGTATTATATTGGCTAATATTTGCGAACTTTTTTTTAAAATGAGAACTTCAATAGATTTAACATCGAAAATTATAAAAATTATGTTTAAATTAAACGATAAATTTTTTGCGGAAATTTGCAAACATCTAAATAAATGAACAGTTTCATCGATGAATTTCTCGAAGAAAAATTCTTTTTAGCAGGAAAATTTTTTTCAGGCCTACATTCTTTATTACTCTCTCAAATACGCTATCACTACTTTTACAAACATGACGAAAAAATTATGCATTGAGCAAAATGGCGATAAAAGAGCATCACGGCATTCGCGTTCAATCACATATCACCCTTTAATTAGCGGCGGAAGCTAACGACTCCGTTGCGTTTTTAAAACATTAAAAAAAGTAAAGACATAACCTACTAGAAACTATAAAAAACAGTGCAAGTAAATGTCATATTTGTTTGTGGATGAAAGAGGAATCGTCGATGCGTTATGCATAATTAGTATAATAGTTCATGCAAATATTTAATTCAAAATTTTCGTTTATTAGCAACAAGAATATAAAACCTAGAAATAGCAATAAAGAAAACACATAAAAAGTGATATTGTTAGTGCTACAAGATGAAAAAAAAAATCAAAGAAAGATAACAATTCTGATGATTATCCTCTACTATATTGCTTGAGGCAATAACGATTTTACCAATCAATTAATACTTAACAAATTCTACCAATGAGTCTTTTTAATTTCTAAATCATCATAAGGCAAATACATTCATTTCTACAACTATGATAGCGGGCATAGACGATGTGAATACGATAATTTGCAATCGTTTCATTGGCTTCGGCCATGACCTGATAAAGGTTAGCACTTAATACAAGCTACAGTGCATTTACTTCCCGTATTTTGTTCATATAACAATGCCAAACAAAACGTTCTATACGCCATCCTATGCGCTCATATAATTGAGAACCCACCAATACCATTGATCAGCAATGATGTATCGGCAGTCAATTGAAGCGGTACACTATTCTATAATAACCTCCATCATTTAGTCAATGCACGAGGTGGGAATAACATGTGCAAACAGAAAGCAATTACCATCGATTCATATAAGTGAACATCGATAGAAAATATAGTGAGATGGAATAGTTTCTTAAACAAGCGAAATTTTCTCTCAGATGGATGATTAGAAAAATGAATCACTTAAGAAATTCGATAGGAAAATTTTTTACAATACGTAACCAAATGTGTCCTTCAGTCGAAAAAAAAACGTTGGAATGATAGGATTACTATGTTTTATATATAATTTTCCACATTTTTTGGCATCATTTCAATAAAGTTTTGTAAACTTCAGCTTATAAAGAATATTATACAGCTTCTTTATATGTATCCGCTTGTCTCTCTGTTTGCTCTACAGTTTCAACTCAAAAACCATCGAAGCTGAGGTTATGAGATTTGATAGGTGTAATTCACATTAGAAGATGACTTCCAGTACGATGGTTGAATTTTCATTACAATAGCATTCCAATCACAAAACAACGATTCATCAACAAAAGGCTTATAAAAATGGGCAAAGTGGCAGAAGTCAGGCAAAATTTTGTGATCGAATATTGCAATTTGTGAAGTGTGCTGCAAAATGACATTTTCGATGAAGAATTTCACCACACAACGACCAACAACATAAAAAATGGGAATGATTTTCGATGTGTAAATATTTCAATTTAGATGCAAAAAATCCCACTTATATCTGTTCCCAAAGGAGTGCACGTCTACTCTTCATAAAATGTAAACATTGTGGAGTGTATATGATCGAAATATCAAACTTTATTTCCGTCGATGGTTTAGGCACTGTTCATGGACCACCCGACATTAGGACATTCGAAAATCATTTGTCACCTATGAGCTCCGGATGAGGAGGGGAGAGGGAACTCATAGAAAATCCTTTCGGAGGCGATCGAAGTTCGATGCCGCGAACGCCAACACTAATGGTGAGGGAGAGCGAGGTGCACCAATTCGCAATAAATGAATATTTATTTAATTTCGCTGTTCACGACGACAATCCTAATCAAATCGCGAAAGCGCTCATTACGAGACTCATCAAATTTGGTTGAAATAGAGCCAAGAGCGGCCTTCGTTTACTCTTTACACGAATCTTGCAACAAAAGGAATATTGCTCGTCCTTATATTTCCTTGTATTCTTCATATGTCTTATCTCAAGCTACCGTATATCTGTTGGTTGAATGAAGGGATTCGTCTGCCTTCACGTTACAATGCCTTATCACTTTTCTGAATACTGTTGGAAATTCGAGTCCTTCAATGGTATGTATCGGCAACATTCGAATCAATGTAATAGAAAAACTTAATAATCGCGATTGATAGGGCACAGCCATGTAACGAAATGAAAAATCCAGAAAGCACTTAGTCATATTGAGCATTGCAGACTTATTAAAAAACGGCGAGCGTTCCCATGTGCATCGCGTTCTCCTTTTCGACGCGTTCACAAATATGCCTTTTTATTTGCACATTACAGATTGTCATTTGTATCTATCTATCTATATCTATCTATCTACCTAACCAATCTATATATCTATCTATCTGCCTATATATATATATATATATATATATAAATATATATATATATATATATATATATATATGATATTTCTAGACCATAAAACTGCAAATACTTTAAACTGCCTCAGGTAACATACCGACATAATCCCACATCTGCACCTGGAGAAAATTTCTTTAAATATATTTCCACATTTATAAATAAAGAAAACAGTAAAAATAAAAATATGGCCTACTATAATATTTTTATACAAAAATAGGGCGAATAAACAGAATCTCTTTTCATAAACACTACAATATTGAAAGAAAACAAAACTATATAGCTATACACTTCCATCATCTTGATATCTCGTACAATTTTTCACATCTATTCGCTATGAACGGTCACCAAGTTGAATTGTGTTGAGACCGTAGCGATCATCACTTGATCATGATTTAAACCACTTTTCTACAATATATGTATTTCATTAATTTAAGCTAGTTATATCAATTTTTAAAATGTTTTTATTACAAGTTCAGAATATGCAAAATTCTTTCGTTCAAGAGCTTCAACCTCCTTAGTTCCTCGATGATACTCATATCATTTTGATGATACTTTCTAAGCGTTAGTTCTAGTCGCAAACGAATTGCTAAATTTGAGCTCGAAGAATTTTTAAAAAAAAAACCAATAGTCCTCAGGATGACGCAACCATAGACCTTTATTATTATCATTGATTTATCACTGGGATCTACTTTCATAGATATATTCAGTGTTCATTCATAAAATATTATTGAATCTATAAGATAAGAAATGTTTCGATGATATTTTTGATGCAACCATTCATTAATAATTTTCACTCTTTTTTCGCATGAAAAATAGAGAAATTTTTTTTCCTGCTCAGGTGATTTTTCACTCTAAACTTTCATGCCATATAAGGAAGCATTTAACAGAAAGTACATAGATTAAACTACTTTTCCGTAGCTTCTTTAAAATGTAACAGAATACTACTATTTTGGGATTTTCTGCCTTGCCATTTTGGACTATGCTAAATATGCATATTTATTCGCGTCTAAGTGATAGTAGAGGAAGTGAAAACATGCTTGAAAATATTTATAATCATGATCTATAAAGTCATTTGGAGAAAGGAGAAGAAGCATTATATATATATATATATATATATATATAAATTAAAATTCTTAATACCTGTATTCCTTTATTTTGACCATTAATTGCACTCGCTACTTTTCCACATGCTTGAAAACCAACTTTGTCGTCGTTCGTCGAATATACCGAATAAATAAATGCTCCCTCATATCGTGATCTAAACACCATAAATTGCAGTGTTTAATTACCATACTATGTTGATATGTCTTCATGGTTTATTCCCTTATAATGACACCTGTAGCATAGGTAAATGCGTCTTAGGTAGAGTGCAGGAATTGAGCATTCGGGTTTGCTTTCAAAAAAGAAAAACAAAAGACAAAAAAAACAAGGAGCACTCATGAATTTCTACAATTTTGCATTATTTCCAACTCATTGGATTTCAATTCTGCGCCTAGCTAGTCAAAAAAATTCCCAACTTTGTAGATAAGTTTGCGGAAGCAGTTTGATGTGCTAAAGTTTTGTTGACTCATTGCATGCGTTTTTTAATCTATATAGCCAAAAATTTTGGTGAAAAGAATCACAACACACCTATAGTGCTTAGTTATGATATGCTTATTCGCTTGTTTGCTTGCAAAAGGATGCAGTCTTCTTTGAGAGGTGACCGATAAGAAATGCAATTCGATCGTTTGCAAAAAAGCGTATATAATTTTTGAAGATTTCAATTGTTTGCAATTCTTTTTGAAAGCCTTCCACGTTTTTCAGTGATTGCTTTATATGCTAAGCGAACGTACCTGGAGTTGATATCCGCCAAAAATCGTGAATTACAGTGCATGCCGTTGTTGAGATTGCAACTTCCAAATGGTATTATGCAGAGGAATGAACCGAAATTCGCACCTGCCACTCCAACAAACGTGTCGACTAATGCCGTTAGTGAACCACCTATTTGCTCACCCGTATCGACACAAATTCCACCCATTATTGCCTAGATTTAATCAATAGTCATCTATTCTCATTATTTTTGCATATTTCATGGCAGCCGAATGCTTGCAAATCGGTTTATTTTCTATTTTGCGATAGAGGAAAAAATGCGCTTAGCAAATAGATGCTTGATGATTTTTAAATATCTAGTAGTTTTCATATTCAGCGGATTTTTATAAAGTTATACCGAAATTTTTTATACATTTTAACTGCATTGTATTGAAATGAATGAAGCTTACAAGCCGTTGAATGCTGTTGAATTTGTAACTTCTTTTCTTCTTTCATATTCCATTTTTTTTTTATTCAGAAGATGAATTGTATTCAAGATTTTGAACTTAATAAACATCTCAGTGAAAGTAAGTTAAGCTCTAAACATAGTGAAAAAAATACAATCGAATTATATCATCATTTTTATCAAAACTTTCTGAATATTCCAATAGAAATTTATTGTAAAATACCTTACGAGCAATCGGTGATCCCATCGAAAATGCAAGTATATCAACTTTTGAACTTGTATATGCGCTTACCGCAATTATCAGCTCTCTAATCTGAAATTATCAGAAAAAAATGGCTATAACTTTTTCCTCCATCAAGTATAGAAATGCTAAGAATATTTATCGAGAAATAACTAAGCACTATGTGAAGGTATTCGCACAACTGAAATAATGATATGATTTACTAATTCTCTATCAAAAAAGTCAGTATTCCCTTGTAGTGTTCTTTATACGAATCGATCGTTTCCTTTTAAAATACGAATAATTGACGTTCGAAAAAGCTCTCTGAGAGCATAAATCTAAATCCTTTAAGCTAGAAATAAGGTAAAAACTTTACATTGCAAGGATCATGTGCAATGATTCGACCAACGTGTCCTAATGACTATTCATAGAATTTTTATTGAAAAATTTTATGTCAAGATCCTATGTTCAGTACTTCTGAAATTATTCGTCATTTTGAATAGAAGATAAGTGAATTCATCCAAATTTTTGCATTTTTCAGTATTAATAACGAAGCGAAAATTGCCTATTTGTTGAGTGGAATTTTCTTACGTGGGTTTGATGCAAAAAAATATATATATAATAGAAGCGGTACTATTAATAACTCTTTGAATTTTTATTACTTGCCCACTCGCCACCTTTACCTAAATATGTGGCTTAATTGCTGCGGCGAATTCGAACGTAGATATTCATACATGCAAATATTTACGCTTATTGTTGATAAAATCTAATACGTTACCTCAATTAACTTACCCTTTTAACAAAATCACATTCCATATTAACGAAAAGAACGTTAGTTTTGCCAGCATCCCCAAAGGTGGTGGCAAAAACTTCTGCATCCGTGTAGCCTTTCGCGATGAAGTGATCTCGAATAGCCGAAAAGCGATCCGCTCGATTTGTGATTCCATGAACGATTACGACTGGTTCATGTCTGGAAAACAATATTCGGATAGCGACTCCTAATTACACCAATTTTATTTTTGATTTATGACATGTCTGGTCATGAATATCTATATTGAAATCCTCTGTTGTTTTTCTGCATCATTTGTTAATCATACTCAACTATTAGAATAATAAAAGGTACGGTGTTAACTGGCGAGGAATGTGTTTGCCTCCTCCAAAACTTCCACCTGGACCGAGATCTGCTCGATTGAGGCGCTCTGCGAACTTTGCGCCATAGCTGTTCGATACCCAGTTAAGGAACGTCGGTGACATAGATGCCACTGATTGACCTATCAGTAAGGCAACGAGAATCAAATATTTCATATCGTTCTGAAAGGTTACAACTTAATTTTTTTGCATTGCTATTTTGGTAATTAGTTCAACTCATGTTAAGTGATAATAAGCTCGACCTCATCTTTAAGATGAGTCTGACCTCATCTTAAATAGTAACAAGCTCGACTCTGCGCCATCTCACGGACAACCATGACGTTCATTTCACCTCTTCCTCATCATATTAGGTTTACGTTTCGACAGAATAATAGCTTATAAATGAGACGTTTGGAAAAAAAGCTTTCTTTGTCGAAAATTTCTAATGGTTGAGCGACGACGTCTTTGGTTGATAATTTGCTGTTATTGATAATCTTTTGTTGGCATATATGGACAGCGAGTTCTATCCCACCCTGGGCCACGTTTGACGGTTCCAATATCCACCCAAATGAAGCGAGTGGGTCACACAAAAAGTAAAACAATGACAAACGAAACTACGGGTGAATTCAAAGTAAATCATTTCATGTCAATGTTATCTTAGCTAAAATTCGATTCAGACACAGTCTTTTTTACGATTAATGCTATCAACATTATCAGAAAAATTTATATTCATCCTTCAAAAAGATTTTCTTCTTCTGGAAGAATGGTGTTTATTAGTTAGAGGAAAAGAAACGAAGTTTTGCTTCATCGAGAGTTCCTAATGCATTCAATGAAGCGGAATTAACTTAATAATTGAGAAATATAGACATATCATTTTCGGTGAATATTTCCGACGTTTTCTATAGCTTTATTCAAAAAAAAATACGAGAAATAACGCAATAAAAAACTAGTTGATAGTTCAAAACAAAAGAAGAGTAGCAAAATACGCGATGCCAGTTAACTGCAGGAATGTTCGGTCTTTCTTCGCTCATCGTGAACATTTCTTCATCACAACTGATCGCTTGAATGCTTCGCCTACGACGAGTCTTATGATGCGCATAGCTGCAAAACTTTCCGGAAAACCAGTTGTCAAAAATCTTTCTATCTTTGACAGGAAATTATCATTATCACTACGATTAGACCGTTTTATCTCTAATTTGCATGTCTCAAGAAAACTTGGCTAACCAAATTTAATTCTGGAATGCAAATGTCATAGCAGATCTGTTGCTTTTAGAGAGGCTAAGATAACAAAAAGAAGTTCCTTTGTCAATTCTCAGGACGAACTTCTAAACAGATCGTACAGCGTATTTAAGAAAGACAGTTTATTATCAGTAACTGGCAGAGGTTTACGAGCGAATTTCTAGTTCATTTGAAGTGATCATTCTTCAATAACAAGATAACCTCTCTAAATCAGTTGCGTTTAATCGATTCAGTTTGAATGTCGGGGTTATAACTAATGTCAAAAGTAATTTTCATTGTATGCTGGTCATTGTTCAAAACCGAGTTTACATTCTATCATTCGACACTAAATTAGAACCCCTGGTTAGCGCGATGTCGAGTAAGTTGTTCTTTCTGGTTATGTTGTCCACTAACTGAACTGACAAAATTTGCATGCAAAATTTAACTTATTTTTAAAAAAAGTTACAATTCAACAGTAGGGCAGCGTAGATTCCAGGTGATACCGACTAGTCCAAATTCACCTGTAAAGATGACCGTTCAGGTGCTTAGCTCTAATTGATCGGAAAATGATAGATATGTTTCGATACGTTCCATACCACTCTAAGGGGCTATAAACACATTTATCAACAACAGCGCAGCCGATCGGTTCTATTCACACAACAGTAGCTTCAAACACCTTTTAGCATGCGAACATGACCTTTCGTTAATCGCGAATGAAGTAAACGAGCATAGCCTTTCGTGTACTTCAGTTTTCATTCTAGAACGGACAAGCATTTCTAAAATCATGAAGCATTGCTTCCTCCAGGCCGCACAAGAATCGAAAGGCTACAGGTGCAAATAGGTGAGAATGCAAACAAGAAAAAAAGAGGAATGCGACAAATTTGCTTTGAAATTGTATTTCGGCGGAAACATGACGTCGATGAGCATGAAGAAGGGACAATGAAATTGGTCACTGGCAACTTTCCTCCAATTCCGTTAGTAATACGCTATTGATCTCTCAGCCAAATTGTGTCCCGTTTCATGGCCAAACTAGGCAAAGGGTAGACCGATTAGATCAGCGGGAAAGAGTTATAAAAGAAGAGGAAGATCCAATTTCGCCCACCAATTACACGCTGTATTTCTTAAGTTATCTAGAAAAAAGTGCAGCCTTGTCTAAACCTATTTGGGCTCACTAATATGAACAGAATTCAACCTGCATAGCAAATGGAGGTGATCAAGGGATTTAGAGGCAATTAGTGTGACATAGTTATGGATTTCGCAACAAGTCAATGAAAGCCGGTTTTTCTCTAGAATGAAGTTTCGAATAATTTCAAACTTTTCTTGCAATCAATCAATCAATCAAAAAAGATATAAAAATGCTCAAAGGAACAAGATTTTCGAATCAACGAGAAATTAACAAAGAAGATTGCATATGCCCACTTTGTGAGATGTTATATCGTCACATTTGGCGATCGCCTTTCGTATTCACGTCTTAATCACCAATCGCGAATCGTTCGTTTTCATTCCCTTTCACCAAAACTTTCACATTTTCTATAGAGTTCGAGTTCAAGCTCGAAGCTGATGTAGTGTCGGTCCAATGACTTCATTCCACTGATGAAACGATATCACTCTGGCGCTTCGCTCTAACTGAATCATTCGTGTAGGCAGCAAACTCCCTACAGTTATCCCGCGTTTACCACCAATACTCAGTCATTAAGATACAGACTCGATTCAATTATTATACAATAAGAATCACGCTTGCGAATTCATTAATTGCAACTCCACCTTTATGCAATATTGAAATAATGCAATAATTGTTTATAGGAATATATCGATGATGAGTATAGCCAATAGAATATTGCTATCGCTATTTCTATTATTCGAATTTATTTCTGCTGATTTTACGCCACATTTTCGTGCATTTATTCAAAATAACTATGGTATTGGTTATGTGGAGTTGCTTGAACGTACCGATTTGGGACTTGACGCTAGTTTTGGTGGTAAGGAGAATGGAGACGAAGAATTACACAACCAAGCGGTGATTCTCGTTCATGGAATTACGAATAAAATTACACGATTTCAGGTTGAATTTTTGAAAATTTTCAGAAATATTTCCCTTTTTCATAAATTTTTCATGTGTGCAAACTATTCTCAACTCTTCTCACGCATTTTGCTGTCAGAGAAACAGTTAGTGATACGGAGGGATTTGAGGTCATAGAGACAGCCTTTTTGATGAAGCGTTGGTCAGAATGACGAAATTTGTTCGGTCAGAGTGACAAAATTTGTTCGATCTAAGCGACAAAATCCATAAGTCTGCTGCCGTCTTGCTCAGTAGTTGCAACAGAAAATAAAGCTGTTCCTAATGGGTGTTTGAGAAACTTTCTTCCTTTTAGCATCCGAAAGTATAGACGAGTAGAAGATTATATGAAGCTTTTAACTGCTTTAGTCGGATTTTCATATTGACCAAATTTCGTTGCTAAAAAAGTTTATTTATGAAAACGGAGAAAACTACTTCGGCAGACGATTCGATGACTTGATGACCTGCTTGTTGGTATTAGTAAAAAAAGAGATTTTGCATTTTATGCAAGCAAAGTTATGACTATAGAGGCGCTTATTTAACACGACAAAGTATGAGGTCTATTTGTGATGTGATACAATAGATTCTGATCAATTGTTTTAGGGAATGGTGAATCATTTGCTCTCAAAAGGTTATTCAAAATCTGAAATCTATGGTATTACATGGGGTGATGCAGGTGCTACACCGGTTGGATTAGTCGATATGAAGTGCACATATGTGAGAGCGATTAGGTATGTTCATATATGTTTCATCTCTAAATTAACTTATGCCTCGTGTTATTGCCTTGTAAAGGCCTTTAGCAGTTCGGTTTGATAATGTACCAATGTCAGCGATGCCCAACTACGAGACGATCTTCGCCAATGACCAGGATTTCACTGGAAAGCAACTTAGCGCAAGATAATTTGCTCCAAAGAAGTCTTCAGAAATTTGGCGACGGAGAGTCTCCTTTGCATTTACTGTACGGAAGGTATGGCACATTGAAAAAAAAGAGTTAAAGATTAGAAAGTTCCAAAAAAAAGACCGACTCGATCAACTGAGTTTGGTTTCATCGGTTACTTTGCTTTGAATGGTGTGTTTGTGACAACCAGGAAAAAAAGCAAGTTGGAAGTCTCCTATGTGGTAAGGCACAATTTCTGTAATCTTTTTCGCAAAAACTTTCAAAAATTTTTCGCTTTCAAGCATGATTTGGAAAATTATAGGATGTCATAAGGATATGAAGTGCATCTGCCATACAGCTCAAGTCGAACTTTAGCGATTTAGGAGTTGTAATTATTCGACAACTAGTCTAATAGATCTCTAGGAATTTCATAAAATTATACCCGAATTATTTAAGGAGTTTAATAATCGCTGTGCGGCAATATACAGGCACACGTGTTGATATTATCGCATATTCGATGGGTTCACCGATAGCGAGAAAAGCGATCCTTGGCGGAAATTGTGTCGACACGAGGGAAATCCTTGGTACTTTGATAGTGATATTTCTTTCAAACCTGCAGCTTATATATATTTACTTGTTCAGTTATTTATATTTTAGAGGATTGCTGATGCATAGCGGTTATCGCATAATGCAAGGTGGCAGAGCAGAAAAAAGCGGTTATGTTACAATAAAAAGTCATGTCAAAGATGCGTATACATATGTACATGTGTATATATGTACACGCATCAGTAACATTTCTATCTTATCTATACATATAGCTGACATCTATGATATTCTTGGTATTCTCACATTTGTGATATAAAGCAAAAGACTTTAAATTCACAGAATAATTGGAACGCTATTTCGATCTTTAAATAATATTCCAATATTTTATATTTCCTCTCTCAATGCACGAGATCTACGTTTCTTTGGCATTAAAAGATACTTAAATTGTTATATCATTTTCTGCACTTTCATATTGCAAATTGAAAATATTCGATATTATTCTGTAGCATAGAAAAAAGTGTAGCTTACAAAGTAAAAACTGAGATAACAGACTTAGACTTAGGTGATAATAAAACTTAGGTTATGCTAAACTAAACTTAGTCTTTAGTCAAGACTTAAATGATTGATAATTTTTTGATAGCTGAGAAGATCGTTCCCGATTGAATTCGATTCCATAAATTTCCATTCTTCTGATAGCTGCTGCAACCGAATGACCCATTACTGAGCCTAATATTTCGATATCATTTATTGCTTAAGACCTATCATTTCTACCGCGTATATAAAACAACAGATCAAGTGAGCAGACGAAACTAATAGCCAGCACAGAACTCGTTGGTATTATTTGCGATGACTTAGCATATACACATATTTGACATGTTTTGTTATAAGTAGCTTTAGTCTGACTCAAACTTTAGTAAGAGCTATCGAATATGACGAGACATAAGCAAAAATATGATGGTACTTAATGGTATTTGAGTGAAAATATAGTGGGGCTTAATGAGCTCTTGCAATTGATATAGTGGGAACTCAATAAGACTTAAGTAGAAAATGATGTTAACTGAAAAAGTTGGCAATCATCTCTTGTTTCATTCTTTTATCATCTAAAGTATCAGCTATTAGCTGATTAACGACCGATCAATCAATTTATTCACTGATCGTATCATAATTACGAGCATAAAATTTGGCTATAGCAATTGTTTTCATTGAAGGACCACCATTAACCGAGTTGATCGATACATTCTTGAGTGTGGCAGGAGCGAATTATGGTAGTGCGCTTTGTTTTGTGCCAATACCTATGGGAACTTGCAATAAACGAACAGGTCTTCATTGTCAATCGACATTCCTCAAAGATATTAATGCGCAAACTCGATATGAAGGAGCATTCATATTCAGCATATTCTCTACCGCTGATGAAAAGGTTAGTTGTTCCATTTCAATTTATCGACAGTAGTTGACGAAGTGAACAGTCCGATATTCTATGCCAACAACATTCTTGTGAAATATAATGGCATATTTATCCTCTTACGTTACGTAAATTCCAGGATTTTATGCATGGGCACTTATATAGAGAGAAGCAAATATCAAAAGAATTCGAGGAAATACTCGGGAAAATTTAAACAATCATAGAAAATGGAGATTTTTTTTTTTTTTTTTTGAAATCAGATAGAAGAGTAGGTGAGTAAAATTGGCGAGGCTGGAATGGAGGGATTGAGAAAGAAATACAAAGAAAACAGAAATCAAATGGTTAATTCTATGGCAATAATATCAACTCATCACCTTCTCCCTTTCCTGTGAAATATGTCTTCTGCCTTATCATTATCATTAAGCCACTTTATCATTACAGGTTGGTTTCCGCAGTTGTGATCGACTAGTTAGTCCATTGGTTGGAGGAACTGGCTTCGTGAAAAAGGATTTACTCAATCATGATCAGCTAATGGATACAACTTTAGAAATGCAAAGGAACTTCATTCAAAAGCATCGACCTGTTTGATAAATTGAATCAGTTAGCATGGATATGTACAGTAAGGATATCATCCCTATGAATAAAATTTTTAAATCTTTTTGTTATGCATTTGCAATGTTAATGAAACTTTCTATAATATGAACAAGTAAGAACCACCATACCTTACTGGCCATATTGGGCAATATTTGTGCAGTGTCTCAATGCGTATAAGGTGTATGCAGAGAGCTGTCTCGCTCGATTCGACAGATCACAACATTAGAACTTCAAAATTGAAAGATTAGAGGAAAAATATAACCATATGATGGTTCGGCAGTGACCTGCCAACTTCGAAGAAAGTTGGCAACGATTCTGACGGCATTATTGGGTGACAGCTCCGGAGCTTCGTTGAAACTTGTTAGAATATGCTCATCAATTCGAATTTCCACGAAATATCTCTTGTATAGAGTTAGCAGCAGGTAATAGCACCCGCAATTCAACCTGTGAAATCATGTCGTTCAATCTGTGTACTTAGCTGTTGGTGTTTTTTAGACCATAGTTAATGATTTTCATCCACGGGTCTATTTGTTCGTTTCTTTGCGCTTTTTTAAGAGCGTTTATATGGTCGTTCGCAAAGATGATTTTCTGATCGTTGATTGAATTAGTTTTGCGAATCAATTTTTAGTTTTTATAAAAAATTCATTCAGCGACCGTCGACCTAATTTCCTGATGAATAAATAAATTTTCATACTTGTTGAAACCATTATGGAAACTTTATTGTTTTAACAATAAGAAAAGTATAATAACCATATGAATTGTAACGAAGCAATTAAAGCAAGCCAATGAAATATGGCGAGAACATGTCACAATACCTCATACGTTTTCCTTTTTTTGGCATATCTGAGTTAGACATTGATTAGTTATGCATTTTTCAACCACAACAATGATATATTCTAGAAATTTATCCACCATTACGTTTATTGTATTGCGATCAGCCGAGAAAACTATTCCAATCTAAATATGACATGCTGTCCATTTACGGTTAGTCATATTAGCAGAGATCATGTCATGAAACTAAAGGGGGGATTATTTGTATTGAAAAATGAGCTCGAAATATATGCTCGAATTATTTCAGCCTAATCGTTTGAATGTGTGGTTGCATAGAGCACAAAATAATCGTTGGATGGCTATTCGTTTAACTCTTTGAATATTTTTCGTCAGATTTCGATCATTCCAAATAAAATAAAAAAATAGAAAATGGTGTCAGTGCATTTTAATTTTATATTCTTCTCATTAAAACAATCAATTTGAGAAGTTACAAGTAAATAATAAATTTGCTAATCATTACGAACATATGACGTTGCCAAATGAATTTCTTGCAAAGTGTACAAAAAACAGAAATAATACCTCATATGACCTTCATGCCCAATTGTAGAATTGCCTTTACAAAGAGCGCTGCACCTGTATGAATCTGTTATTGTCTGTATTTGTCTGTATATGTCTACATGAGTCTGTAGGGGTCTATATCTGTCCGTCTCTCTTATAATTTCAAGTCGGAAATCAAACTGCAAAATTTCGCATTAGCAATATAGATAGTAAGATTCGACTTTATGAAAGTCTAAAGCGTTAAAAAATTCAAAAAATTTGCAACGCAATTTTTGCAACTGATCGGATGATAATTTAAAGCGCTCCGATTGCAAAAGAAAAAAAAAAAAAACTTTTTAGAGAAAATTTATCGCAATGCTTAAAGCGATTGAAATATCGACGTATTGCTTCAAATATTTTATTTTTCTTTTTTTATAAATAAGCTATGAGGGTTAAATTATGAGAGTTGTTAAGTAAGAAAGTGCAATGCAATATTGTGACAGCTGCTTTCGCATACCATTCCATTTGCCTGAATTGATATATCTTTCGTTGAGAAATTTGTGTTGAGTTAGCAGTTGAATGCATCAAGCAGAATAATAAACTTACATTTAAGTACTTATAATGCCTACCCACATGATCAATTGAGAACAATTAATTCAAATATGAAACTACACTTTTTGCAAGTCCTTTATGTTCTCCGAGTTTTTTTGCTCGGACATGCGAGTTTCAAGCTGTTATGTCTTTCCATACGTCTCAACATGAATACATGAATTGAGTCGAAACGCTTGGCAAATAGCCAGGTCTTATAGACTAAAGCGGCAAGTATGAGTGATACATGAGCGATGGATTGTATAGAAGACTTGGGGAACTCATTTACTTTTGTACTGATTTACTCAATCGTTTATTTAGTTATTTATTGTTTCAAGTGTATTGTGTTATCAAACTCTATTCACATCGTAACACTTGAAAGCACATGTTTTTTGCTTATTCGATTTTATTACACTCTTTATTGTATCAAATATTTGTTTGAAAGGTAAATTCCCTTTTAAGTTTATCAAAAAATAGACGGAATGTTGGAATATACACTAATGGAAACTTGTGCTCACCGAATCAACCAGTCCTTTCTGCTGTCAACAATTAATCAGCAACTTTTCAATGAGACCTTTATATTTTAACTCATCAAATACCTCTTTCCTTAAACTGTCTTAAGAAATTAAGTGTTGCTTCATTAAAGCGTAGCTTCATAGAGCTGCAATCCTTTCGGCTATCACATATTGATTATGAGAGCTCAAACTCGGTAAATCCGTTTCACATAAATGATTCCATAAGAAATGGTCATTTCTGTCTGCATATTGACAAAACTTTTTCACATTTTATCATGTGATATTCAGATTTTGATTGAAATATCAATTACATTCTCACATTTGTAAATTTATTCAAAGACTGTTTTATGGACCATATCTTATTGCAGGTGTTTTATTATGTGGAATGAATTTGCATATTGGTGGTAATTGTTATTACTCCTCTCAATGCTTTACACGCCTTATGCTGAGAATTTTCAATGTTATTAGTAAGCAGTGAAAAGAAAACTCAAAAGCTGTTTAGTCTTTGGAAAAAGTTTATTAAAATGCAGTCAAAAAATATAGGAAACTCATCGGCTAAATACATAAAATGCAGCCGAAAAATATAGGAAAATAATCGGCTAAATGCATATCTGCAAACGATGATTTGAGAAGGGATTCTTAATTGCTTTTAACAACCGTTTTATTGTACGAATTCACTAAATGAAATATTCAAGCATGTACTCGTCATTATGCATAAAAATATGTGAAATTAACTACCTAAAAAATGCAATTTCTATGAATCTAAACAAGAAAACATATTAATACAGGATGATAGATTTTCACACGATTAATGAGAGTTAATCCTCGAAAAATGTAGAGATTAATCCATTTCTGATCGCTATAAGATGACTTCTGATTTCTGATCGCTATAAGATGACAATCAAGTGATAAGATGGATCGATTGTTTCAAGGCATTGTTTGCATCCAACAGTTGTGGTTTTTCATTATAAAATTTCTATTTGCATTAACATCTTCTTGTTTGATATAACGCTTTTTTTAAATGAGTTGGTTTCTTTTTGTGATTTAAACGAACATCGAAAGATTTTCACTCTTTTTCATATAACAGCTGACCGGAAGTTAAATAAAGCCATTGTTCATCACGTTTAGAATTCAATTTTGTTTTCCTTGCACAAATTTTGTTGTAAGGGAGGGTTATCTTTCCTTCTTTTTTTTCTTCCTTTTTCTTTGCCCTCATCCCCTCCCACTCCACCTCCCTTCCGTCAATCTCGTTTCAGCTTATCGTGTCTGTTTTGAGCAAAATTTCCGTCCCTTTATAGCATTATCGAAGTAAAGTGTTTTATAGAGCAGTTTTTAAACTCGATTTCGGTTTTATTTATTCTTGATAACTGAGTTCATTTAGTTCGATTTTATATAATTTATATCGATTCGACTAGACCCGATAGGTTCTTCAAATGGTCACTGAAAAAATGATTTGAACTATACGAAAAATCAGGCATATCCGGTAGGCTTTCAGGTGAGCAAAGTAAAAGGATGCAATTGATGATTGTAGCATCGCTTATATAGATCATCGCAAAGTGTAAAAGGTTGTAGCATTTGAAGGTTTTTTTCGTGGTCGCTCCCCATCCTCAAATTTTACTGTTATTCGCATGGCCGGGAAGGGGGGGGGGGATAAGGAGGAAACATATATCCTTCGCGGATGTTTTTCCATGTCGATATAGACACATTTAGTTGCTTCCATCTTCTCTTTCTCTCTATGAATAGATGAAGACTTCAACTTTACATATCGAATTTCACGGAAATTTTTCTAGATTAAGGATTAGTGTTTAAAATATTTGCTAAGGAATGTGCAAAATATGCGTTGAATAATCGAAGAAATGTTTAGTAAACTATTGTAATGATTATGGGAGAGGAGAGAGGGGAAGTAATAAGAGGACGATGCAGTTATTTGACAGTAAAAAAAGACAGCTATGTAAGTGAATGGGAGGGGTAGGGAATGATGTCCTTATAATGAAAGAGGAAGGGGAGGTGGGCAAAGAATGGAAAGTGCTAGTCCTACGTTTTTAAGCACCGTTTAGATTTTTTTCGAGTTCACGCTTTGTTTAAGTGATGTCTGCACCCGATTGTTTCACCTCACAAACTCATAATTTCATGGCAGAGAAATATTTTTGCTATAATCTTCATCGGAGGACATACCCTTACCTTTTTATCAATTTTTTTATCCGTTATATTTAACTTTTCTAAAGTTATCCACTTTCTTCATTACTGTTTTGTTCTCTTTCGTCATTCTTTTATCATTTTATATTAATCAGGTGATATGGCCTATCCTTCATTAATAGGCCATATCACCTGATTAATATAAAGTGTGGGGTAGGGGGGGAGGTAAGCTATGGGAATCTCTCGTATCCACTATTTGGGGTTCAAAGATAGCATCTGAGAGAGACAAAGCAGGATTTTTCTAAGAATTGCGATTGTGAGGAAGCAGTTGCCCTTTATTTTGAATGGTGATCGAGGGAACTTTGAACTGACAATGTTCACTCATAAATCTCTGACAGCCGGTTGGCTAACGCCGTTTGCATTTTTGCTGCTTTAACTGCTTAGCGGCGTTCATCATCCAGCCCATTGTCGATGTGAATCAATATTTAGGGGAGGAGGAGGGGGGGGGAATTAAATCATCCAGATATTAAACGAGAGTGAGAGGAGGGAGGTAATTTGAGGGGAGAGGATAATTGAGTAAGTTTGGCAGTTGTAAGTAATTTTTAAAAACCACTGATAGCAATTCTTATGCAGCCAATGAAATAGTGCAAATTTTTTCCCACTAACATATTGCTTATAAGTTTTTTTTGCACTTTATTTTTCTTTTTTCTTGCTATTTTTTCAAATTTCCACCGGCTCATTTTTTTCAAAATCATTTTTACATTCACCATGCCTAGTTATATTTTCCTGTCCGCTATAGAACTGCTCTGCGGTTGACTTGTTGATTGGCATATAGTTTTCAACATTTTCTCGTCGAATATCCGTTCACTGCAGAAGTGACCACTGGTCAAATTCTTGACCACCTTTGTCGTCACATCTATGCATTGAACATTGAAAAACAAAAAGAAGAAAGAATATAGTTGCTACCAATAGATAAGTGGTCAGTTGCAGCCATAATGTTATCCTGTGGTCAATGAAGAGGAATAGACCTTAAGCGGTCGGCAATGCAGAAAAAGTGGAGTGAACTTCGATTGTGGCAAATTAAGCAAGCTGCAATAGAGAAAGAAATGGTTAGAGCAAGTTTAATACAATCCGTAGTAAGTTGTAAAATAGTAGCACACTAAGTTGTGATTTAAAACGCTCATCACAGCTATATAACACGGAACAACATATCACTTATAGCAATGTCTGCTTATCGGTTCAAAAGGTTTGCGTACCAATTCAATAGATCTAATCCTTATCTATCTGCGTAACTGTCCGGAAGCTCTTCTAATTCTTGTCTTCCGCATACCTGTCCAAAAAGTCTTCCAATCCTTGTCTATCTGAATGTCTCCAGTTGTCTATCGTATAAAATGTGTTAATATCCTCCATTCTCCACCCACAAATGTTTGTCGAAAATATTTCAGAACGAACGACTATTAAATCGAATGTATGTTCGTTTGTTATCAGTGCATATGTATTCAAATTACAAAGGAATATGCCATCATCGAATGACCATTATGTTTTTAGATGCCGCGGTGCGTTTATTTTTCACTATAATTGCATCGTTATGTGGTTGACGGATACAATAAAATGGAGGCCATGTTTACATTGATGCAGTCGTTTCATTGAAATATTTTGAACTTCTACCGTGTGAATATCTACCGGGAAATAAATAAATACCTTCCAGATGAGAGTCCACGGGGAAAGAAATGCCTTCTTCCAGGGGGTATCCCCCGGGAAACAAATACCTACTTCTAGGTAAGTATCTACCGGGCAGATAAATACTTTCCAGCCGAGAACCCACCGGGAAAGAAATACCTTTGAGGGATACCTTAAAGGAAATTAGCTTCTCCCGACAATCTTCGTCTTTCTCTCCTTAAATGAAAATAGTAGTCACAATGCAAAACCCGCCACAAAGCGTAGAATAGATAGGAGAAGAAAATAAGGGAAATCGGTGAAACAAGAATTTTTTTTTTTGCCTAACGACCTCCCACTGTGTTGCGCGGCTATAATGAGCTTCCAACTAGCACGTCACTGTGTTATTACTTTGCAACTCATTTTGATTTGTATAGAGAGTGTTACACTTGTGCTTCTCACATCCCAATGGCTTGCTGACCAAAAAGTGAACAAAGTTTACACCTATCCTCTTTTACATCCTTTGCAGTCTCAGCGCTTTTGCACCGGACAGTTTAAAGCATTCCTCGAAATTTTATCGAAAATAAAAAAGTGTTACGCTCATATAGGGGAGATCGTTGTCATTCCATTACTTCAAAGCGATAAAAGTGAAACGAATAAAATCATTGCGAATTGTTTATTGGCATGAAAACGGCGCAAACGTCGAGGTGTTTTTCGTTTACAGCGCTAAAAGGTAATCGGTGGATTGTACGGTACACTTCGTTTCCCTCAAAGATAATTTACGGATTAACCGCCTGAAGGGAGGGATCTGATTGGATGAAGCCATTAGCATCGAACGTGACCCCCTTCAACGATGGCCACAACGACGACAGCTTGGAGCATTTGTTTCCGCATTTTATTCTGGCTGCATTTTCAGATATGTGTTAGAAGGTGAAGCTTAGCTGTAGAGGGTGGCCGACTCACCCTTTCTTATATCTATCGAAGTTCCCATATGTTTGGCCCGGTAGGAAGGGGAAGTGCGCTAATACCTTCAGCCACGCCCATTCTCATATCTGAAGCAAAGGCGAGTGCATCAACGTCCACCTTTTCTAACGTCATGACAAGCCTTCTGTAGGAACATATTCATACATAAAAGGCTATAAGTTTTTTATTGTTCACCTTGTAGGTGAGCATCCGTTACGTTTCACGCAATCTGAATATATAGATACATATAATCGGTTTTATTGTTTATAGTGTTTCACAATTGCTCAAGTTTTTTGTCTATTCTCATATATTTCTACAAGGTTATTTTGTAAAAATTAGGCATGCTAGTGTTGAGTCTATGTGTATGCATATATTCATATCTGTATGTCGGATGGATGATCTCAACTCAGCAACTAGTAAAGCTACACTTAACAAGTCTATAGATTGTACTGTACATCACGTCGGATTATAGAAAGGCGAACATTTTTTCCTGAAATGTTATACAGGTGATTAGGTGAGCTAAAATATGTAGGTTGATATAGATTGAAGTGCAAGTTGATATCTTTGTTGAGATATGAATAAAGGCGGGTCTTCTATATGTTTTAACTTAGTATAGCTTTTCTGGCAGATGATTAAGTAGCTTAATAAGTGATCGCAAGTTTAGTCAATCGAAAAAGCAACCTACAAAGCGAATATTATGCAAGCTTGTGCACTTATCTTTCTATAAGCTGTGTCTTTCAAAGAAATTATATCATTTTTTCTATGTTTGTAATCTTTATTTACCTTTAAAATTATGCATTCAAACTTCATCAGTAAAATTTTCATAAGTTTTAATCTTCCCAATTTTTAATTATACATTTCTATAGCACTTTTTTTTTGGATAAATTATTGTTGTAAAGTTCAATTCGAGAATAATTATTTTATTTTATTTTTAAAGTGAATTTTCATATCAGCAATAAATATTTGATTTCGATACGATAATTGTGGACGATTTGCCTATACGATTATACTCTCACATTTCGTTCTCATAGTGTGGCAGTGTTTTACAATCTTGATTTATGATTATCGTCTACGTTAAACGCGCGAACAAAGCCTATTTAATAAAGGCGCTCAATCCCTTGGGAATACTCTAGCTTGCCTCAACGGGATTGGCTTTTATTTGTTGTATTTTTGCATCACGATACCCATAGTGTCGCCGGTTTATAGTGATTTTTTGAACTTATCCACTAATTTTATATATTAATGATTTGTAAAGGAGTATGTCTAGCACTTAAGTTATTCTATAAATTGTGTATATATGTCGTAGTTAGTGGGAGTTCGAGGAAAAATTTGACCGCTGCATAAGGCACCTTTCTTGGATGAAGTTCTCTGTGAAACGCTAAACATTTCTGTGTCAATGTTCCATCCGAGTTGACGTGATATTTGTTCGTTTATGAATTGCCCTTATTTTGCTTCCTTCATTATATGCATCGATTTCTTAATTACTTCTTCACTCTCGTTTGTTATGTTTGAATGGCCTCGATTGGGCGCAATCACCTATTCCCAGCTGGCAAAAGCCGTTAGACTGCTGCCAGAGCTTGTCTATCTTTCATCTACGAGACACTGTGGAAAGTTTGAAGGTAAATGCTCGAAATGTTTCGTCTTTTCTTCGTGGAAAGCCTCAATTTTTTTGGACAAACATGAATGCAAATAGGCTCTCAGATTATGCGGGATATACTTTGTGTTTATACTTTCTACGAATTTGTCTAAATGGTCGTTGTTGCACGCTAAAATAAGCGCTAATTGAATGATAAATGATTTTTTAATTTAAAGTTTCTGTTCATTTTAGGTGATTGGCATGCGATGCCTCTCGATGATAACGCCGCCGCTGCATCGACTAAAGTAAGTTGAATATTTAAGACATTAATCTTCTTATATTTGCCGAGAACTTTTTGTTATTATTTTTATACTAATGCTGTATAAATTCTCTTCTTTTTTTTTTTTTTTTGTTATTCAGCTTTACTTCTCACAGCAATTTGCATCAACATTTTATAATGCGTTCTTGGGACTGAGGTATGGTTTTCTTGGTTGATTGCCGAGTAGCGTGATATTTATGTTCGCTGTTGGTTTTGGCATGTATGGTTTTATCACCATACTTATAAAATTAGATGGTGTCTTTGGACGTTGGAAAGTATGAATTCTTAGCTCATCCTATCCTTTGGAATAGTTTTATGCAGCAAAAACAATGCCAATAAATGAAAATGTGCTCAGATATATATGAACATAGTCCCCTTTTGTGGAATCGTTAGTTGTTGCAATATTTCCGGTGTCGGGTTTGTGAGGTGTAAATCATACGTTGCAGTGTATTGGGGGTAAATAATTTGTGATTATTGGCTTCTATTAGTTATTCTTGCTCATGAATGAGAGTAATGTTAGTGCTGGTTGTTTGTTTGCGGAGGTGCCGACGATGATGTGCGATGTAGTTTAGAGGTCATCTCGTAGAGGTCATCAAAATGTCGTATGTAAGGAGAGAGTGCTTATCGTATCGCAAATCAACACATGCTCATCGATAAGCAACTATCATACGGCGATGCGGTTCATTAAAGATGGCGTATTTGGGGGCATAAGACGATTAAAGATAGCCTTGTTGAGTTCCGATCAGTTCGATCAATTTCGATCAATTTATCGATTTGCAGGTCTACTACTATCTCGATGACAATACTCCATATCTGTCGGTAATACCCGTACCGGAAAATGAAGTAACACTGGGAGATTTCAAGAAAATCTTCACAAGGAAAGGTTACAAATACTTCTGCAAACAACTCGACAAAGTCATCGGATGGTTTGTAAAATTTGTTTTACTGCTTGTCTGGAATGCTGTAAGAGTGATCGAACGGGTCTTAACTCGACCTTTTCTTTGAGGAGGTTCTTTTCAACAGTTTTAAGCATATAGAAAAATAGAAGAATGAGTAACAGAAGTTTGAATATAGTGCGCTGTATTAATGTACAGACGTCATTAGCAGTGCAGAACTAATCTTTTGTTTCTGTTGTGTCAAATTTTCTTGATTCTCTTCCTAGAAAATGGTATATATTTTGATTGCGGCAAGTTTTGTGGTGATTTTTTATCGTCTTTGGATTGTTCCTTCCCTTTGCAACTCTTTCAAGGTCGTTCCTGTCTTTCCTTCTTCCTCCGTCAACAGTATGCTCTAATGCTTGCAACTTGACATTAATCTGGATAGTTGTTCTTTTATTTTTCATCGAAATATCTGAATGCTTTCAGTGGAAATACTTTAGGGAATAATTGATTAACACAGGAATTTTGCTTCGTTGTTTATGCCTGAAGCGATCCCTGCGCACAAATGAGCGGTCGCCCGATTGCCTTCAGGTACCCCGGTTGGAGGAGAGAATAACCGCAGATTTACAAGAAATTAGTCTTACTCAAGTGCTGAATAAGTTTTGATGTGCATTTAAAACTTGAGAGAGAGTAAAAGGTAATCAACTTCCTTTCCATGCAAGTGAATGATCATGGTTTTGTGGATTTAACTTATTTAAGAGCCTTGTTGCTTTAGTTTTTAGTTTCAGTTTCTCCGTTCAATAGATGATCTTAGGCAAGTTGGCAAATAGCTCGTCGCATATTTTCCACTGATATAGTGAGGCACTTAATTTTTTCATAAAGGGAGAGGGGATTATGGGGGAAGGGTTATGTGATCCGATCATAGGATAAGCAGTCTTCTAGCTAGCGTATAGCCGCTTTGGTTGTTGGTCGTTTTTTATTGTTGCACTTGATTAGGGGAATACACGATAACGGGGGGATGCATTCACTATTCATCGAACTTGAAAGCATTGGTTATTAGCTTTTTATAATCTTATTAAGCGCGCAAAATTGCAGTGAAGTAAAAGTGGAGATTTGCGATGATTCGAGTAGATTAGAAAAATCCGCGAATGGTCTTATCGAATTGGTATTACTCTCGACGGTTACTCCATCGGGCACTCTACCGAGGGCGAACGCCAACAAAACCGAACATAATGTTGTGGGAAATCGCGATCCCATGGTATAGTTTTTTAAACTGAATTTTGCTACCTCATCGTACTTAACTTATTAACCGGAACTCACGTTTAGAAAATTGATTGTTTCATACTTAGATTGAATGAGTACGATAATCTTTTATGGTAATCTAGGGGGAATGCACCTCATTCAGTGTTGCTGCATTGAATTACGGTAAAAGCTTTACGTTTGTGGCATTATGCACTGAATCGGGCAATGTGTGCCTGTATTTCGATCGTTATATTAATGGAACATACCTATGAAGATTGAGGAGTTTAGATCACACATCGTTAACCATATGTCACCCGTATCTGAAATCGTTGAACTGGGATTCATAAGGCAGTTGTGGATTTGCCTATTGATTGTATGTGGCCCGTTTAGGATTTGAAGATGAGGAAACGACGATCGTTGCATGAATTGGCGGATAATGTGGTTGTTAACGCGGATCCTTTGGTGAACGGATGTCGAGCATCGATGCAAAATAGCAATGAAGATAGCATTACAGCTAGTAGTCTCTCAACTGTTATAAGTAGTAAGCTTTTTATTGTATTCTCAAATTTAAAACGGCGAAATTTTCTTTCCTTCTTAAATGTTGATAGCAATAGGGCATTTCACTGTATCACTCTTTCATTGATTATATTTTTATAAATATTCTCGAGATTTGTTCATAGAGTGGTCGGTTTCTATATCGTTGATTATTCAAGTTGAATTTAACGAATAGAACATCTTAAACTATTTACAAATCCCGTTGTTCCACTACGGAGAGTATCTATTCTACGTATATTTTTGAAATGAATAGAGAAGTTAATAATGGAGAGTGATTGCCTTTGCTTATGATTTGCATAGCATTCGATGAAATTCTTCGATAAACGAATTAAAGTTGCCACAGATAGAAAAACAAATTACTGAGAAACGAGGGGAATATAGTATCACTTCGAATAATGTTGATCAGATGTGTATTTTTGCTTGAAAAAGGGAATCAACAGTACCTTTTGGTCAACTAAGTATATTGGGGGAGTCTCGGTCTTGATTTTTGAGCTCTTAACTGCAGATACCAATCTTGGACACGTGGTTGGCGCATCAGGTGTGAGGTCTAGCGTCTGTGGGTGGCTGCAAGCTCTCTCTCCCATATAAGGGAAAGGTTGAGGCCTGCCAGTCTCTTTGTGGAGTTATTTTAAAATAGGAGGGCAAGTGACTATTGGCAGAATCAACAATTCCTATTATGTAATCAGACGATTGTTACATAGCCGATGTCGTAAGTCGTAGGAAACTAAGTTGCAACACACTGAAGTTCTAGGCTTCTTCATTCCAGAGCGAGCTGGAGAGGGCTTGGCTGAATTGTATACTTCGAACTCTGAGGATCCTTACCGCTTTGACGGCTCGAATTCAAGGTAACTGTTTTGATGTGCGGTGGTAATCGATCTTGAATTTTTTTTCGCTTGAAAAGCCTCTTTTTTCCCTAGCAGAAGAGTGGAGTGTCATTAAGAGGATTAAGAGGCCGAATGAGATATAATTGTGTTGTGATCATGAATCATGATATTTGTGACCATTCATTCTTCATAAAATGTCTTTAAATGTTAGTTAATATTTTTTCAGTTCCCCAACTGTATGGAAATAGTAAGTTAAATTATATGAGTTGAACAGTTGTCTTAACTTTTCGATCACTAGAATTGTATCGTTTTATGATTTTATCAAAAATTTTAGATTTTTTTCGCATCATATATCGCGTTGTATCCACCTCTTACTTTTCGGTTTTCCTTCATACCACCCTCACCTTCCGGTCAGGAATTTCAGGGGCCGATGAACTTTTGTATGATTTTTCGAACTGCAGGAGTGGGCTCACGTATTTGAGTTATACTAGCCAAGTTGATAACTCGCTGATGGCGTCTTAGGGAGTGGAATTTCCTGCAAGTCGACTTTGGTATGATGATGGGCTTTGTCATTGCAGGTTCACACTAAATTCTGAAGCGTGTTCTTCTGCCTATGGCGGTATCCCAATGGCGGCTCCGAGTGTTGCTTCGTGCCTCAAGGTGCATCGTCAGAGACGGCCGAGGAAAGAGCGTTATCGAAAGGCCTATGTACCAAGCACCATATCATCAATCACTGAGAGCAGGTGAGCCTTTTATCATCTGTAATCTTATTATTATAAAAAGGTTTTTTCGAAGGTTTCATTCATTTTTGCTGGTGTAATTGATCAAAGGATTAAGTTTTGCATTAATTTCTTATTACTTATGGGGTCATATAAAGTTTCCTTTTACTTATTAGGGGCTCTGTGGATATGAAACGATATCATTATTTCATCTGTGAAAGTAGGGTTTTAAAACTTTATCGATCCCATTTTTATAGTACTATTTGGTGAAGGTCATAAGAATGTTGTAGGGGTAACACAGTGGGGAGTGCTATGTCACGAATGGGTGGCGATAGAAAACTGAAAAGATACGGGTGGGGATAATTTGGTGGATTATTTCCCGGCAATAATAATTGATGTTTTTATTGTTCTGCGTAATATCAGAGAACATTGCTTTAATTTAATAATCTCCTTATCGAAAAGTTTCATGCTGAGCAGTAGTGCACATGAGATTGCTGTCTTTAATTCCCGTTCATTAGTCCAAGTTTACGGGTGATGTAACAGCGGCTTATTCTACCTGGATACACCATTTAGTTTTACTTCGAGTGCATCATGAATTAAAAGTCCACAATCGAAAATTGGCAACTGGACATTTAGTCGAGGTGAATTTAAATTAATAAATAATTAAATTGAATTAAATCAAATTAACGAAATTAACAACTCTATAGGTTTTGCTGCGATCCAATTTAGCAAGTTGTTGAGGTTTTCGCCCACATCTGTTCCTAGACATTAATAGTTGTTTGCATTTCGAAACTGATGAACTTTACACAATTATTTGAATGGTATTTTTTCCTCTTTTTAATTACCTCAAAATGCATTGCATTACGCAATAAAAGCAACATATGGAATAGTTTGCGTTAATTGCAATGAAGTGAACATGTGGCATCACTCATCGAATTTCCCATTGTTTTTATTTGTGAAGGAACTGTGAATATATTCGTCTCTGCTTTTTCTTCATTCTCAGCTAGATCTGTTAGTAATTATTTTGTAGAAAATTTTTTTCGTGACTGTCAAAGGGATGGAGGAGAAACGAGATTAGAGAGGGAGAGAGGGATTATGCGAAACTCATTTAGTGATCCTTAAAGAATTAATTTCCTGTTCATCAAACCTCTTCCCCTTCTTACGTTTGCTAATCGACGCATTGCTCCTTATTATCTATCGCTTATCATTGGATGCACTGATACAGACAAAAGCAAATGAAGAATTTTGAGTATTGCATATACTTACTTGAGGGAAAGCAATTTTTCGTTTGTGGTGATGTTGTGACTCATACCTCTTGAATTTGAGTACTTCAATATTTGAGCATTTAATATATAAATCGTAATTTTTTATCGTTTTTATTTAAATAAAAGTTATTCAAATTACTTCATATATGTTTCATGTTTAAATTTATGTATTTTGTTTATTTACATATGCTTAAATTTGAATGATATTTTTTATTGTTCATTTTTATCGCTTTTTAATATTGTTTATACTTAATAATCATAATTGTTAAGGGAGTTTAATCGTTGCAGTATGGCATCATTATCGCTTCCACGAATTGAAATTGTAAAACTATTGATGGCAAACGGCGCATTTCTTGGTATTTCGGTGCTCAGCCACGATGGCGGAATATTCGTCAGTGATATTATAAAAGGTTATGCTTATTTATTCAATGTTTTTGCGGTTTCGGGCTCTTCTCTTTTGGGATTGTTGCTGGAATTTATTAATTGGTTATCTTACTGTTTGTACGTCAGGATGTGTTATCCGGTTGAATGAATTCAGGAAATGGATTGACTTGAGAAAGTGCTGTCCTCAGTCAGAGTTGACGAACTCATTCTGATTGCTCTTCATTTTATAGAGGAAAAGAGGATAATGTTGTAAGTCGTGGCATTATACTGAATGTTTCAATTTATAGGAGGTGCTGTGGCCCTTGATGGACGTATCGAGGTTGGTGATCAAATAGTACAAGTGAACAAAAGTTCATTCGAAAATCTCACTGACGCTCAGGCTGTTCAATTGCTCAGACAAGCAGCTGTCAGTCGAAGGTGAGTGAGCATTTCTTATTTATAAGGCGGTAAGTTTAAAAAGTTCTGCTAGCAAATAAGATTTGAACGTGGGCTTTCGCATTGGTGAACTTGAACATAAAACAAACAAATTGAAGCAGTTCAAACAGACGAAAATAAACGGATGAAAAGAAGGAAAGGTTGATTGGAACATAGTGATCCTCGATCATCTACAAGGCTATGGAAAGGATTTTACTTGCTAGATATGTATATTGTTTGGCTGACGAAACATATTGCGCAAATTTGTGTGGTTACTCTTTAAAGTATAGCATTGTTGTTCGAGTCTCACGAATACATTGCATTAAAGAAGATCTCTAATTCTTTATGAAGGGAATGGGAAATCTTCGTTCAATGTGTTCTTTTATACTATCAGTGAAGCTTAGAATAGGTAACGTTTATATGAGTATAATGGAATAGATGTTAGCAAAATGGCTTTATTTCTGCTTTTTGAGTGGTAAAGTGTTTTTCAGACCTATAACACTATATGTGGTAAAACGACCATGCAACACTGATAGCCATTCAGATGTCCTCTCAGGTCTTGCATCCGAAACGCTTCCGATCGACATATCACTTTGGGTGGAAAGCGCGAAGTAAGTTTTTTGAATATTATACTCCCAATACTCTCAGTGGCAGGAAACTGTTCAGGTGTGAGAGAATTTTCTAGTGATTTTTTAGGATGTTTTAAGCGTTTTTATTATCCAACGCATATAAGGCCATCTTTCATTATGATGTGGCAGAGTCTTGTCTTTTTTAGCTCAGAATTATTAGCTTTTCATCTCCGGTTGCCATCGGCGTAATTTATTTTTTAAAGACCAGCTTGCTTTGTATGAAACTGAAAGGGAGTATATAGCAATATATGATGTAAACTGGTAGTAATTTTCAAAGGAATTTGTAGAGAAGGGAAATAGCTGCAGATACATTTTGAATATTTACAAAGTAATATTCCTTTAGTAAAAGTGGTCTTTCCAGTAGTTCCCAGTAGTGTTTGGAAAGGTGACAATTTGGTCACAATAAGTGGTTTTTTTCTAATGCTTTATTAGCTGTGGTTTGGTTCTAATTTATTTGAGGTGAATTATTGACTCTTATTTTTCAATGTGGGTTTTTCTCTGGATCTTATTTTTCTAGTATATCTGGTTGGAACTTACAATCTCGAAAGAAAGATCCATTACTTTTCTAGGTTAATTAATTAAGATATATTCTTAGACAGAATAGTGTAAAGCCACTGAAGCCGTTCGCGATTGATGAAACGAATTCAATTGTGGTGGACAACACATTGGGTGAGGAAGAACACGAAACAGATATGGAGGGGGCGTATGCTGAACGTCATGATATGATACAGATGCCACCAACTTCAAATAAAGCACGTACAGCGCAGATGGTCACCACAAAAAGGGGGTTAATGGCCGCTGAAGATGTTGCTAGAAGGCGTGAGAACGAAGAGAATGGTGAGTGTAAGCATCCTTCATGTTGAAAGTTTTCATCTTCTTGATTTTTTTAGGCTTAGAATTTGGAACGAGTTTGGCCGATTTGGTGAGATTGCATCGTGATAAACTATATACTTTTGTCGAAAGAACATCCTGAAGTAAAGAGGTCCTTTGAAGGGGGATAATAGTATGCAACAGAACCCAAGCACTGACATTTCAAGCAGCTGTTAAAGCTTTTACTGAGATTAACCCAGATCTCGATATTGTATTGAGCCTATTTCCATGATGGGTTCTAATAAATAATACCTGTACTGCAGTAGGAGGGATACTCAAAGATTTGCTACAAGTTACGGCAGCATAAGATGCTCGTATATCGTATCAAGCGCTGTCGTTGAGTTTTTAAGAGTTTGTTTTGGTTTTCAGAGCAGTTGGTCGACAATCTAAACGTCAATATGGATCCAGTAATAATCCTGAAGTTTATGGCTCGTCCCGATTCAGGATTGCAAATCAAGAATAGGAAGTGGCTGAAAATACCGGTACCAATGTCTTTTATTGGTTAGTTTTTCATGGTTTGTTTGTGTGTGTAAGGAGGGGGAAAGGAGGGGGAGGAAGCAGAGAAGACATCGATGAAACAAAGGGCGAAGGCAGACTTTTTCTATGGAACAAATAGCTGGTATTTATTTCATTTACCAGTGTTTGCGTAGTTTATAGTGGGTGAATCGGTGAAAAGTTCTAACTAGATCACAATGAAACAAGAAGGAAAAATTTTTCATTCATCTATTCGATTAAAAAAATGTAATGTCCATGAAAAGTAAAAGCACATCTTATGGTACTTAGGGGATTGCAGACGAGGTGAAACCTGTGCTGCTTTGGCATAATATGAATGCGTTCTCTTTTGCCGTTTTATTGTCTCTAAGAGGTTCAAATGTTATTTCAAATTTCGTTTTCAATTCCAGGTCGAGGGATGGAATTGCGACATTGCAGTTATTGAAATATAACTAGGAAATACGCTAATCGCTAGCGGTAAAACTTGTAAATGCTGGTAGTTAGCGGTAAAACTTAGCCGATCTGTTTCGGGGTGAACAGCTCTAGTGTGCTGTCGGCAATAGGAAAGTGCAGATAAACAGCCAAGAAGGAACATAACCCAATAGCTGTGGATTTAAAGAATCATTACAGTACCTTTACAAATAAGTTAAGTAATCGTTGGAAATTTGAGGTCGAGAGTTGGTGGACTGGTTATTGGATCATGTCCATGGCCTGCATGATCGAAAAGCAGCTCGAAGCTTCGCTTCCAAGTTGCTGGCTGACGGACATATTCGGCACGTTGTCAACAAATTGACATTCACTGAAAAATGCTACTATGTTTTCGATGGTTTGCTGTTTGTTTTTTTTTTCTTGAAAATATGAGCTCAGTCGATGAAACAAACTTTGGAAGGCATCTATTCACAATTGTCATTTCTACGCTAATGCTATATAGTACGAGCGATGTACTTAGAACATTTCAAAGGAGCATGTTGAATATTTTAGCAACGTTGAGCGTGCTCCTCCATCGAAGACCACATTCGATATTTACTACTGAGTCATACAAGTGCTTGACGAAAATAAGCATTAACCGTTCAGTTCTCTTAACTTCATTTCATTATCGTGAGCGTTTCGGAGAGCAGGGTCAATGTTGCTCCATAGGTTAGCTATAAAAGAGCTTTCGAATGATGCTTAGGAGCAGCTTGCCTCGGCATGTGCTATCAACAAAATAATGAATTATAATCGTCGTTTAATGTTTGTTTGTGGTTATTTTTGTTGTAGTGAAATTTTCATTGAGATGCACATCGTTTACGAAAAGTTGTGTTTGGGTGTTTGTCTATCTCATCACCGTCATCTTGTGATACCTCTATGCATCTTCTTAAGACTTTTTATAATTGCGTTGCCAAGCGCTATACTTTTCTTCGAATGCTTTCTTAGATATTTTTCGGTAGGGTGATTCTTGAAATATACTCAATCTACATAATATTGAAACATACGTTTACTATAATGAACACTGTCTGGTTATTCGAAAAGTAGGTTCCGGTTCCTGTTATGACATCCTAAAGGTTGCGCATCAAAAACTACACTTTAGATTCAATACTGTCAGTGCGCAGTATTAACCAATCTGATGGATCGAATGGGAAAACAGGTGCAGAGGCGACCACTGAAGTAACTTATGTGGGATCACCTGCGCCGCAGGTCGCTACACGTCTTGCCGTCCGGAATTGTAATGATGGCGCAATGCCACCACCGCTGATAAATAGTAAGATGCCAGCAGAAATTGATCAGACTTGGCCTGTCTCGCCGATCACTATTTATGGGCCGACAACACAGCGAAGGAAAGATTGCGATAGCCCAGTGGTAATACAATGCCATATTTAATGACTTTTGTTGTCTCTGAAAAGTGCATGTCTATTCATTGATTGGGTATCGTGTATCTTCAGATTAAGCTTCTGGTCTGTAAACCTAGAGCTGGGTAGATGGTTGGTAGGGGGAAACTACTTGGTTGTTTTTTGGGAGTTTTTAGATGGCAACGTGGCTTGAGATGTGGTGTTGTCTAGGATTGCCAGATGATGTTATAGCTGATCAGGGTATATTGTTTTGTCGATGATAGGTGAAGGGCAAAACCAGCTCATAACCATGTCCCGGGCCTGACTTATCTGCATCTTGTACGGCAATCAAATGCAGCTTCATGGCCATCCCATATGGGAATCCGATGGGATTGGTGTCGTTATGCAACCACATGTTATGCTCGTTATGCTGCTATATGTTGTGCCTTTTTAGACGAATGACTACGCATCAGTGATAGGTCCGGATGTGGTTACCTCAACGATGATCGGTACTTCATTGACGGAGGCTCCGACGCTGAAGCTACCACGCCATGGTTTTATCGGTCGAGGCAATGAAGTGAGGCGAAGAATAGACGATGAGATTGTGGTAATTTTGTTTCTCATGGATAAACCAGGCACTCAAGCTGAAGATATCGTTGCTAACAATCGGCGCGTTTAAGTGATTGTTCTTTAGTTTATCTGTTTTCAGCTGCCATTGGCAGAAAGCGAGTTTTGTAGAGGTTTTAAGTAAGTTTTCGAAAAGTTTGTAAAGTTTGTTAGTGCGACCTCCGTTATTACTTCTTTCTTTTATTCGGAGCTCCTAGTTTTGGAAGAGGTTTGGAAGGACCAGCTTCATGTCATCCTTTACCCACCTCCACCTCCCTTTCCTAAAGAATAGCTTATTGTGAAGTTGCATGCACTCTTTGGATTCTTACTGCTGGTCTTTCTTTATGAAACATGTTTAAAGAGAGCGTCATTTTGCGCTTACGGCTGTGTTGTATTTCCTTCATATCGGCACATTAATGAATGAGTTTTAAAGAAGCGGGAAAGAGAAGACAGAAATGAAAAAAACAGCTTTTTATATTGTAGTCTTCCTGTCTCGCCTCAGACAAAAAGTGCGCGTATGGGAGAGTTGGTATGCTGATCTATGATCAGTAGTTAGCATCGCTTGTGCAGAATGATCGAGACCATTTTCTTCCCAATCCAATTTCCAAATTGGAATGTCTGTAGTACTTGAAAGGCTGAAGAGGCAACCCGCACACTAAATTGAAGCCATTTCATGCTCTCTTATAAGATTGGTCAGTAAAAGAGTAGCCAACGAAATCTTTTATTTATTTTTTGGGGGGAAGGGGGGCGGGGGGACGAGGAAGCGAAAGCTTATCGTGAGGGCAGTTCCATATCATTTTACTATTTTCGTTTTTCATTGTTCGTTTGTCAATGTTCCTTTTTCTACAAACATTGCTTAAATTTGAAGGTATCGGATATTATTCTCCTCGCTTGCTCTTTGGCTATCTCAAGCATTAGTTATTTTCATTGCGCATTCCCGTTTGACGATTGTATTCCTCTTCAGATTGTGTTTAACCGTTTGACTAAGCTTTCCGAAGGTTTGAATCAGGTTTAAGTTGACGTGAGAGGAACTTTTATAAGCACAGATTCGTGAGGGAAAGCTGGAACTAAGTAAGCGTATGTATATCCTCACTACGTTCGCCCCATGAGTGAGCTTATCTAAAGAACGCTTCGTTGAAGGTAGCACAACCGCCAAACACTCCGAGCTCGTTATCCGTGGCACCGAATATAGTAGGCGACCTAGGTGCCGATTTCGACAATATGGAGCAAGACCGTCGAAATGTGCTTAAAGAAAACCGTTGATGGAAACTACCATGATCGCGGTGACGCCATCTGTGCGAGGTCGAAAGAATGTTTCTGTTTCAATATCTCACCCATCAGTATGTTATGTTGGCTTACCTCAAGGCTACATCTTTTTTTGATCAGCTCTAATCACCGGAAGTTTCTTGGCAACGTATCTGGAGAATTATGCACTAAAACCTGGAGCGAGGTAGGTACATTGGTGACTTAGGTTGTTGGAGTGTTTCATTTTGGGATAATCAAACAGAAGGTGTGTTATTTGAGATTGTTGGAGTTTGCTCTCAATAGGTAAGCACGTTTTCGTTGGCTAACCCATAAACGTTTGCTCAGTAGGGCTGCGCTTGTGGGGACATCGTGCATATTGTTGCATTACTGTTCGCCTTCTGGGATACTTCCTATGCATTACGATTGATGTTACGTTGTTTCGTTTTTCTTTTTGAATAAGCTGGGCAATGGAAGAAGCAATGTTTGGGCTCACGGTGACGAAGAAGAGTGCATATGCAGGTGGTGGTGGGGGGAAAGGGGGAGGGAAATGAGAGGAAATAGTGGAATGAAACAGAGAGATATTTCAGGCTATTTGCTGTTTGATTGTTTATGTCCTGTCTTCCTCATGGATGTATGTCCTTTTTTCTTCTTGAACTGGGAATGACTGTAGTTCGTCTCTCCAGGCAGTGAATGCTACTTCATTTGCCAGATATTTGAAGTTATTGTTTTTAATTGATTTGTTCCGAAATAATCACTTGCCTTGAACAGCCATAAAGGTCCTATACGGGATTTCGCCGTTTGTTATAACGGTGATGCTTGACTGAAGTGCTTCAGTGGGCAGGGTTTGGCGTCACTTCTTGCAATACCTTACCTCGAGCAGTCGTTTTAGGCTTCCCCATTGATTTCGAAGTCGAGGTAGTCAATAGGAGCCAAGTATTGGAACAGGCCAAAAGGAAAATTTGGGCAAAGTTTTGTCTCTTACCTGCTTTCATTTTCCCAGTAGTTCATAGAGTATATCGCCAACTTTTATTTTTCCTAATCCTGGACATTCGTTCTTTGCATCTATATTGGAGGTTATATATAGTTGCCTGTGATTCTGTTTGATGTATTTAAAAAATCCTGATTGTTCCTTCCACTATTAAGTATGTACCCAAGTGCATGGTAATTGCAGCCACTGGCATGCCCTCCTCCCCGCTCAACTGCATTGTGATCACAGTGAACAGCCATGCCGTTTCCCCCTCCACCCCAAAAAGAAAAGTGGATGTGATTTAAGAAAGTATATCCTTACTCTTGTTTCGTGCTGCCAAGAGGTCTTTTTAAGTTTTGTCAAATTCACCGGCGAAAATTATTGTTCTTATACTAAAATATATCGAAAATTTGTGTTCATACTGTGACCAGAGTATTTTTTTGAAGAATCTTTCTTGTCATTATATATCATTTCACTGAAAGTTCTACCTCATGGTATTCTTTGAATTTGAGTCCCAACAAAAAATATTTCTTCCCACCTTGGAATATTAGTGACTGCAACTTCTACATCTAAACTTGTAGGATGGTACTGTTTGTGATTGGTCACGCTTTTGTTTATTCTTCCTTTCTTGCCCTTTTGACAACTTTCAGGCGAATTTTAAGTATCTTCATGACATTCATACGATAAGTGAGGTTTTCACCATGACAGTTTTCGAATATCACACAGGGCATTTTGATGTTTTTTCTTTCTTTGCTCTTTTATTCATAATAAATTTGCATTTTCGATCACGATCGTTTGTAAAGTTTCCGTTTAATGTTGTGCGCAGTGAGCTTCATTTCATAGATCGCCGTCGACAGAAATCGAATTGCACATGATGCCGACGATTTACTTATTTATACAAAGTGTCTGCGACTGGAAGAATCGAACTTGCGCGAACTTCGCAAACACTGCCAACCTGCGCGAACTCTGGAAACACTGCAAACCTTTGCGAACCTTCCGAACCCTGCGAACCTGCACAAACATCGTAAACACTGCGAACCAGCGCAAACTTTGTGAACACTGCAAACCTGCGCGAAATTTGTGAACCCTTCGAACATGCGCGAACCATGGGGACGCTGCGAGCCTGCGTGGACCTTGGGAACCTTGCAAGCCTGCGCGTACTTTCGAAACACTGCTAGCTCGCACACACCTTAGGGGCGCTGCGAACCTGCGCGGACCTTGGGGCCTTGCAAGCCTGCGCGAACTTGCAAACAGTACGAACCCGCGCGAACATTGGGAGCACTGTGGATCTGCGCGTGCTCTGGGAACACCGCGAACCTTGGGAACCCTGCGAACATGCGCGAATTTTGGGAGCACTGCGAACCTGCGGGAACATCGCGAACCCTGCGAACATAGGGAGCACTGCGAAACTGCGCGAACGTTGGGGAAACTGCGAAGCGGTGCGAACCTTGACAGCACTGCGAAAATGTGCAAAATTAAGGAACACTGCGAACCATCGCGAACCTACGCGAAATTAGCGAACACTGCGAACCAGCGCCAATACTGCGAACCTGCGCGTACCTTGCGAACACTGCGAACATGCGTGAACCTTGAGAACGGTGCGAACCTGCGCAAACTTTGGGGACATTGCGAACCTGTGCAAACTTTCCAAACATTGCGGACAATTCGAACTTTGCGAACGCTGCGAAGCCTCCCGAACTTTGGGAACACTGCGAACCTACGGCAACCTTGGAAACACCGCGAGCTTGCACGAACCTTGGGATCACTGCTAACCCGTGCAAACTTTACAAACACTGCAGACAGCTCGAACTTTCTGGACGCTGCGATCCTGCGCGAACTTTGGGAACGTCGCGATTCGGTACAAGCGTTATAAACTGTGCAAACCTGCACCAACATTGGAAACACTGCGAACCTCGGCAAACTTTGCGAACACTGCGAACTGGTACAAGCTTCGTGAACTTTGCGATTCTGCACCAACATTGGAAACATGGCGAACCTGCGCAAACACTGGGGACGCTACGAACCCACTCGAGCTTTGTAACCACTGTGAACCAGCGCGAACTTTGCGAATACTGCGAACCTGCGCGTACCTTATAACCACTGCGAACCACCGCCAACCTGCGCAAACTTTGCGGACACTGCGAACCCCTGCGAAGTTCGGGAACGCTGCGAACCTGCGCCAACCTTGTGAACCCTGCGAACATGCGCAAACTTTGCGGACACTGCGAACCCCTGTGAACTTTGGAAAAAACTGCGAACCTACGAAAAATTCTTTGGAAGATAAGGAAACACCCTTTAGAAAATCTTTTGAGCATTTAGATTACATAATTATTTGTAAACATATCGAGATGAGTGACTATCCACTCATTGAAATCACAACAATTTAATTCGGAGTGATTTTTAAAGATGGTCAGCAATTAATGCACTATGAGCGGAAGATAAATATAGTGAGTGATCGATATGTCGCTTCGTGACAGTCAGAGTCCGGCTGGCAATATACAGACTTTCTGCATTCAGCCTGAGAGGTTTCCAGAGATTTTTTGCTGGATTTGTCGGCCTTATCGAGTGGACAGCAGTGGTCATTTCAAAGCTGCAGTGGTCATTCTAAAATAAAATCAGCGACTAGCGGTATATGGTCGGAAGGAGTTGCCGAGTTTGGCCAGGGACCGAGCGTGGCCCGTAGAATCATTTCGTCCGGTAGTGTAAGTCGTCGGATAAGATGAAGTGGACCTTCGATGAGCACAATCGCATCTTGCTTTCCTTTGCTATCCAACTTCTAAACAATTGATCAAAATTTAGCAAACACATTTCAACGAAAAATCTCCGAAAATCTCACAGTTACGGTCATTCCACAACTCTTCTTAAGTATATGAAGTACTGAGAATAAATAATTAAAAACATGTTCGAACTGCACAAGAGACTATCAAAGCTGCGAAGCGTTCGAACTCTGAGTGTGTGACTGCACCAGTAGACTGCACCATAAGTCTAACATGGGGCGTATTATCATAACATGCTGCACCGTTATCGGTCAATTCTTGGTTTGCGGAAAGCAGTGTAACAAGTCATAACGTGCTATTTGTTAGTTCCAACGTTCACTAAGCATTCATATGTTAAATCAGCGGCATTACGCACCCCGATCAATTCATATTCAATTATAGGATGTAACGTGATTTTGTGTAACAGTAATTGATGGGCTGCTTACTCGAACGCATGATCGATCCAAATGCATCCAAATTGTCTCTCATGCAAGATTTTATCAGTCGAATTTTTGTTATATCTGATCACTCAGAAAGTCACTCGTAAGTAACCTGCAATATGAAATTCCAACGAATAAAACATGCTCACCTGAATATTTCGTTGTTTGACTGAATAGAAAATAAAATCCGGATTTGAGGCATCTTCGCTTTGAAATGTTGACACTTCAGGCTAAAAAAATTTGTTTTCCATCCTCGAAGCAAGATGGCTGGAGACATCCTTGACTAATTATTTACGAATGAATATAATAGTTGACTGAGTTATTTTGTGCCTCAATCCTTAGTACTAATGGCGATGAATTATCTTTTTAGTAGGATGTGTTAATATTAGAATATGGAAAAGCGGAAGTGCTCGATTATTATATGCGTCACATAATCCCGAAAAACATCCTCGAACGCTTCAAATATTGTGTGTGGGGGGGAAGGGGAGGGGAAGGATTATAGAGAACAGAGGCGATAACTGTAACTCCATCGATAATAGAATGCCTATTTATCGACTCTTCCAACTGCGGTGCTCGAGATTATGATACCTGTTCTCCTAATTAAATTTGCAAATCGTTCACCATTTCCACAACAGAATAGTAAAGACTGCATTAGCAAACTTCATTTGAGAATATTCCCTTATATAATGAGTAAAATAATAACAGCTATTTCACAAAATTTTATATCTTGCAGGACAGCTCTAGATAAGCGTAAGCCTAAACGATAAATGTTGGAATGTCAGAATGTTGGACCGCTTTAATATAAACTAAAAAAATTAAACTATAGCTGTATATTAAAATATAAAATTTAGATTTAAAGCAATTATTTATTTACCGCACAATTTCTTGTGACATGTGAATAGACACTAGCCATTTTTAAATTATGCGTCCATTTTTTTTGATCGTATTCAATTTGTTCTTCTTTATCTGAAAAATTGATATATTAAACATTCCGTCATTTCATACGCAATCATATCGAAATTGAAGTTTCTTTGAATTTGAGCAATTTTGAAGCACTTATTGCAATATCGAATGAATTCTCATTACGAGTGGAAAACATAATGGATCTTATCTATATGAAGTTGTTTGATTTTTTGAAGTTTTTATTTTAAGAAAACAACGAAATGTGGACACAATAAATTTTTTAAATTTTTTTTAAACTGCATAAATTGCATAAATTAAGCTGTAATTTCCACCTCAGACGCTTCATCAATTTTCTATCCACGGCCATAATGAAATACGAAAAAAAAAAAAACCCATAACTTAACGAAAATAATTTAACATTATAAAAAAAGAGAGTTGAAAAGGTTTTTTGTTAGTATGATTGCCTGTGATAGAGATATTTGAAGAAAAACCGACTTATACCATTCTAGCTACCGGGCTATTAGAGACGTTCTATGAGCTATTCTCAAAGAATGCAAAGATAATGAGCGGAAATCTATTGTGCTAAGATTTTGTTTAGCTGTCTTATCAGTAACAGCTAGAAATCAGTAATCACTATCATCGTCGACAAAATCATGATAAAATGTGATTGAAGTGGTCCAAAAAAGATTGAGGCTGGAGGTATGATTCGTCTTTGATTTTAACACACTAGCAGCCGTGATAAATTTCCTAAAAGGATCGAGAAAAAGAGGATTGAATTATTACTGTTTAAAGTTAAGTAATAGTAGAGCTAGTTAGGTTAAGAGTTGATTGAAGCTCAAAGTAGTTGGGTCTGATTTACGTTTATAGCTTTTACATCACGAATACAACATAAAAGCTAAACATTTTGGCCAATTATTTGTATGATTACCATTGAAGCAACAATTGTAGCCGATATTGGAGCTGCTTGGAAGAATGTCCGGCTCAAGTTTTAGACCACCAATTTCTCCTTGACCTGATACCTCAAACTCTTTGAGGTTCTCGAAAGAGAGTTGCCCATCAGTGAAGAAGTTATACATTGCACTATACGGTTCCATATTAAAATCTCCACAAACGACGTACGGACATTCGTATTTGCTTGAAATGCCACATTCCTAAATATGATTATCTTTGAAGAATTGCCTTCTGATTTTATCTCGTAAAAATCGACCTATTCAAGCAATTCAACCATCTCAATTTTTACTGATCAGTTGATCCAATCTTTTATTGGTGGATGGACGATAGCCCAAAACCGACTGACCAAATTGCTTTTATGGATTATTCGACCGTCTCACTTCCGATCACAGATTTTGTGGATTTTTTTTGGTCTTATTAAAGGAGATACTAGATGAGAAATGAGTATCGACTGTTCCTTTGCAATTTTTCATCAAAGAAAGTAAAAAACAATAGTCTCAAGACTACATCAATGCTTCATCGGTAATTAAGACACTACTAACAATTTGATGACGGTGTTGCATATTTTCATATGGTTCACGACGTCAGATACTTTATGGGTTATTGAAGTTTGTCTTGATATACTAAGCAGCAACGAGTACTTATCACCTTATTGAAACAGCACTTTCCAAAGTTTGAAATGGAAAAATATAGTTCATATAATGGAATGATCACATCCTGGTTCGGTTCCGATTTGAGACGGTATTTTTAATATCAGCTTCTAAATTACCACAACAATAAATTAAGGGATAAAGCGAATGGCAAAAGCGTTAAGGATCTGCGTTCTTACCGATGAGATACTAAGATCAATAAATTTCACAACTAGTAATGACGCAATATTCCATAATCCCATTTAAAAGGAATTAATTGGTTGTGAAAATAATAAGAATGTTTCTTTTTTTTGCAAAAACCAAACTTTAAATCCGAAAATTTTCCATCACGACTTTCCAAGAATATCTTCTCGAAATTTTACAACTTTAGAATTTGCTATTTTCTGAAGAAATATTCTCCGAAATGTTTGTGAGTATAATTTTATCTTTGCGTCCAAATGGTTTTCGGAAAACAAATCATATTTTCTTCATAAAGACATTTCCATACTTCCTTAGATTTTTCGAAAATAATATAGACGTGAGCATCAAAATTATATTATAGAATAAATAAATAAATAAATTTGCATACACTCACCTTTTCAAGATTAGCCAAAAGTACAGCAAGTTGTGCAAGTTTAACACCACCAAGTTTCTTATTGAAAACAAGATGTGTATTGAAAACACATAGTTCCACATTGTTATCTTTATGCCTGAAGCGTGCTAATTGACCTGAAAAGTGAAAAACTTAGTTCAATTGCGACGTATATCAATGCTAAATTTCGTGAATAAATTAAAACCTAAGTAGTTGAGCGGGAACGAAAAGTAAGCTTGAAAAGTAGGAAGAAATGCAAAATTGTTTCAGTCTGAGGAAAAAGATAATGCCATGAGAAAGAGGTAAATATTATTCAGATAAAGTGAAGATTATAAGATAATGTGAGCGAACTGTTCCAAATGGTTGGCAATAAAAAATGCTTGTGAAGCATATATCAATTTTCAAATACAAATTAAAAATTCGTTTCGAATCCGTTGAAACAAACAATGTGAATGCAAAATGTTTAATTGAAATATTCACGAAATTTTATCATTTGCGTTTAGCGGAAATCAAAATCATTGTTCACGGAAGCCATCTCTCAAACTGCAATTTCATAGTGTGAGAACTAATTTCTGAGCCCATATTAGTGAGCAGAAATTTAATTTAAAAAATAATGCGCCACAAAATCTTCCAAAAATCAATTCCAATTACGATTAATCGAATATACTAGCCACGAGTAAACACATCTGCTGCTGAAAAATATTTTGGGGAACTATAAAACTGTTGTAAAAATAGCGCTTTTTCAAATAAGAGATTTGGTTGAAATCGCATAATCATTACATTCTCTCAAAGTGTTGCGTAAATTTTCATAGGTTTTGTGCTAGAGTAGCCACTGGAATGGACATCAGCTGAATGGACAATAACCAAAAAGAGGACCACTTACCGATGTTATCTTTATTGAGATGAGTGCACTCGTCAAATTTATATTCGAATGAACGATAAGCAATAAGTTCCATATTTGATTTGAAGAAAATCGCACAACCGTCGATCATATTACCCGTTCTTTTGCTATATACACCCGAATATCCAGCTAATTATTTTCAAACAATTATTCACTCACACAACCTATACATTAAACATATCGATTATATATTTATAACATGGAATAAATATACGTCAAAATATATATTTATATATAGCAAATATACCTTATATATAGTAAAACCTTCAACAAATTCTTCCCTCTTCCCCCTTCACCCTAAACATCTTTCAGCCAGATTTTATTTGAAAGCTTCAAAGAAGCTAATAACTCGTTTTTTAAGTGACGGAACGAAATTGTAAACATCGAAGATAGGAATAAAAAATCTGTCATCTCTTTTCCATTGTAAAGGGAAGTTTACGTGAAAAAACTAACAAATGACAGTTGATTGCCTAAGTGTTTATGTTGAAAAATGTTTTCGTTCAATGACCCCATTTACTATTGTTTACAACCCAAACAGTCATTCTCATGTGATCGGAATTGGATATCTAAGAGTTGTTTTCAAAAAATATTCGAATAATTTATCGCCAATAATCACAATTGCTATAGTTGGATCGAAGAGGTCTGAAACGGTCATTTGAATAGCAAACGAAGAGAAGGATCAACTATATACGAATAAAAATTATCCCGATTAGGTTATCTAAAAATGTAGCTACCAGAGCGCAGAATAGGATAGACATAGATATAACCACAGCATGATTCTGCAAGAAGCTTCAAGCACTTGATGCCATTTTAGCAATTGCGGTTGTGCCTTTTTCAAAACGTTCAAATGTCTTCAGCATCGCGAGGATTATTTAATTCCAATGTCTCCGAATATATCAGTTCTAATCTTTTGGAATATATGAATATCGCAATCTAAATGCAATTAGGTTGTTGTCTATGTCTACAGGACCAGCACTGTCGTGTTATTTCTCGATTTGAGGAGCGAAAGAGTTTCTTCTAGGCAAAAGATGAACTATTATAACCTTCCTTGGAAACAACACAAGCATTACTCAACAACACAACCGGTGTAAGCGTGTATCAGCATAAAGGTGGCGGTGTAAGCTTCAACGGTCATTTTATCTATTATAACATATCGAAACGAAAACGTTATGAAATGAAGGAGCGGATAATTAGGGTGAAGATATGCTGAGTGCTTGTTATATTATAATGACTTTTTGAAATAGCGAATTATACCAATATGTTAAGTGTTCGTTACATTGCAACGAGTGCTTGAAATAGCGAATTCTACCGATGTATTTAGTATTCATATGTTCGAGAAAGCACGAAACAGGCATACTAACCGGCTTTAAGTGTGGGCTCATAGAATTGTGCGTAGTGATCGTATTGCACCTCCTGAAGACACAGCACATCCGCATCAATCATTGAAAACTCGCGAGCGAGGAGTGCCGAACGATACTCCCATGTAAGCTGGTACTCCCGTCTAAATGAACTGAAAACTGATTCCCATATGCAATAGGAAATTAAATTACCAATTTTTATTTGTTTGCTACTATTATTGAGTATGCGCATGCCAGTAGGCCGACCATTTTTACCCGCAGTAAAGTCTTTGGAGTGGTTTCCGTACGTCGAACCTCAGGTTTCCTAGATCTTATAGGTAGTAACTAATTCGCAAGACTTCCACCCTTCAGAATATCCTTTTCCAAAAGATATCACCTATTTTTCGAATGGCCTTCTGAGCATTATGCAGATTTTTACTAACGGGTATCATAAAGCATCATACCTTCATGCGAAAAGATACGCATTTGTCTACCTATTGCATCAATATTTGTGCAAACTGTCGAATAGTACTTTCCTATATTTCCGAACAATATCACGTGCAAGTCCTCAAAAACTTCAGGAATGAGAGCCACAGAAACTTGTTTTTGCTGCAAGTCCATATAAACTTATATTATTCAACTGCGAGAACTGCAAAAAAAAACACGTGTTTTCTTTATAAATTTCTCACTTGTTCCATTCAAATATAGATACGAGATTATAACAACATCTATAAAAACATAATGATAACAATGCAACAAACCTTAATAAATGCTGATAAAGAAATGTAGTTCTTGCTATTTGTTTCTGACAGAGAACATTATAGCTGCAAATCCGTAGAGGTTGACCATCGAAATAAGGCTTCTGAAAGTGTGTACAAATAATTGTTACATAGTTCGACTGAAATATTTCTCTGCTTGACTCGTTTAATATATTTATTGCACCTATTAAACATTTTCACAAGATAATTGATAGTTTACCCGTGTGCTTACATGCATCAACCATAAGACCCCATACAAACTTAGTTTCAGCATAGATCTTCATCGCCAACAAACCTCCTCCCCCCCTCCACCCCACCTCAAAAAAGGCAATTTCAACGAGCTTTCATCAATTATATGCACTAAAAAATAATGGGGGGGGGGGGGGTTAAAAATGAAACGCCTATGTTTTGAGGTTGAAGAAATGGATAAGTACTTTGCCACTGCAATATAGTTATTGTTGTTATAAAGATAGCAATGAAGATTTTAAAAAATGATCGCAACTTGTGCCTCGAAAACTATCCCGAGGGGGTGAATGTGAAGCTAAAGCTCACCTTAATATTCCTCTACCGATTGAAGGAAATATGGTTCAATTTTTCAAAATAAAAGAAAAAAATTTAGAAAAAAACGATTTAATTACTGAAAGTTTTTAAATTATGATCATCGGTCCAATCATAATCTCCTTCAGTTTGTTGACGCATATAAAGATGGGCAAATGTTTGTTGGACTCCTACGTATGCAATAATCTGCGGTGTTCGATTTTTGAACGTTAACCATAATGACCTTTCAAAATGATACCTGCAAATTCTCCCAAACTCTCGGCACACGATCAAAAAGCATCGATGTGCCTTCAGAAAGCAAATCTGTGAAGCCTTCCAGTGGAACTGAAAAAAAATCAGAATTAAAAAAAGAGTGAATTAAACTTCAAAAGTTCAACAAAAATAGAATATTTCATTCAATTCATTAACTCAGTGATATTTCACGAGCCACAATCTTTTGTATTTTCTATGAGCCAATATTCTTCATTTTGCATATTTTCTTTTCATTCATAGAGGGAATATGTGGAAGATAAGCATGGAGCACTAAAAATTTGGCACTAAAAATTTGCATACAAATATGATTTTATGCAAATTTCAGCGACGCATACACGATAAGTGGATAAACGAATAAAACAAGTTTATAGGATAGTAGCAATTACAAATGAAACCTTAAATCACACTTCCTCTATAAAATTTTGAATATGTAAATTAAATATGAACATTTCAATTTATGTGCCATGCAATAGCAATCTACATAGTTCATTCAACGCAATGGTAAAAGTGTGTCGTTTGCAAGTCGGCAGATAGAGATCTTAATAAGAGCATGACATTCTATTGACTACATTCACCTTTGTAAGGTGAGTATAAATACCACCGAAGATGGTGACTTACGAATTGTATGCGCTTTTATGCAGCAATACAAAACTGCATAAAGCGTAATATTTAAATATATATATTCGATTTTATTATGCATAAAATAAATATTTACTAAGTTTCAAGGTAATCGCTATTATTTTATTGCATTAACCAACATCGGATCATATAGTAGAAATGCAGAAAAAGTGAGAACTTTTTATTTATTGTTCGGTGTTTCAACATTTTGCCCGATATTCGGTAGTCGAACAACTTCAAAAGATCAAACAATAAAAATTACCATCTTTCAACAAAAACACTCAACGCGAAAGGTGAGTAGAAGATGTTTTCTTGTTAATTAGCATTCCTCGAAATTGCAGTTACGGGATGAGGTATAACCAGAAACTATATAGACGACAGGTGAGCACCTCAGGTAATTAGTTTCCTATACAGCCAATTGCTCCAAACAGACCGAATAAGATCATATATTTTCAGGGAAAACTTTAACCGTAAACCGTATAAGAAATAAAAGTGGAAATTTCTCAACGTATTTTCTCCAATTTTTCATAGATGTCACTTATGTGATATCAGCTATTACGATCCGATTATGCAAAGTTAGCATCATAGCGAAAAACGCTTCCCTTAACAATGAAATTTTATTAATTCAAGCAACTCAAATCACTTATTATCGCTTCAGTTTTAAATGGCTCCCATAAGATTTCTTTGGCTTATTCAGTGATCATAGTATTGCGCTGTGGCAAACATCGTCAGTATTTTTCAAAAGAAAAAGTTCAAATAGCCTTATATCAAAACTAAAATATTTTCAGCTCAGGATGTGTTGACCATAACTATTGACCAGTTCTTACTAATGTTAGGAAGAGAAATGAATCCAGAAATCCCCTGGCCCGCAGCAAAAAAAAAGTCGAATTCTTTTTTTCGGAGTCCTGAAGGTCGTTCAACTTTTAATTTGTCAAGTAAATGTTGGAAGATTTGAAGAGATGATCTCCATAGAAGCGGAACTCAGGCTGTATGTCAAATATGTTAAAATTTTGCAATCAAGGTTTAGCAGACAAATCAAGTCTATGCGATAACATAACCTTCCATTGTCACGTAAGAGGAAAACAGCTAAGGACGAAATTCTGCGACTTCCCGGGCAAGGCGCTTCAGTTTTTGGTAGCATAGTGCCATTGACGCATTATTATTATCTTGGAGCAGCTTGTGGTGCTGAAGTTGAGGAACTTCCTCCATATATACAGCATCATATTTTCTCTGTGCAGATGGTTTTTTTTCTGCAAGGGGTTATGGCTCATCATCGCGCTTATAACCACCCGTGCATCCTTGCTTAATTCACATACGAACACCACTTCTCTCTCGTGATAATATGATCCATCCGGTTGAAATATACGGCAGACGTGGGCCTCATCGGATTGATAATTCTTCATCACTCCGTAAAGTATCCATCGATCAGACTTTTAGATCTTTCTAAGCTCGCACAAAACTCCCATTAAGGAATTTTGGAAGGAGCAGAGTATAGCAGCCAACCAAAGAGTGGTCTCGGGACTGACCTCAGGGGTGGAACGATTGTCAGTGGGATGTTCATTCAAAGCATACCTAAATAACGAATGTCAAATATTGCAGGCATTAATTGGCCGTAGAATATCTCAATTTAGATATATAAAGAGGATAATGACGAATATCAACTAGAGTTTCAGAAATTCTTTGAAGACAGAACGTAAAACGGCGATGTGAAAGTGAAATAATGGTGAAGAGAACAATAGATTGCCACATTTATACTCAAAATGCAATGTATATTTTGCCTTCAAATAAACCTGAAATATTTGGAAAAAAACGCCCTCTATTTTATTGCTAATAAATTTACTACTCATAACGAGTAAAGAACACTGCATGCGGCAATCGACAAAACAAGTAATATCACTTAAAAAAACAGGTAAGTGTGCTAGAATGGCAAATATAATATGCGCTTTAAAATCACGCTCATTCGTACAGCCACTATTATAAGCTGTCAGTAACAATACTGTAACAAGCTGTCAACAATAGTTTCCTGTCGCTCTAACAAAAACGTCTACGAGGGATTTTTTCTATCGGTTGGATTGCTCAGATTTCCTATATAATAAATTCCTACCAATCTAACAGTTTTACCAGAGATTGCATAATGTGGCCCGATTAGAGGTAGAATCCATATCAATTTTAGTCGCTTTTAAATATCTATTGTACTTCTGGAAATCGATAAATTGTTATGAAAATACTGAAAGTCAATCTATATGATGCACTGTGCCGAAAAAAATTTCATTACTCTAATTTTGATGTTTTCTGAGTTGAAACTATCACCTACACATATATACCCATAAATGATATCGCCATAATGCACTTGACAAGTATAGTTATGCAAAAATATGTTTTATAATTATTGGAAAGAAGAATATTAGTATACAAACAGTTATGTAAAAAGATAGGAAAAACGAATAAAATCAAGAAAATATCGCAGTATACCAAAAGAGAAGTAATAATACATGGAGAATCTCGTCAAAGCAGTTCGATCCCCTGAACAATCAATTTTTTGAGTCTCCAGTAAAAGATAGAATATATAGAGTGATGCCTTCATATTTCAGATGTCCTGACTGGCCATGTAAACTTGTTCCACCAGCCCCTCCCCTCCTCCCCCCTCCCAAAAAAAAATTCATTTTCAACGCAACCGGCAAAAGACAAAAATTGCGATGCATGAAATATTTCGCCTTCTAAATGCCTATAGCTACTTCCGAAACTAATGAATCAAAGTGATATTCAATCATTCATAGTGTATGTCAACACTGAACAAATTTTTTTGTTCCAACGATTCCACCAAAGATAAGAACGCACATAAATATAAACAATTAGTTACGTCATAGCGATAATACACTCTTGCAAGATAAATTTGCACAAAATAATACTGAAGTATAAGTTTAAAAAATGCTCCAGGTTTATTTAGTGGAGCAGAAAAAAAAAGAAACACAAACACAAAACACTCCGACTATCGATAAATCAATTCCACAACGTAAAGTAATTTATAAGGTCCTTTATAGGGAGAGTGCACATTTCGTTTTCCGCCCACCTGGGTGTTGTAAGTTTCAAGTTGAATCTCTGCACATAGATGAAATTGTTTGATAAAACCGCCTAATACTTCCTTCAAAGGAAATTGACGACACTTTAAGCCTATGAGCACAAATTCTTATCTAAGCTACATAATCCCAGTAAAAGAAAAAAATAATTTTCTGCACTGACAGATAAATTTTGATCACAGCGTCACGATGGTCCCATCTCTTATCAATTCGACCAAATATTATTGGTTTCAACGATCGTTTCAAATTTTAACCGCTTACAAATCTGATTTTTTATTGGCAATTACATAAGTTCATCAGATTTATTAAGGCACACCTTTGTGCTAACGAACAAACAACATAAAAGTTCATAACAGCTGTACTTAATTTCCTATGAGATGTAGCGATAAAACGGCGATTAAGAATTGAAAACTTATATAAGATCAACTCATTCTCTTGTAGGTGAAAATGCACAAAAATTAAATATGCACACTTACCACAACGATTATTGATAACGTCGTATGTTGCAAATAGTTGCCGATTAGATGGTGACAATAAATATGATCGTTTCAGCTTTCGTTCTTCATCTATCATAATTTCATCTTTTTCATCTTTTCGCTTTCCTTCTCTATAAAATAACAATAAAGTAACAGTGAAGGATAGCTGGTAGATGAAGCGGGTATAGCCACAAGGAAAAGTAGGTTATTACACTTGAAAACGCTCACGATTCCCACATGAAAAGCATATGAGACACAAGGAAATGCACTCGGGTGAAATTTTGTGTTTCACTGAGAAAGTTTGAAATGGAAGTTGTTGAACTTCACCTGTTGCAAACTCAGAACTACACTAGAAAATAAATGGTCTATATTGTAGAAAAAAAACTAGCATTTATACTGAAGGACTACTTAACTATCGGCAGACTCTAGACAAGATCATTAAGGAAGATCACACTATATTTCGTGGTTCTAAATAATATTATTCCTACGTTCTGTCAATCTTATTTCAATATGAGCTAATTTCATGGCATACAACTTGCAGTTTTTTTTCACTTATTTTCATAGAGGATTCACGGTCAGTTGGGTCGAAGTGTCTTCAACTAAGTTGCCGAAGAAATTTGCATATTGAAAGCACTTATAAGATCAGCAAACAAATCCTCTAGTTCAAAATATGCAAATTTGCTTGTTGGATAAGCACGTATTTGTAGCAAGGTTCAATGATTAACAAACTTGACCAACAAATAAAATTGTATACTTCGTTAGATGTCTGCCACAAAAACCATCGTTAAATTAATTTGTCGCTACATTAGGGGATTCTCATCAACAGTGATAATATAACATTACATATACAGAAATAAACATACTAATATGGAAATACAGCAACTTGAAGTATATTTTAAAAATTATCCAATAACTGATCTATGCTAATTCACATAATGTAATTCATAAACTCACTTTTTCCATAATCGTGCAATGTGCGAGGCATCTCGTTCCGCGTCAACACCAATGGGATTATTTTGTACGTTCGAAGATGGTGGTACTGTAGCATAAACACGTAGAAATTGGCCAATTGAATTGGTGTGTTTTATGGCCAAGCTTCGAACTTGTATCACTATTGGTTGCATACTAAAAAAAAAAAGCAACGAAAAATTAGAAATTTTATGTGTAAATAATGAGTACAAAAATTTAGTAGTGAAGTAGGCGTTGTTGCTTCTAGAATGATGGGGAGAATGCAAAGCAACTTAGAAACGATCACATGGCGAAGTAAATGGTGTGCAATCGATTTATACTGCTAACAGACATGGGTGTTGTTTACTACAATCGTCAATGATTGTGCAAGTGAATGACGTAAACCGGCTGTCAGGATAGTGGCATTCATTGTGGAAGATCAACGAAAGATCATTGTGCATCATCGCCATCTCTCTTTTCACCAATCAATTAGAAGATGAAATAATGCCATAAAATTATTGGTAATGTTTTTAATAAACTTTCGATTCAAAGAGAAAAGCCGAATTAAAATTCAAATCAAAATTTTTTTGCAAACACATATAACAATGGCATTAGTTCATTGTGAAGTTTGTTTTTGTAAATATTTTTGTATGTTAAAGATATAGATTTGTATTAATATTGCGAATATCTTATTAAGATTGAATGAATGTTACGTTCATTTTTGCATTTGCATTTCATTCAATTTTGCATTTATTCAGATTTAAATTCAAGTTATAGATGCTTAATATCAAAGGCTTTTTGATATCCTATAGCGTGCTGTGAAAATGATGTTAACAACAAATGAACAAACTTTAGTTTAACCTGCCTATTCGATGGTCAAAGGTACAAAAAGCCCACACTGCAACTTCCGTTGTGCTCTTGTCTACCTTCCGTTGTACTTTTTTTTAAAATTTCAATATGAAACAAGGATTTACCAGGTTTTCAACCTGAACGGGTAAATGCATCAAGGATTTTTGCATGACATACAATTTCCGTCACGTAAATCACTCCATAAAGCTAAGCGAATGCTGAAAAGAAATACAACAAAAACAACAAAACACTGCGCGACGCATACGTGAAATGCTCTAAATGACAGATCAAGTTTGTGACTCCTCAAAGTGAACACTTGTTTCATTGCATGCATAAAAAAGTTTTAAAAAAATGAACTCGAGCCGAACAAATTTCATGATGTATTTAACAGTCAACAATAAATAAACTACCTATGATCGCATTGAAATTTCTCTCCGATTTTGCAAACTTTTCTGCAATCTATTTTCTAATATCCTCATTAGTAGGTTTGCAGTGAAAACATTCATCATAATGAATTTAATCATTGTAAGGCGACTATTCGCTATTTCTTATGTTGTAAGGTGAATCACAGTTATGAAGTTAGTAACACTTCGCTATGACAACTGAATTCATCGTTTTGTATTGGTTAATGCGCGGCTGGTTTTAAATGGGTCTCACCAGACTCTTTGGCTTCTCCCACTGAGTTACTCTGAATTGCAATCTCATCCCAACGAGGTCAAGTAAATACATGCTATCCTCTAAAGTGGAACAATCGTGAATTGGCTCGTCAGAATCCGATGGAGAGGAAAGGAGCATAAGTTCTAACCTTCACGCAACCTTTTAATTTCACCTGACCGGAAGTGGAAGTGATATGAAGAGATATTTAATTATAGTGGACGCTATGTTGATTAAAGTCAATAAATAAAGTAAGCAAAAGCATAACAACTGCAGCTATTAGTCATCGAATGCGAATTTATTCGATTACGACCAATATAAAACTTTACTTTTTATCACTTTTTTACAACTTATAACAAACATTTTCATATCCGTTTACCGCGTAGAAATACAATCATCTTGACGACCTTCAGTGAAAACAAAATAATACATAATTAAAAACATCACAAACACTAATGGATAGAACACACGGCAGAAATTGTCGAGATACCTGAAAAATGTTTTATTAGCAGACTTCTATAAGAAATTAGTCGAATTTTTTTCAAATATATTTCACATTGATGAATAATAAACTAATAAATAGCAAGCAACCTGTCATGACAGCCAGCTTTCAGCTACCATATCATGACAGTCGGCTGCCAGCTATCTGCCATAACAGCCAGTTGCCTATAAACAGCCGATTCGTTTTTAAATTCAAAATTCGAATAAGTTTGCTGCTGCCATTGCTTTGCTTCGTAAAAATCGGAATATATACACTTAAAACATAGTGGAAAACTCTAAAAACGATTTTTTTTAATATTTGGTAACTCATTTATTCCCTCGGAACAATTCACCAGATTTTATGGTAGAGTGAAGAGAAATTTATAAGAACAAAAAGAGATTTTTTATATATTTGAATAAACTTCTTGAATAGATGCAATTATCGCAATTATAAGGAAGTCATAAAATTATCTCTTTTTTTTTGCTATTTCTCCCACTTGCTTAGCAGTTCGATTCAGAAGATATTTTTGGTCAATTGCAATTTCAAATATTTCTTACTAATTGCAGTTTAACGGGTAAATAATTCATTACCTTCCAGTTTTATGATATCGATTAGCCTTATTAAGCATCGATTCTTTCGCTTCTTGTGTTGTTTCGTATTTCTTTTTTGTGGCCCATTTACTCTGCAAAAAGAGACAATTAAATATATGCAGCAAATATTCATTTCTATTCGCTATTGCGATCGCTGTGTGATCCTATAGAAAATGATCCTTCTAAAAGTTTGCATGGAAAAGTTGCAGCAAAGGATTGCAAATTGCATATCTCGATCTTTTATTTTGCTTTGGAAGAAATGCATGATTTCTCAACGTTAGTGATGCCCCCAATGTACTTGCAATGAGAGGGGGATTGGGTTCTGCTGTCTCGATGTAAAAAAGTGCTATCTTCAAGCGCATTTCATTTGGCGATAAAATACTTTGCAGCAACTATGTTTAATCTATGAATGCCAACGCATCATTACATATTGCATACTTTATGGTATGAATAAAGAGTTGAAGGAACTAGAAATTTGAAAAAAAACTAGAACGAAAAACAAAAGACGCAATGAATAAAAAAAAAAATAAAAAAAGAACTCTTTCTAATAAAATGTGCAAAAATAATTGAATCATTGAATGAAGAAATATCAAGTCCACTCAAATAACTGCCACTATGGCTATCTCTGGATTGCAAAATTTTGCTTTAGTTATGGATCACAGGAAATTCCGACTTTTTGATTCCATTCAATTGATTGCTTCACCGCGCTAAAAATATAATATGTCAAATTTTTGACACTCTAAACAAAAAACAAGACAAAAGGAAATAATTTCTCCAGCAGTGCGCAATTTGTACTGGCAGAGTGCTAAGTTGGCAAGTCAGCATCATACTCTCAGCATTGTACTCTATGTTCCATTTTTCACCGTAATTCAATACTTATTGGACGATATCACGGTTGTTCTTGTTTGTTTGTTTCTTTTTTTGAAATTCTAGTATATTTATGAAGATGTCATGTCTGTGCGTATGCGGTTGTTTGTACGTCTGGCTGCCCGACTGATAAATTCAGCTCATAAAGCCCACAAACTACGATGATGAACTTAGGTATGTGTAACATAAACCACACGGCTAGCTCTTAGCCAAGATCCTGTGATGGCTCATCGCTGTATTGAAGAATTATTGCATATCATAAAATCTGCTGACCGCTTTGCTAGGAAAACGCACTATTAGGCATGCATACACCTCAGACAACTGAACAGGTTAATGGCTTGAAATGCGAAAGCGCATACTGCGCCAACCCCCTTCCACCTCCTCTCCGCAGTACGATTTCAAATTTCCTCTGCTATGGTTTATCTAATAATTTTCAAAGAGCGTAAAAATTTAAGCCAAAAAATTTTGGCGCGATTTATTTCCCACGTAAAATATAGATTTTCAAAATTTTGAAGCTATTTAACGCCAATTCTTCAAAATATATAAAACGAAAATATCGTGCTTTAATTGCATTAAACTGAATCACATATTTTTTTGATGCAATTCACGGAGTTTGCAAAAGTGGATAAAAGATAATACAGCGTTCAAAATGTTCTTACCAGCTGTCTGGCACGTTTGTCGAAACCAATTACGAATAGCGTTTGTAACAAAGTAAAGAATACAAATCCAGTGATAAATCCAAACCATAAATCAATAGCCTGAAATTATTTTTCAAAGCATTCATATAGTCATACCGCTTCAAACTTCCGCATTTTCATTAGTTTCTTTATCCATCGCAATTTACATAAAATAAAACCACATTACGCTGCATACAAATACCAAAGTCACGTGTGCCTAATGCTTATGGCAGTATGATGGTATCACGGCCTCTTCTTGAAATTCGAGTCTGTTTGTATATACGGAATGTGTTTTCGCTAAGCAAACAAAAAACCAATTTTCTACCTGATTAAATTAAATTTTCACCTTGGAAAGGAACGTTTGGTTGTACAGGTACAGTGGAGATGAAAAGTAATAGAATGAATTAATTTCCTTTCTTTAATGAGGGTGATACAATGCAAAAGTAAAAATTTCTTCATAAATAAGCCTTAAATTGTCTAGAGCAGCAAATAAATGAATAATCTGAGATGATTAAGGGAAATATTTCAAATTAACATTAAAGAAAGTACTAAATAGAGAATAGCACTCGAATAATGTTTTAATTGTATAAAAATCACTCAGTTACCACTTGACGTTGCTTTGTTACTCAATTATTTATCGCTCACTCACTAATTCTTAAAACCACTTAAAGTTGCTCAATTGGGAGAATATATCTTAGCTCCAACATGACTGCTACGTTTCTCCAACTTTAACTATTATCGCCCAATGGAGACTTAGCTCACTCTTGTCTCAATCTGAGATCAGCGCGACATATCTTAAGCTTATGCAAAAGGAAGTCAGTCCATTTTATCGTACATCTTCCTTGACTAACCTTCAGATATGAAACACTTGGAAGATGTTCGCGAGTGCCAGCCGACTCTGTGGATAGTGTGAGCAACACCGTTATTGCAACACCTATGCGACCCTCCATAAATTCTTCAGGTAACCATACACCAACCTGCATTTATATCAGCTTTAAATGTGCCTGAATATAGCAAAAAATACAACAATCGTTTACGTATACCAATGAAGTCTGTGAGACAATTTGTGAAAAAAGCCCTCATACTTCTACTCTCATGAGACGAATTTCCGCTTTCTCAACATTTTTTGTGAGGCCTTCATTTCCTATCAAAACAGGTTTATTTATATTCTATCAAGGTGGGCGAATTCAAAATCACGAGAGACCCTTCGATCACTTACACAAGCTTCACAGCATCGAAGACTATTTCCACATATCGATATTTCCATCTAGAGCCTTACCATCAAACAAAGTTTATTTGCATTCAATATTCAATCTCAGCTATAGGTGTTGACTTTTCTGGTCGCGGCATATTGGTATCATAGGCAGGCTAGCAAGATTTTTGCTAAACTTTTATGTGATACTTGAAACCTGTTACCTTCCGAGCATGCGAAAATTCTCGCATTTGAATGCGCTTTATGCATTTCGAATACGTATATACAACATATTCACAAATGTCCTATCCTTATAATGCGTTCTTAGAAAAATCTAGAAAAATCAAAGGAAACGTGAGATAAGTGTGCAACATGAGATAAGTTTGCTGACAATCTCGAGCAATTCATGGAGCTAGTATAGTACAAAACTCCTCAAAGAGTCGATTAATTGGAGATTATGCTCCTCTCGCTATTAATAGTCGGCGTTTTGCATGCAAACTCCAAGTGTTCGCGACTTTTTTGAAAATCTCATTGCAAGCAATAGTTCTAAAATGGATTTTTACTTGATCGAAGTGAAAGAAACTATATCGTAAAAGCGACTATATCGAACGATAGGTACGGTACACATGTCAGGTTAGAACCTATGAAAATAGCTGTTGAAAATAGAAATTACGCATTACCCACGAAAACATTAGAGCCAATGATGTTGGAACATAGGTTTGTGCAATATGAAAACCGACATCCCTCTTGAGACGGAATACAGCACGCAAACATGAAAAATCACCTGCAAAACATTCAACAAGGTTATTTCTACCTGCCTCATATTCGCACTAACTTTTTGACACTCAGAAGTATATACATATATACATATATATATATATATATATAGGTAATATGGCAACTACTGAAATTTCTGATTCGTAACCCAGTTAACCTAGCTACTTAATATATAGGACTTTCACAGAAAAATAAATTTTAGAACGCGAAATGTGATGTGTGCTCAGCAGCATTTTTTTTTTCTACACAACTCAAATCAATATCAACACGTCACCTGATTTCCTGTTTCGATCACATACGGTAGGTTCATACCGATCAATATATAATTCGGGCAGCTTAACATCCGGATTTTTGTCGATCGCATCGTGTTTCCTAGTGAACCATTCAAAGCGAACAGTTTCAAGTGGATATGCGACTAAACATAAAAATATTAGCAGGTCAAAAAGATTCTTGTATATGTTAACATAAAAAAAAGAAAATATAGAGGATAAAAAAGTGAAAAACCCAAGAACGGGCTAAAATATGCAGTTTTAGGCTGATGCTCATTTTGGCCAGGAAATGAAGTTTACAGAGACAATGAAATTGACGATAGTTAGCCGGTAACATTGTTGAGTGCTCCTTTAATTCTAATATAATTGGGAAATCTCTACCTAAAGCTCAAATCAAAACTATTTTCCAACTGTTCTATGAGATCAGCAAGAAGAATTTCATAAAAGTTTCTCTACTCCCATCGGAATCTACAATGCAATAAAAATAAAAAACTTACAAGATTTTATTCGAAGTTCACAAGTTTGCTTATCGTGTGGATATTTACATAGCACAAGATTGCATGCTGGCTTTAGTTTAATTCTGCAATGAAGAGATTTTTCATTCTTAAATATATGGAACATCAAATTGCACATTATCTATAACGTTTTTGTGGGAATAGACAAAGAACGCTATATTCGTATTGATGAGATATCGCTTAATGATTAATGCGCTTACGTTGAAAAATCATTTGTAGTTTTTCATAAGTGAAACTAATTCCTTGCATAAATAGGTAAGTAACGACTGGGGAGACAAAAGTGAAGAGAAGGCATTAGCTGTTGGCGATTTAGATTTGTGAAAAAAAAGACATACAAGGAATTAACAATTTTCAAGCCTCCGTATTGAGCGATTCAGAGATATTCGCTTTTCTATAATAACGGCAGGTGGAGAGAATTTGACAACAATCACACATGAGCAGTCCTTCTCTTACCGTTCCCTTCCTTACCCTCCTGCTCTCCGTAATAAAAATGGGAGTAGCCATACAAAATTCGAAGGTCTCATAAATGGCCCGCAATGGAAAGATAAGCGGAAATCACAGAAGAGTGAAGATCTAATCAGGAGACTGTCGAAAAAAGAATTTTGGCAACTGCTTGTAAACATGTTAAATCGTATATATATAATATATATATATAATCTTAGAAACCCAGGGATACCTAAATGCGTATTTTCACCAAGCTCGTTTAAGGAGAATTTGATGTTCCAAAAATCAGCAATCCTGAAATTTAGGAACTCGCAAATCAATGACAGAAACAATGATGGAACAATTTTTAGCTAGAAATACTGACAGTTACAGATCCACAAATATTGAGGTCACGGATGCGGAAGTATGGCACAAAGTAAGAACATAGTATCTTACCTTGTTTCATAGAGAACGAGTCCATCGGGGAATATCCTCATAAGAAAATTTAAAAACGTCACTTCATGAAATTCAGCTTCTTTTGCGTTCGCAAAGAATGGATCTGGACGCCATATTTTCTCAAGGATTTCCTCTTCCTTCACTAAGATCGGCTTTTGATATGGATTTACAAGTCTTGCGTCTCGCCATGCCATCATTAAGTAGATATCCATATCGTAATCCTGATGTGATTTTTTGCGTTGTTTAAAACGATCTAACGTGAAATATAATGGCTAATATCACCTATTCGGCAGAAGGTAATATACCGGTCGATATCAACTATTAGGCGACAAAATTTGCAGACTAACATCAGATTTTTGGAGTAAATGACGAAAGCTACCATATTCTTTTTCTTCTTTTTTTTGCAAGCGTTGACTCATTCACCTATTCTACCTTTTCATATCCAGAATAGAGTGTACAATGAAGTCGACTAAATTCCAACGCGCAAAACACTTATTGAATTTTCCTTTACCTCATCGATGCGTCAAGGATGCAGCAAGCAAAAAAAGCTTCTTAATATTCTGCGTTTAAAAATCAAAGAAATGAGGAGCCAGCATGTTAGATACCATATTCCTCGTCAACATCCATCATTTATTTTATGAAAAAGAACTTTCGATCACTCAGTTATGTCCCTTTTTTCATTTACTCTAAAATGAAATGCGTTTGCAAACGTATTTCATACATCAGGCTTTAGACGATTATGGGATTTTTCAAATTTAAAAGAAGACATAAAAAATTGCACAATCGCGATGAAAATCTTGAAATCTGCCCATAATCAGCAAAATGAAAACATTAACTGAAATAAAACAAAAAAGAGCCATAAATTGAATCGAATTTCAAAAATACTTCCGAAATAATTCTATAAGGCTTTAAAGCGCCCGAAATTTGCCCTTATGGATTTCGAGCCGCATTTTTAAAGGATTATGATTTCGATTTAAAAAAAAATTCTTCATATCGTTTGCTCGTTGAAAAAATTTCACAAGATGTTGTATCACTGAGCTCATCCATCTTATGGATAAGTCATACTTATAGTAGAAAGAACCACTGTTCGACTTTTGTTGACGAATATAAATACATAAGCAGAGTGCAACGGTACTACTAAAGTGATGGATAGGGGGAGCGGAAGGGAGGAAGGGGAAGGGTCAAATAAATGATTTAGAAGTGATAGGTACTGCAAAACTGAAGCTGGAATCAGTGAATCAATGTAACTGAGCGAATCCTCTAACGGTCCTTCACCAACAAAGCGTACAATGCTTTCCACTGATGAATGCTTTCCTCAAGCGCAATATGACTTTAAATAATAATTTCAGTGCCTGCAGAGGAGGTTTTTCGCGAAATTCTGTGAAAATTTCAATTTTTCTTCGGGAAGATGACGGGAATTATCAAATAAAGCACGGGTGGGAAAGCGAGTAACAAGCTATCAGACCTTCTCGATAGCAGTTCATAAAATACGTTCAGACCCTTAGGCATACCTTAACAACACATGGGTCTAACGAATCTATGAGGGATTTCTGCACACAAAGAAATAAAATGTGAAAAGCGATACCATAGTTGAGGTTTGAAAATTGCTCATTGATTCAATATAGATTCCGAAGCGCACCACAACGGCGCTCCCCTGGAAGACGATCGGAGCCGAAAATTGATCGTATTTGTTCTTGTGAAGAACTGGCAGAATGAATGATCCGCCAAGTGTCCTAAAGTCGTATTTAAGTTGATGTTAACTAACGACAATTCTTCATATCAGGCACGGCCAAGAAGTTGATCAACTCGTACAACTGCATAGAAATGGAACGTACATGAGTAGTGTGTTATGCTGCAGCTTGATAAGTGTGCCGAAATGCACTGTGCTGGTTGGATGCTGGATCATAGCTGCTTGTTTTTGTGCTCAATGTTTCAAGATTTTCTCAAAAAGCCAAAAGTGAGTTAGCAACTCCAGTAAGTGCGTGCATCATACTACTAGATTGATTCGGTGTAAACACGCCACGGATGGAACATTTCTTCAGCAAACATTTTGTAAATTTCCTTTAGGCAACACGCTAATCTGTGAGCAACAACGAGGTTTCTCTTGAAGCAAATCAATTCTTAATGGCAATCAGCTTCAATATAGGCCTTCAGCAAATAAAACCTGTGAAATGACAAAATAATTCACTCAACTCTTCGAATTAATCAACAAACTCCCCGAATTAATTCAAGAGGAAAGAATGATGAATGCAGACTACGAAACTGAAGTCTACAGAATCTGCAAAACCACCTATAGCGTGGATTGAATGATGCGCTATTGGGAATTCGATAATCCTTCATAACAGCTCCTCAGCGATCATACCCTATCACAGTGCAACAGGCAGATTTGATCTAAAACGACAGATCCTTCCGTCATCCTCTCTAGTCTCCAGGCTGCATCAACTTTTTCCACTTCTTTCGAAATAACAGTGAATCTCAAAGGGCGTAGATTTGACGCCAGTGCGAAAATTTTGGAAGGGACAAGCAGTGTGCTGAAAAGATTGAAAACGCGATCTTCTAGATGACGTTCCAATATTGGCAAGACCTTGAGATCACCACTTCAGGTCGCCAAGGATCATACTATCAACAAGATACGGCCACTAAAAGCTCAAGTCAGTACATTATAAGAGTGAGACTTGTTCAGGAGATTCTTGATTGCACCTCTTATCTATTTTACTTATTCTTATACAGTTTCCACTTATTTTCATTAGTTTCAACCGTTCTCTGCCTATACCTGTTTATATTGGCCGCTGCTTGTTCACGTCCTTCTCCATGGGTCTGAACGGTGAATATCGACTCGGAATCAGTTTTTATATTCAGAACCTTAGTTTTCTTCTTTATTTTTCATTGAAAGGAACATCTTATCAATCCATGAGGCACCAAATTGCTGCAATGACTTAAAAAAGTTGAGTCTCACCGTGTTGAAACGTTAGTTCGAGTCAATATTTCATCAACATCGGTATCATTACGAAGTTTCTCGGCGAGTTCTGTCAAGTTCACTCCAGCAATCTCAAGAGCGGTTATGTTTACTCCTATTGGACCCTCTATTTCAACACCTGAAAGTTCAAACACATCTTACGGCCTGAAAATATTATATATTAGGCTCGAAAAAGCTTTACGGTGTCCACTTATCTCCTGAACTGTTAATATACCTATAGATGTGAATGCTGTTTACGTAACTGGCGCTTATAGGCGTTTAAACCAAACATACAGGGCCACCTCACTGATAAGTGTATGAAGCACAGATAACAACATATGCTCCAGTAATACTGCGGAACTCAAGGACGAATATTAATTGATTACAGTATGAAGCCTAATACCGTACGGCCTTATCACAGTATTTTGTTAACGCTCAAATATAACAAGGCAATACATAAAAGAATGACTTTTCAGCTTCGTAGATGAATCAAAAAAAAAAAGAAATCTTCCAAACATCACAAACACCTTTATATCGCACACCGAAAAAGATTACATAGCAATCAGGTGGGAGAATAATAATGGAATAGAATTTATTATTGTTTACCTTCAAAATCGCTTGCATTAAACTCATCGACAGCCGTTGGTACAAAGTCAGCGCATATGCCCGGTAGAAAGAATCGAATCTTTTCGTAACGTTTGAACATATATTCAGGGATATCGAGTTGCAATGCTTTCGCAACATCAAATGAAGAAATTGTCATCGTTGGACTGAAATTTGTCTAAATACATTTAAGACGGGGGAGAAATATTGTTTAGTGGAATACTTTCCTCCTTCTAACTTTTCCATTTGCTTTTTGAAGAAAATATTGAGAAAAAGCGTTTCGAAAATTATAATTTGAGCTCTCGTTGATCAGCCAATATCGATCAACATCACTATTAATGAATATACAAAATTATGCTCTATTTGCATTGTATATTGGTGGATAATCGATGCAATTTTGAGGATAAATATATTCATTATATGCTTCTATTGGAGAAAAAAATTATGAACTAGGAAAATTTACCTTCAGCGGAACCTAAAGAAAACAGTGAACCTAATTTACCTTTCTCCTTTCTTTGCTTTTATTTTTCAAATTTCTAGTAAATTTTATTTTTTTCTCGAAAAGCTGTTTGCTTATCGCACACTTGTTGAACGCATATTCATTCGAGTTATGAAACTTGCTTTGTTTCATCGGATGCATCGATAAGGACCAATGAGGGATGGAGATCGGTAGTTTCATTCTTCAGTGTGCTATGTCGCTCAGCGACGAATGCCATCGTCGCATGATGCGTCTTTGATGATTCAATAGACAAATCCTGAAATTCCCTATTTGTTATATGGAAGTGAACGCTGAATGTCCAATACCTGGAAAAGGTCTTCAAGACATGTCCGTTTGCATATTCCCTTTGCAATCGGCTATCCAAATATATGAACAAAAAAAAAATCATTAGAACCTACAAGGTAAACTTTTTTAAGGATTGACTTGTTGCAAAAATCCTGAAACAAAAATATGCTCTCGAAATAAAGCCGATCCTGTTTTCAGATTTAATATCAAAATTAGATGCCAATTACTTAGCGAAACGCGATAAATAGGAGCTAGGAGATACTTCCGTTGATATATCCATCAAATCACACTGCTTCTATTGTTAGAAGAAGAGCACAAAATATACTCACACCTATGATTGTGCACAATTTCCTTATGCAAAAATTTACAATAAACGTATAAAGCAAATTTTATAACGCAAAGAATGAAGTATTCTAGTTGTAATTGCTTTTTTTGTAGCCATCATCATAATTTCGCGGGCAATTCGCAAAATCAAGTGCAACCTGCTACATACCTCAAACCACGAATCATCATCGTCAGCTGTTGTTTTCGCTGAATTTTGTGTCATTTTGCGCTTTACTCGAAGAACAACAGTATGTCCACTTCTAAAAAAATCAAGAAATTTTATAAAACAATAGAATATTATTGACATTCCCACACGAAAAGAAAAAAGTGAAGAATTAAAGTAGCGCATATTTGACGATCTTTGTATAGGGCTGAGATTAGAGATATCCCAAGAATTTTCAAGAAAAGCTCGAAGCTAGGATCGCCTAAAGCTCGCTAAGTTACAGACATGAGCGCAAGCTTCGTCACCATGAAAACGTAAATCAAAGCAATGCCTCAAAGAGCTTTAATTAGCACATTGTGCACTGCTGAGACAGTTAGGGTTGAGGTCCTGAGGACTCAATCGCAACCGAATTGAGAACACGAAGAATGGGAAAATTTATAAAGAATAAGAGGAAATTTTTTGATTAGAGAAAGAATAAAGCAGCTTTCGAAATTTCTGATTAGAAATTCTGAAATTTCTAATCAGATTTCATATTTCGTTTCCAAGCAAGAAAAAATATTGTTTCACGAATTATTAGTTCTTTATTATTTCCTGATAGAACAAGTAGTCGGTCTTATTTCTGCTCGAAGAAAAAAATTGTTTACAAAATGAAGTAGAGGAAATGAATAATTGCTTGTTTCACTGGTATGGAAAGTTTAAATTTTATCAAAATACGTACTGCAATGGCTCTTCGTTCTGTTGTGCATCATTAGCGTCATCGAAGTTTGCATTCCATTCCGTTGTCTCACGCGGTGTACCTGCTGAAAAAGCCTTACCACTGATCTATACAGTAAGCGATAGATTTTAAAGCGCATCCTCAAGGAATTTCGTCTAACCTCAGATAATTTGGTGTAGCCTCGTGCAAATCCATGCGACCTCAATATCACAACTCCGACCGATTCATACTTAGGAAAACCTCTTACCAATCATATGTTCTATTTCCACAATTGCCTTGTCTAGTTTTTTTCCTAAATCGAACTTGAGTAAGGATTTTTGCATCAGCGGCTGTAGAGGAAATAGTGGTTGGAGCTGCTAGTTATGGAACTTGACCTATGACCCACCGAGAGGTTAAATAAAATTCACAAGTTTTGAGAAAAGAATAAAAAATGCTTCGATATTAGAGTTAAAAGAGGCCAGCTTCTGCACTCTTTATCGGTGTTGTGCTTCCGCTTAAGACTTCTATAAATTCAGTCCCTTTTGAATTCAACTCATCCTTTCTGGAGATATGAATTCATGCAAACCCTTCTAATTCAGTTTCACCTTCGAATATCCCTGCCTTTCATGGCTAGTTAAAGCGTTACTTTTCTTGGGATAGAATTCAAAGCTTGACGATATTTCACAGTTGCGACGACAAGAAAAAAGTTGCTAAATTTGCTCACTTGTTCACTTAAACTCGTTTGTTTGCTTGATTGGTTTTGCATGTAGGCGAAAAATTATGATGAAGGACCTGGTATGTGGTTCACTTTTGCAATTCCACTTCTAAGTTCCATAATTGAAATAATCTTCTATCAACTATTAAATATTCTCAATAATCCACTTATTAGATTTTATGTTTGAATGATCCGAATGCTTGCATAAATCTCTGGAAGATTGGAAGATCACTCTCTAGAAGGCCCAATATGTGCAAAATGGTGATCTCATCGATCGTACAATGCTCACAAACTTTACAACTCTTTTAAGTGACTTTAATTTTTTTTAAGCTGATAAATCGAATCGCATATTGGTATTGAAATGTTACCTATGGGGAAAATTATGCACAACAAATTTCATAACTCTAGCATCAGTGATTACCATGTTACAAATACCAACCTTAATAACATTCTATTTTAATTCCTTCCACGTGTTACACTTTGTTCCCTCACTACAACTCTCTTTATTTCTTCCCTGCGCTTGCAACTTGAGGAAATCCGACCGTTTAGGTCTGAGTTATGACTATGTTGACTACTGAGCGGCATTCGACGGCCATCATAGGGCAAGGATGGGCATGGGGCCGAACGACCAGAATAGTTTGCCAAAAATAAAATGAAGGGTTTGCTCTTTTATGCAAATTAATTCACGTCATTTTATTCAAGCACCTTGATAATTATGCGGTCTGGGATCAGTTCTTAGGAGGTTTCACATAGTTTCAAGGAGGTTTCACATCATAAATATGAGCTCACCAATTTCTGGAATTGCCGTTTCGATGGCAATGAATGACGGAATGGTCGATGTTGAAGACGCATTCTCGGTTGCTGTAACCTTACCGTAGTATTTATTGTCACTTGTAACGTTATTAACGCGCTCATTGAGTTGACGGGCGAGATCGATTAAATTCTGTTCGTTTGGATTTAGTTCTTCCTTTAAAAAAGAACATCCGATAGAGTAAAAACAAAACTCGAAGCCAGTTGAATACTAAAAATAAATCCTCCATTGTTCTGAGTTCATCGGCAACTTATTAAACGTTGTCTTAGTAACAATGCAATAGAATTTTTGCAGCTTCCCTAGCAAATGAAGTAGGAATACTTTACGAGCATCTAGCAAAGAGGCCAAAAATCTTTCTTGAATTTTTACCCACCTATCACCTCGGCCTCATGCTAGTTGACGCTTTAGACTCATCTTATGTGCCTGTATTTCCACCTGATTAAAGTTTCCTTAGTTTCAAAGGTTTTCGAAAACGAATAGAGTAATTTTCAACATCCCTTAATTATTTTCATAGAATCCGCACACCTTGAATGGTCCACATATGAGAGAATCTTCGTGAATACGAATTTTTTTTGCATCGTCTGTTGTCGTATACCAGAATTCACGGTCATGGTCACCACAGATCTCCTTATAAAATAGTCCAACAGCCTGAAATCCGATCAAAGGCCCTTACATTGAATGAAACCGATCAAAAACTGTTGTGCAGATTTGCATTTGTAGGGCGCAATATGGAAAATGTGTCTCCTCATATCCATTTAATATGTCCGTCTACCCCTCAATTCGGTGATCAACTCATAAACACTGAAGTTAGAGTTACAAATTCAATAAGTAGAATGCAGATTATTGGGAAAAAAAACGCTAGCTTAAATATTAAACCCCACTTAACTGAAAGCAACTAGGGAATATCGATAAATATTAAACCCCATTTGCTACTTCTATTTAGAATGCCTTCTGTACGTCAGATGTGAGGATTGCGGAAAATTGCCAAAAATTTTCATTGAAATTTAAAACTTGTAAAGTCATCTCTGAGAAACTAAAATATGCTCCTAATTATAAGTTTCAGATAGCGAGAGAATCTCTCGCCTTGTAATCGTTGAGTAGATTTGACGATAAACCGAGTTCTTCGAGTCGTTTTTCAGTATCAACCAATTCTCGTTCGATAAGACGACGGGCAACTGCATTGTCTATCCCTTCCGATGAGGTCTCATTGCTTTCCTAAACCGCAAAAAAACGTAAAGTCTATATCGATAGACTATTCTCAAATAATCATTATTCACAGTCCTTACATTTCTTTCCAAAAGCGATAAACAACTATCATAGTTAACCGAATCTTTATAAATCAGCGAACTTTGTTAATGATGATTGATGAAAGCAAATTTCCATTTATGAAACTAGTGTAAGAGTAGTTTGTTTATGGATGATCAAGATCGGGTGAAGTAAAACGCCTGAGTAGCGTATCCACCCTCATCGCCCTTTCCTCCTATATCTTGCCATCCGGTCTCACTCTGATTGAGCTGCCTTATTCAATAATACCATAAGACTACATAAAGGTCTTTGGTAGTGGTTGAGGTTCGCTGAACCGTTACAACACTGATGCTCACGTAAGTTAACATTGAGCTTAAAAGTTTGTTGAACATGGAAAATGTGATGGAAGAGTGGGAAGTCTAAAAGAATTCTCGAAAAATTCTCGACATAAATTTTCACTTGTGGCCTTTCCTCAGAATTTTCACCGACGATAGTTTTAATTCAGATTTCTTTGCGAGAGAGTTCTCTTTTTGCAATAGATAAATGAAAACAAAGGAGAAATAAGAAATGAACTAAATTTCCGTCAGCCAACTCAGATACGTTTCTCGATGCCCAATATTGAATCCAAGGTTCGCATTCTTTCATCGTTGTCACATTTAGACCCATATCGTAAGCCTAAAAGATTAGGTCACTTTCAAATGGAGCTGTACTAGATTCATTCAAAATATTAAACCACGTAACAAATTCATCTGTATCAATTGCATGCTAATTTATGCAGGAGGCAGAAAAATGAGCATAGAAACGATAGATCGATAACAGGTTAGCAAAGCATCTGCATAAGCACTTCGACTAATTCCTCAAATCTCCTATAAGGCGTTTTCGTAGGGAATCGACCGACCATACAAAGAAATGACCTACAAAGCACTTGTTTTGATTCTTATATGCATATGTGTAATAAGGGAACAAATAGATGAATGAATAAATCAATAAATAGATAAATTTATATATTTATATGTTTAAGATCTAAAGGCACTTGCACTAATGCGTGTCTGTATGAGTGAATTCATTCAGAGTTTCATTAGCAAGCATTACCTTGTAAGAGGCGTCAATCCAATAAATCGTGAGATTCGCTTTTCCATCAATTTCCTTCTCTTCGGTGGTCGTCGTTACGATTTCCGTTTCATTAACGGCTAAGTAATCCGTAATATTCACATCGGCCGATTCTAATAGACTCTCTATAGCTGAAATGTGATGCATCTTTGAATGCTTAAATTTTCTGTACCATATATAGGTTAGTTAGGATAGGTAATTGTCATAATCACTTTCTAGTTGCCAGGTTCCATTTATTTCATTATGGTTTCCGTTGCATAAAATTCGCTAAACACTAGGCCACTTAGTAAAACGATTACGTAGCCTTGTTAAGAAGACATGCGTAGCAATAATCATGAAAGTATCCCATGCATATCTGCCGTGGTAATTAGGCTCATCACGAAAAATAAAGGTATCACCGGCCAATCACACCTTCAATCATCGAGTATGACGATTTCGAAGTCACTTCCGGATCAGCGAGTTTAGAAGTGTCCGTGTATGAGGTGGCTGTTGATTGCACTGCTATTTGCGACTGGTTCTGTGCTACGGTTGTTGGCGAGGTGTCTGTCGTGATCATGGTGGACGGCTTATCGTATTCTTTTACTTCTACGCCATCGCTTCTGAATTCTTGACGGAATTACGAAATCTGTAGGTTTTAACGCTTAGTGAACCTCAGCAGAAAAGTGGAAAATTGCTGCATAATGACGGGAAAACCTATCTGCCTCAATTCCATCTGGTCTCATTTTGAGAGGTAGAAATGCCAATGAAGGTGGAACGTGAGTATGCCGTTATATTGGTCTGGCTGTGAAGGAGCAAAAAACTAGCAAAGCTGTTTTAAACGGTGATGTTTCTTTAAACATAGGACTTTCTCATCATATGTGGTTTATTTCCATCAAAAAGCACTTAAATAAATGAATTGCTATATTCCTCTCCTATATGTTTATGGAAGGTAAATGAATGAGCTAGAAAAAGTTTCTAAAAGCAGAAGACAGAACACAATGAGGTTTTTTCGGCATTACAAAATCCACAGTTAAAAGGCTCCTTACCGGGGTAAACGATCGGTGGTTGCTCTTTAAATACCAGTCTTTTTAAAGCTAAATATACGTTGAGCGGAAAACATTTCTCCCCTAAAAGAATTGAATGAAGAAATCATAACTACAGGAACGACTGTTCGCGTGACAATAAAAAAGTATGGCCCCTGGATAGAAAGCAGTTGCCGAGATTCAAGTTTCATTGAAAGAACGGCTCGATAGGAGTTTCGTTAAGGACCTCTAGGACTCCATAAAATTAATACAATTCGGTGAATCGCATCTTGATTTGCGATATAGAAAATGATGAAGATCCAGACATGCTTGCTTCCTCACTTACATCTGCGTCCTTCGCTCGTTTTTCTCTTTGCTGCCCTTTCGTACCGCCATAGGTGCATTTGCAATGAAAAAATAAATAAACGATCTGTAACTTCTGAAAGTGCTTTCTACTTATTTTAATTGCTTAGCGGTCTAAAGGATAGTGAAATAACATTGCTAAAATTGATGAAAGTAAGCAAAATGATATTAAAATTCGTACTTTAAGATCTGCAACGCTTCATCATCTTCGTCTTTCAGCTGTTTTAATGGTCCAATACGACGATCTAATCTGAAATATGTCATTAATTGATTGCGTTATTTACATAATAAGACCACATTAATCAATTCTTTTGTTATTAATATAACGATGTCTCCTGAGTAATAAACAATTCATTTTTAGAACATAATTTGATACTTGCAATGAAAAAGTTGAGACTTGAGCACTTTAGCCACCTTTAGCAGCTGCAGAATTACAAATGTTCCATGCGATTTTTGGAAAGTATACTCCTCTCTCTCCCAGGACAGAATCTTTTCGGAAAAAGATGAAATAAATGTGGGAGGACGGAGTCTTTTTCTTTTCGGAAATAAAATACTATCATTAAACTATAATTTGAAACAATGCATTGGTTAAATATTCGATAATAATAATTAAATTTCTAGTATTTTCTATTGAGATGTATCAAAAATTGTTGAGATAGACCATAATAAAGTACATTTTTTTCTGTTCCTCGGTTAATAGATCATCTTCATCGAAATCAACATCTTGCTGATCGCCAAATGATCTTGCCGAACCCATTCCAGGTCGCGCTTTAGGTTCTTGATCACTGCCAGCGAACGATCGCATCGCAACGACATTTTGTTCAATGAACAAAACGAGCCAAGCTATCGCTAATGTTGCCTTAATGCTGATACACGATGAGCCCATCCTTGATTGTTTCCTTTAGGAAAAGTATATGGATTCATGTTGTTGAAATCAAGGCAATAGTTATAAGCGATCAGCTCAATCAAAATGAACATTCCAAAGCGGAATCCAATTAAACGTTCGTTAAAGAAATACAATTTGCTAGCTCCTAATAAATAAAAATATTAGATGGATATTTAAAGATCATACTCAAAAATAAGACATCGTCTGATGCGAAAGGAAATCAAGAACGGTGCAGGTGAAAACATAGATAGATAAAAAAACGAAAGTAAAACTGTGTGCAAATAACACCTTTACACTCGACTCCACAGTCGCTTCAGTAAGCGTTCAATAAATTTATTTGTCATATTTTTTCTATCAGCATTGTGTTGTTTTGCAATCGCTTCTAAGTAATGTTTCTAATTCATGAATGCCCTCCGGCAATCAAAATCATCTCCATTCAACAGGAACTAATTTATGAGCTCATAAGCAATTATTGCATGGTATAACGATGATTTCCTGCATGAATTTTGATTATAACTCTCATCCATTATGATTTTGAAATGGAATAAGAAACAGCACATATGCTAATTTATTTGGATTTGAATTTCAATTCTATATTACTCGGATATTTCGAATTTTAAACTTACCGTTAAATGTGTTGCGATACATTTTGTGCACCAATATGATCGAAACGCGATGTTACGCTTTCAACAGAACTGGTTTTTAACGACATCAAGAGTACGCCTTCTCGCATAATTTCTACCTTCACTTTCTTTTTATCTGAAAGGGTAGCAATCTTTTTTATACATATGGAAAATTTCTCGGCAATGAATAGTTTTGTTTGAATCAAAAATCAGATTATTTACTCTTTAAACCTGAGCTTTAGTCCTCTCATATTCTCATGTTAGTCAAATTCTTGCACCCAACTCTCACAAAGGATGACCTTTTTTATGGAAGAATGCACCCACTTCAACAAGCGCAAAAAGTCACTGCCAGATATCATACCCCACGAGAAGTTGAATCGTGAAGGGACTGTTTTCAGTCGTAGTCACGAAGCAGGGGACAGAATCCTTGAGGAAGCACATAGGTTATCTCACTTTTCGACTCCGTTAAGAGACCTGAGATCGAAAAGCTCATGTCAAAGCTGAGGTACTTCCTTTCGAACATAAGTATGCACGAAATACTGTCCGAAAAAATTAACTCATCTGGGAGGAAGGTTAAACGCTTTTTGTTCTCATTGCTGGGCGTCTTTAACGGTGTTTTCACAAGTAACAAGTTTCAAAAATGGGGATATTTGAAGATATAAGTGCTAAAAATAAATTTTCAAGGTAAACGAGAATTTTAGACTCATCGTCTGCACTGTTCATGTACTTTGATCTTCGATTTCTTTTTGCTCTGCTATAAGTATATGTTCAACTAGTCTAGCAAAATACACATTATGTGACAATGTTCATAAATAGTACCATTCCAGTTGATAAAATTTCAGGTGAGAAAAAAGCGCTATAAATAGCTGCATAACACCTGTCTCAATAACTCGTTTATCGCGTCGAATGTTATACGTCAATACCTATTCAATTTGTAGTCGGAGTCTATCTTGCAAACAGCTGACAACCATATCCATTCAAAAGTTTGCCAAAGAGTCTTACTTACTCCATCTTGCTATACAACTACGAATGACTACAAACATTTCTTTTTTTAGAGAGTTCACTGCTTCTAAAATATGTAAAGATTGTTTAGGTGATTGATGTTTATTTATACTATAAAGTAAATACAGCTTCCTATATTTATGAACATATTTCATATTCAATTTGAAGATGATTAGGCCATCGTTACGAAAATCTATGAAAAAGTCCAATATTCTCAAAAGTAACATACGAAATGATCACTGAAAGATAATATCGAAAAAATTTTCAAAATTTCGACCTCGATCGAATGTTGCATGCAACGAAATTAAGCATCATCATAAGACCTTATCAACGAGGATTTGAATTGAATTGGAGTGAATAAATTTGAACTGCCATTTGAATGACTCAAATTGCAAGTAACGAAGTTTCAGAAATGTAACAAACATAAATGATGAATGAAATGTTTTATTTATTGCTAATGAAGGCACTTTAAATAAAATCCGCCTCAATGATATTGGAAAAATGAATGCACTAAAAATATGGGGAATAAAAATGAGTAGAAAGTAATATGGGGAATAAAAATGAGTAGAAAGTAAAAAAAATGCAAATGAACAAGCTGTCCATCAAAATATTACGAAGATCGATTTTAAAAAGCTCATGATTCAATTGGAGTTGATTGAATTTTATCAGCCAGCCTCTTCCATTTTATCTCGACATTGTTACTATGAAAAGTAAATCCCTTTGATAAGCATCCCAATAAACAGTAGTAAAGAAAGTCGTATTTGGCCTGAACCGGATGTGTGATACATTAACGCATCATCTAATTCTCCCGCAAACTCATTAAAATGATCCAATCGGCTATACATCTCGACCGCTTAATCGTTGCAGAAACATATATCGATCAGTCGATTAAATACTGCCCATAATTCTACTGCTAAGTTCGTAGAAAAACAATGCAATTTTATGCTTCAACCAAATTAACTAACCTTTATCACGCAAATAGAACATTGTGGCTTTCCGTTTCTGATAAATCCCACTTCAAATTTTAATATGTGATCGACGTAAATACAACCGGCAATTTCAAAATCAGGCACCAACGCGGGCACATTGAATTCCGGTATATATTTGTAAGCACTACCGCTGACGATTTTATGAATGGGCAGGCCGACTCCTGAAAAATGCAGCCTAAGATGTATCGACTTCAGAATGCCGAATACTGTGCACGTTCAGTGAGGTGACTACTTTCTAACGCTTAAATTCTACCTATCTTTGCCTTATACTTAACCTGTTCTACCTTTTATATTCTATCTATGTTTTAGTTGCCTTACACACTATCCATTTCTTCAGTTATTGAACATTCTTCCGCCCATTCTGCTTTTACAGTTCAACGCGCTATTTCAGCTGGTTCTAAGCAAACAAAATCAGCGATAATCGATGTTCTGCTTTCTGACAGACCAGACGACTGTACAAAGTCGAATTTTTTACAATCTATTCGATCATTCAAGCGTCAGCAGGATCCATATAATGCACAAATTTAACGGTGCTGCTAACTGCTTACAGTTCCGGGATTAAGGATCGCAACAAGAAACTGATGAATAGAAGGGCTGCTCCAATACGCAGGCTATAACCACCTAATTTCATCGCGCTGACTTTAATGATTAGTGAGTCAAAATCACAAAATGGACTTGCAAACAAACAAACACACATGCATGAACATACATATGTATGAAAAAAGCTAATGCTTGGCTTCACGAACTAAATAAAATTTGAATTCATGTTCCCAGTAGAAATATAGTATTACGAATATTTCACAACAACATTTTAGCCAGTCGCAGAAAAACATAGAAAATAAAGAACACTGAAATGCGGTTTGAGAAATCGTTCTCCATCCAGAAAAAAGCCTTTCGATGTATGGATTCCCTAGGATATGGTACAGTCCAGAAAAAAGCTCTGTCCAAACAGTTGAACCAATGCTGTCCTCTTCGATTATAGCAGATGAATTGGCAAAACCGAGTTACTATCTATCTTTTTATAACTAGGCCATCAAAAAGAAGACCACCATCGAAGACGAAAACATTTAAGGATAAAAATCACGGTTCTGATGTTTCAGAATGCATAATCTAGATGTTTCAAAAATCAGTATGAAAGAGAAAAAAACAGAGTTTTCATACCGGATGTCTCCATATATGAATGTTGATCAATTGGATATGGATAATTCGCCATACAAAAAGCATGTTGCACTATAGATAAATGAGCGTATTTCACTGATTTCCCAGATCTACAACAAACGTATGATTCAGCGTTGTTTAATAGACACCTTTTATTTACGCAAAACAGAAATAACAACAGTTGCCTCGGCTAATATGACGATAAATCAAAGAAAGAATAACTCAATAATAAATAATTATGCCTTGTTAACAAGTGATATAAATTAGCTAATTGACGATGGCTTTATATTCACCTAAGAATTTGTGGAAGCATCCCACAATAGAGGCTTATTTTCGTCAATAGTCGACAGGAAGTGAACAACTGGATGATTGACTAAGCGATAGTTGATTTAAGATTTAATGAAACTTGAGGCAGTTCTCATTTTTGCTATTTGGAATAGACTAATTAGTGACTTTCATTAATTAAACTTCAGCTGAACAGTTTTTTTAAAAAATGTGCAGGTGTTAATGAATAGGAATGACGGATGCATTCAGACTATCTCTATGAATGTGATCGAAATGTAACATAACGATGAGACTTCGTTAACATATGTTGTCAGTAAATAGTGCTTATGAAGACTATTACCATACACGCTACAAAACATATTTGCCTTGTTTATTTATTTACTTATTTTTTCCACCATTCACTTCAACGACCGATTTCTTACTGCTGAAAAAATACAAACAACTAAGCTCTTTGTCTACTTTCTATTTAAGTGATAGATATCGGATATTCGAGTTTTTAGCAATTTTAATGACTAAATAACTGAGATACTCATAGATCGGCCATAAGATATTGTTAAGCACTTCACTAATAATGGCATGTTTGCATATACGCTTGCCGTCTATGTTGAGAAGGATAGCAAAGGATATTATCTGAGACGACCATTCATAGTGACCATTCGAAGCGATCAACCATGAGCCTCATTTATTCCTATTTATGCTAATGAAATCAATACAAAGCAGCATGCTTTCCGAACGAGTGAAAGCAAAGTGGTATTATCTGAGAATGACCATTCTTAGTGACTATTCGAAGCGATCAGCTGTCAGTTTCAACCCTTTATGTTTGTGCTAATTAAATCAATACAAAGCAACATACTTTCCAAAATTAATGTTTCGATTAACATCTTCGCTTTCAATGGCAATCGGATTGTCCATAAGATCGACTGGACATACCAGTGGAAATAGCAGTTTTCTTTTCGCTATGAGTTGTTCATTGAAGAGACATTGCACCTGAAAACTATCGGATAATAACACAGCAACTCTATTAACAGCTTGAAAAATTCGCATTATTTCTATAAAATCGAAATAAAAATTTCATTCCCCACAGAATTTCATAAATTCCATAGGAAATGTTAATTCTCCGTGAAATATTTAATAAACAAGAAAAATATATTGCAACAACGAATGAAAAACAGCTGAAAACTTATATGCTATGCACCTTTTTCCAGATTAGTATATCGTACACATCGTAATCTTAATGAAGGACTAAGATCAAAATATGAGACATCTTAAATTAACTCCAAGAATTAAGAATAGATCTTACAACGATAAAATATCGCACACATCCACAACAATCATGTTGTTCGAAAGAGGTATGCAATCCATCCTTAGGTAAATCGAAAGAGAAATACATTGAATGCCGACCACGTTCCAACCCACAATCATCTTCTGATCTTTCGACTTTCATCGGTCGAATCGCCATAGGCGATAATAATCGTAAGGTATCTTCCATCTGAAGTGATAAAATGTCATGATGGTATCATGTGGTCATTCTCAAATTTTTTATTGCAAAATTTATTTCAATTACTGCACATCACATCATTAATGAGTGACTTACTAATGCCGAATGAAATAGAATATACTGCATCAAGTGTTATTGAGACAATTGACTAATTGATCCCACTTTAATGAATTCACAAACACCACTCGCATTCGCTTACTAATGAAACAAACTTTTCATTCAGAAGACTAAAAGGTAAAAAGGTGCGAAATGGAAATGGGCATTTCTTAGAGCTTGAGAGGAGAGTGGGGAAAGGAAGGGGAACGGAAACAGTAAGATCGACCCTATTAAAGTTGAGACTCTTTCTGGCCCATGGGCTACTAAATATTAGCCTAAGCGTGCTCAGATTTGTCAACTGGTTAGAAAGGTCTCATCTCTTCTTTCCGCTCTCCCAAAGTCCTTCAATAAATAGCATTGCACGTAGCCTGTCACATTAAAAAACAGTTTTATGATCGACGATAGAGGCCGGAAACTTCTTCCATAAAAACAAGAACATCTCCACTTCCATACTTATAGAAATCGATGTCAAAAATGGTTTGCAAAGAATATCAGGAGGTTGGATTCATAACGTTAAACTAGCTAGTTGTGTCAAATGAGGTCAGCTTTGTAAACATTACGATTCAAATGAACTCTTGTGTGAATCGCCCGATCAGTGAGTGAATCTGGTAATAGTGAACGTATAAGAATAACTGAATAAGTGCAAGAAATCTTTAATACAAAAATCTTTAAAGAATTTAATATTGCTAAAAATAGTCTTAAATAATAAATGAAGTAAACATTACATCGCATACTTACGGTAAGCTTTGAAAGAAGTTGCTTTTTACCTTCAGCACTCCAAACCACAATTTTCTTATCAATAAGAGTCCGCTTCTGCCCATGAGCAACGGGTTGAAAGCTACCATTATGAGGCTGCAAAATAATCATTTTCCAATCAACTAAATATTTCAAAAGCGCATTTCCACAATGCACATACGGCAGATTTTTTTTTAAGATGCATTCCTAAAACATATGCTAATAAATAGAAATGGTATTATTAAACAGATTGCAACAAAAAATGTTTGATGTCTTCACGAAGTTCTCTGATAGAGATGCCTTCAAAATTATGCTCCATCTATATGCTGGTTAAGACCCAATGATTTAAACCAACAAGGGTGAAAGAAATCAGCCAAGCAATCTAACCACCTTTGAACCTATCGTAAAACGATTCAACTTGTCCCATGTTTTCGGTAATGATATTAACCACATATGGTTATAAAATCTTTCTTGAAATTAACGATCACTTAACAGTATTAGCAATCGAAGAAGCACATGAGAAGAAATGCCATCCACCTTTATATGCTCATTAGCGCAATCAGCTTTGCAAACTGATAAAAAATAATACAAAAAAGAGAAATTGCGCATCAACATTTCAACTGATTGCCCTGCCTTTGCAAGTAAGCGATCCAATGAAAATCGGTTTTAGCAACGCAATAGGTGAAAACTGCAAATCTATAAACTGCATGCAAATTTCTTGGCATAAAATTCTTACAAACTGTAAACTCTTTTGAAAGTTGATGAACAAACATTAGAAATACCATAATGTGCGTTGCGCCTAACGATATTCATAACTCCGGCTTCAGCAGTCATGCAAGTCAAACGTCTGGGCAAACAGACATACACACACAGACATGGGGCCGCCATAATGTGTTTGCAAATGCAAACTTGCAAGGGTACACTGAAAGTGAAAGCTAGTTTTGTTGTAGGTATGGTATGCGTGTGTTAGTGATCATCAGTCGTTTCTACACCGTTAACTACATGCGGCTGTTCCATAGTGACTTACTGCTTCCAACATTATTTATTCTACCTTCTGCTTGAAGTCGCGAGTTCTGATTCCACCTACAGATGGGAGCTTTTTCCTGCTCATTTAAAGAATTTTTTCCACTCACTTCCTTAATTTAAAAATAGGTTTTGCCGCGCTGAACGAACAAAAACAGCATCGTTCAGCAGTATTCATTTAGCAAAATGCTACAGATTGGATATATTTATTCATTGATCTAATTGCTTATTTATCTATCCATGTATTTATTTATTTATTTACTTATTTATTTCAAAGTTTCGATATGGGGAAACACAAAGGTATGTGAATATGAACAGCAAAGAGCATCTTTCGCAAAGCACAATATAGACAAGTGAACGGTCGAAATATCAGACGTTTAAAAATCTCTGCGGTAAATAAGTTTCAACGTTTCTTGAAATTTCACTGGCAAAAAAGCATTCAGCAAATATTCAATCCTTAAATTTTAGCTTAAGCAGTCACTAAATTAATTCATCATATATGCTATCATATCTGGGCAGGTTTTTGGCAACTTTTTTCAATTTTTCCTCACATTCTTGATAAAATTTCCTACAACTTTTCACAACTTCATGTTGATAGGTCTTATTTCAAAATATTGTTGACCAGCAGTACAACAATTCTAACAGCTCATAATTAGCAAACACAATTTTATTAGTAGCATTTAATAAAATCTCCCCAAATCGATAATTTAAAGTGCGTAAAACTGACGAATCGTCAATAAAAATGGAAAATGTGTAAAAACAAGTTATGCCATCCTCAACAGCTTGCACTCAATATTGATGACCCCGATGATAAATATGTAACAATATACCTCATTCGTTGTCCAAAACACCTTTGCGGTGCCATAGAGTTGTGCAATGATTGTATCGCAAAAGAGTTTCCGGTTAAGACGAAAATGTATCTCTCCTTGAATCGTATCACCCGGATTGTATATTTTCTCGGATAGGAGCACATCGATATCGTACTCGTTTCTTCGTTCTATACTACCCATCTGGCTAGAATCAGAAAATTGGATTACGACAAGTGTTTGCATATATATTGTGCTAACAAGGAATATGAATTTTCTGGCATTTTTAGATAGAAAGGGTTAGGTGAGATCCTTTTTACTTAAAAACCGGCAGGAAAAAACAGCAGCTTATGTCGTTTCCGGTTTGAGGAAAATAAATTACTTGTACTAATTTTTGACGCAAGTGGGGATTGATAAACTGAAGGGAACATTGCCCAACCTACTTATTGTTCAATCTTTTTTTATTCAAATTTATAGAAGCGATATTGTTTCTTCCTCAAAAAAAATCTGATTTAGAAGCTGATTAGAAGGGATTGCAGCGCTCGATAGACAAGATTCACCGAGCGAATAACCTCAGCTCTGATTCTACGATATGCACAGAATGCAAAAGTTATGTGCTGATATAAATCTTTTCAAGTTTAATGAGTCGTAACAAAGAAATGCTCATTTCACGCAGTTAAACTCTGCACATTATTTAAAACATTGCAGTACGAATGAAATTTGGGGATGCTCTGCAATAGAAAAATATTTTTTATTACACTGATCCATAATAGATTATACGGAAATTTGCAGAAAATTATTTTTTTCATCTTCGTTTTCTAAATGAACATATATATGCAGATGTTTTGCATATGCGTTATTTTTTTTTCGCTTAGTTTTTGCATATGGCCGTTTAATGAACTATTGGATAGCGCGGTGTATTCAGATGTTCTTTCAACGATACACACATCGTTTTAAATGCTGTATATATATATATATACATATATATATATATGTAAAACGTCTTGAAGGTTATTATGAAATAAAGTTTGTAAAAGATAAATAAATAACCGAACAATTCAATATTTCAATAGATTTCCGCTTCAACAGATGGAAATTTTTTAACGATTCGGATACAGCATCAAAAATATTTCTATATGTTTGGAATGAATATCAGCAGGAAATTCAAATTCAATTTAATAAGCAATTTTTTCAACGCAGAATTCAAATGCTCTGAATAATTCAAGTTAAATTAAACTTGATACCACGTCGCGCATCGACTTCATCATCATATAAACTCTCAAATTTATTCAATAGGCAATACAAAAAAATAAAAATTCGAAAAAAGAACCTAAATTCAAATCCGAGTTGAAAAATATTTCATTTCAATAGGAATAAGATTACAAATGAGGAATAGCAGTTCTACAAAATAATCAAAGCAAGGTTTCAGTCATTAGTCGCCATCACATTTCAACCTTTCTAATAAAAAGCAGAAAGTAATGATCAATTAGAAGCGCTTAAGAGCAATACTAGTACCAAATTTGTCCGTTAGCTACAGATTCATTTATCGATTTAATTTTAGAATTATATAATAAAAATATTATTTGTGGTATCAAAATATGAGGAAATTTTCATAATGATTGTGTTGCTTTCTTTGAGTGAAAACCGCGATCAACTATTCGATAGCTTTGGTCAGCGATAGTAACGTTCATGCTATCCTTGTATAGAAGGTCGCTTCTTAGCCACTACAGCACTCATTAATACTAGAAGTAACAATATAATGGCAATCCTCTATTGAAACTTGGAAATGCACGAGCAGGTGACAACTACGCATGTCAGCCTTTTATTGACAGACGGATGTTTGAAAAGGCCAAATGGAAGCCGAAAAACCAAAAGCCGCACGCCGCCTTACTACGCGAACGTCGCACACCACATGCATGTCGAATTGTTGCGCCGCGTAAACAGCCTAGAGTAGTCTTTCAAGCATTTTGACAATCAACAAAATAAGAGGAAATCAAAGTAAGCGGAAAATTTTTAGAGAATATGTTTTCGTTTAATATTCAATATTCTCAATTTTTGTTCAAAGTGTCGCACAAGTCGAACAATTCAAAACATGTTGTAATTTGCACAAAACATGCTATGCTTTCACACTGCAGGCAATAAATGGCATCGATGTTATTAATCAATAAGAATTGCCAGCGGAAGATAGAGATTTGCTTAGTCTAAATCCTGTTTATGACGGAAAAGCTTCCTGAATAGAAAAGATGCTAGAACACTTGATTATGTGAAGACGTATAGCAAACGATTTCCGAAAATTGTTTGTTTTTGCAATTGCGTTAAACCAGCACAACTAGCGGAAACGTAAGGCTATTGTCGCAAAGAGAACGTTGCAAACTTCATTTTTCAACGAGTTTTAATGTAATTTATTCCGATTTTTCAATTTAAACTTGCAACAATCTATGAAGTATGTGTGGGCAAATTTAAGAATGTGAATGCAATACAGAACGGTCTCTTTCACTGATCGAAAAATATGATGAAAAGAGTCACTGTGGCAAGGTAGATAATAGTTATGCACACATGAGAGCCGCCTATACGAAGTCCTCGACAATTATTTTTTCAATGAAAATCTTTGAGATTTTCGGTGGAAAGTTTGAAAATAGGGAAATAGCAATGAATTTCAATTGAACAATTTCTAAGTACATCAATTATAATAGTGAAATACAATGGAGCAGTAAATTGCAGTAAGTTATCACATAAAACGAGCCTTAATACTCTCAACAACATGCTTATTCATTGATTAGAAGTTGGCTTATACCTGGTGCTATTCAACTCAAAATAATCTTGATTATGCGCTATGTCGTATTAGCGCTACAAAATAGGAGCTTATCATGAAGGCGGCATTAATTAAAAACTATTTTGCATATTTACATTCACTCATTCATATATTTGTTCGTGTAGCAATACTCAGGACTGAGATATAACTAAATATTCATTTACATAATTAATTAGAAATTAACTGGTCGATGGGCTATTGACAAAAGAAAAATTCTTTTTTTTTTCTTTTCGAAATATCCGTAAAAATCAACTCATATAGAAGTTGACTCCGGAAATACATTGCTCTCAATTTCAACATTGCTAAGAGTTGCAGTTTTCATAACGACATGCTTAAAAAAGAAAGCAACTTGCCGATTTCCTAGAATATTTGATTTTATTCTAGAATCTATGGAAATTAACTTCGATGTGCGCAAAAAAAAAAGAGCAAAAAGAGTTCATATCATATTTTTCAAGAGAAAAGTGATTTATAAAAAGCGATTTATCGTTACTCAAACAATTCGCTTACTAATTAAGCGTATTTGTATTCGTTTCATTCTATTTAAAATAATTGTAAATGCGATATTATTTGTTGTTTATACATATTGAATTCACCTTTAAAACAGACATCATTCTCTTAAGTGCAATTTTCATATGTGATTTGTTCATTTATGGTGCTCCTCTTGTACGAATGCTTCACTTCTTACTGATTGAACAATTCATGAAAGAAGTTAGAATGAACTTCAATAAAACGACGTGAACTCCAATTGTAAACACTGATCATCTTATACTTCATAGAATTCTGAAATTTGATACAAATTACAGATCGGTAAAAAGAACTAGAAATTTCTATTTATTCGAGTTGAGAAAACAAAAAGCTGAGGAAAAAGTTGAAAAAATGATTGGTTAGAGGCTTTATTCTTCTAAAAAAAATTTTAGAGAAAATTTCTAATCAAACGTCGCTCTCAAATTTCAATCTCTGAAGAGAAACAATCATTGGAAATTGAAAAAGCGGTAAGCCGAAATCAAACAATATTATTTTTCTTTGATCACTTATAATTCATCTTTCTCGGGCCCTCTAGCCATCTTCGATTTTCTAGTTACGGCAATAGCACCGGAGACGGCAGGGTAGCCTAAAAAATTTGTAATGCCAATTAACAATCGTAGTACGAAGAAGCAAAATTTCAATGATCTGATGATAATACAGCAAAACAATTTTTTCCAATTGAAGAGTTAAACCACATCTATTGCATCCATATTGAAGGTGAAATAAGTATGCTGAAGCGACCAGTCAATCGTTGTTTGGTTTTTATCCATTTCACTAGAAAATGTAGAGGAAAAAGTCTGCACGAACTGAATATTTATTTCATACCTATATTCTGTAATCGGACTGAATATAGGTATCAAATAAAGTTAGGAATATGCTTTCACAAAACAATAATCATAAAAAGTAACAGCATTTTCAAGTGGAATTTTTCACAGCTATGCAATCCCATCAACGACACGCCACTTCTCGAATAATTCAAGTGAGCGAATTGTTCAGCGTATGCGTGTTTAGTCAGCGCGAGCCCGACTTACTTCCTTATAAAAAATCGAACTTTGTTTTAATGCTTCTAATCTCATACACTTACTTATCGAATGTTTAATAGTCATTATATAATCAACATTTTACTGTATGTTACCATAATATACCGTAATTATCTTCGTTCATCCTATTTAATATCGTCTTGTTTGCCTCTTTTTTCTAGTGCCTATGCTATTACATACATCATACACATTTTTCCTTTTCTTTTGTTGCATTTTATCTCAAATAAACATTCACTTTTTATGATTTTTCTAAAGTTCAAATTTTATACGCTCACTTCAGAGGCGTTTATTATACTTAATGATTTCTAATGGATGACATTCAAGTGAAGATTGATATTTGCTTTACTTCGTAATTATAGCCTCTTGAATATTGCGTTGAGCAGTTGATAAATAATGAAGTATAGATTGAGAAGTTGACAAGCCGGAACTAACTATGTCACATTTAAAAAGGTTGAATCTTCATCGAGAGCTCATTCTAGTCGGCTTCCAGTCTCGAGTACTGTCGTCGGTGATGCGATCGAGATGATGCTACTTCAATAGCAGAGTATTTCTTGTGCCGATCATCGTCATGCTACCCAAAAGAGTTAAACCACATCTATTGCATCCATATTGAAGGTGAAATAAGTATGCTGAAGCGACCAGTCAATCGTTGTTTGGTTTTTATCCATTTCACTAGAAAATGTAGAGGAAAAAGTCTGCACGAACTGAATATTTATTTCATACCTATATTCTGTAATCGGACTGAATATAGGTATCAAATAAAGTTAGGAATATGCTTTCACAAAACAATAATCATAAAAAGTAACAGCATTTTCAAGTGGAATTTTTCACAGCTATGCAATCCCATCAACGACACGCCACTTCTCGAATAATTCAAGTGAGCGAATTGTTCAGCGTATGCGTGTTTAGTCAGCGCGAGCCCGACTTACTTCCTTATAAAAAATCGAACTTTGTTTTAATGCTTCTAATCTCATACACTTACTTATCGAATGTTTAATAGTCATTATATAATCAACATTTTACTGTATGTTACCATAATATACCGTAATTATCTTCGTTCATCCTATTTAATATCGTCTTGTTTGCCTCTTTTTTCTAGTGCCTATGCTATTACATACATCATACACATTTTTCCTTTTCTTTTGTTGCATTTTATCTCAAATAAACATTCACTTTTTATGATTTTTCTAAAGTTCAAATTTTATACGCTCACTTCAGAGGCGTTTATTATACTTAATGATTTCTAATGGATGACATTCAAGTGAAGATTGATATTTGCTTTACTTCGTAATTATAGCCTCTTGAATATTGCGTTGAGCAGTTGATAAATAATGAAGTATAGATTGAGAAGTTGACAAGCCGGAACTAACTATGTCACATTTAAAAAGGTTGAATCTTCATCGAGAGCTCATTCTAGTCGGCTTCCAGTCTCGAGTACTGTCGTCGGTGATGCGATCGAGATGATGCTACTTCAATAGCAGAGTATTTCTTGTGCCGATCATCGTCATGCTACCCAAGATGACTCGTCGTAGTTCCTCACAAATTATTTCGCCTTTTTATTCTATAGTTTTGTTTCAAACCTGAAGCTCCATCTTATATTTTGAGAAGTTCGAGCAAACGAGAGAAAACTTTGATAATCTGCAATATTATTGCGCAGGAGGAGTCAATTTGCATAACAATTCGAAAGTTCCTCTGAAGTTGCAGTTTTATTAACTCATCGCCAAATATAATTTTGAATATTTAACCACAAGATTTGAACATAGATAACAAGCAGTTCCCTTACTCTACAAGGGAGCTACTACGCTCTATTTTAGAGCTCTATTTTAGATAACCCGCTTCATCCAGCGTTGAAGCATGCACGAATTTTATTACATCGAAGAAAATAAATCAAAACTGTGAAATTGCAGCACCTCAAAGGTGCAAAGCTGATTAAAAAAGGAAGCTGAAACTTACAAATAAGGGAAGATGAGCGAATAATAATCTCTAACATTAACCTTTTATTGATATCCAGCCAAATTTCCGCTTGAAAATGAATCATTGTGCTTTAGTATGCAATACCTGTTAAAGCATTCTCGTGCTGAATTGTGCAGAGTTGAAAGCATTTCATACGTCAAGGTTTTCATCTCAAAAACGGATATATTCATAGATCTTGCGCAGACCAAAAATGTTCATAGCTCAGTCAGTCATAGTTTAGGTTACGATAATTTCTATTTCTATAGAATCCTTGGTAGGAAATAAATTTGCACGAGACAATTTGATATTAAGGCACATATCCACTTCTAATCTTGCAGTGATAATCAATGATTAGATCAAACTTTCATATTAATTGTCTTTTGCATCTTAGTGAGTGTTCAATGATAGTCACTTTCTCGATGTAATCCCTTCATTTTAATCATCAATATCACTCAAAATCAATAGTCTCATCGAACTTTTTATATTTGCTTAGATGTTACACAATCCCATTTTCATATAGCACTTTTTATCTCTCACGAATATTAAAAATTCATTTCTTAAGATGTCCTCACTAAGGCATTTTTCTACCGTTCAATTTGCAGCATTTTTATATTTTCATGACCAATAAAATCCTACAACGATAAAATCTCTTCGATTGAATAAATGGAATTGCTCACAAATGTGATGATAAAATGTTGAATTTACTGCATTTTCTATAGATTTAAGTTTAAAAAAGCTTTTTTTTTACTCCAAGAAATATTGAAAATCAAAATCGCATATTTAATGGAGGATGAAATTTCAAGAAATTTTGATGCTACTTCTAAATAATCAATTGTATAGATTTCAAGTGCAATAAATTCTTACATAATCGCCTTTGTGAAATTTCATCAGAGAGCACAATTATAAGGTTTTCCTATTATGGCAATTTCCATTAAGTCAATATGCATAGGGTAAATTTTATTTACTTAACAATACTACGAGATAAACGTTCTCTTTTTATCACTGACACAATTTATTTGTCGTCAAATTTTTAGAAACGTTATAGCGTATATCGAATTAAGTTGATCATTCAACAATGACAAGAAACGATGGAAACGTTAAGGCTGTGCATATAATATGGGCAATCTTTGGCTAAGATATGATTACATATATCAGTGACGATAATAAAATATTTTTTGTGTAACTTAAAATCCATCAAAATGCACTTTTTTACCCAATAGTTTTATTAACAAGTGAGGCCTTTCGTTTCTTTAAATAAAAAAAGAAAGACGAAACCACTAATAAAATGCACTAATAAAATGCATATAATGTGATATAATATCAATATATTTTACTAAAACCAATAATAAAATAATTCGAAAATAGTCAAACTAATTATTTATGCATAGGAGTATTTCTTTTCAATATCTATCTGCATAAATGATTTTAAAGAGAAAGNTCGTATCATATTTTTTATGCTAGTGAATTATCTGCAATATTCAAATTTCTTGATGCATATTTAATCAACTAGATGAAATTAATCGTGATGTTCATTTATGTGCGAAGAAAATACGATAATGCAAAATTCTCCTCTAATATTTCCGTTGTATTGAGCTTATATAGTAATGAAAATGAAAGATCTTTTTTTTTTCAATTAGTCTGCGATCGTTGAAAGATCCATTCACTTTATATATTTGTGAGAAGCAGAAAACATACTGGATTTTTTAAATGATTGTTTGCAAGATTCGTATTGAAAGATTGTAACCTAATTTTGCAAATTAAGCTGATCTTTCAAGCATGACTTCTCTGCTATTAGAAATCGTCTCAAAGAATTATTGAAATGGCTAAGAGTTGCATTTACAATTGCAAGCAAACAGCTGGCCACAAATGGCAAAACTGGATGTTTTGCCCAGGGCCTCTTGTACCATTCGGATGATATCATTAAAGATAGCATAATAGCTTCTAGATCATTCCTGCGCTCAGTAAAATTTACCAGCACGAAAATGCAAAAAACGCGTATCGTGCTGGTATACACCTTGCACGGTTATCTTGTTTCTAATTCTATGCACCATCAAACTTTTGTGCTTTGTAATATCCACTATTTCACTAAACTAAAATCCGGAAGCATATTGGCGAACAACGCTGGTCGACTGCGAAGTCGAACTCCGCCAGCATTTGACAAATATTGGGCAATCGACCGGTTTAATTCTAGTGGAAATGAGTTGGGTAAGAAGTCGAGATTACGTAGCCATCCGTTATACCTATTGACTCCTTCCTATCGCATTTTGTGTATGCAAGCGATGCTTTTAATAGTGTGAACCTTCCCACTACATCAGAGGATCAATTGGCACTAGCAGCAGAGACAGCGGGTGGGACATTATTCAGTGGGCGTCCGCATGTCGTCCACCATCTTTCAGGAGCTCGGCTCCGCCTCCTCCACTAAGCCGATCAGATCTATTCTCGTTTCAAAGGTCGACTAAATTGTTAGTGTTGTTGTTCGTGTGATCAGCATTAACGCTCCCGTGGGTAGGTGCAGAGGAAATTACCTTTCCATTAGAGTGCTATTCCTCGATAGGTCCTCATTTGTGGTGAAATGTTAAGAGGAAGTTTTTTCTTTTTTTTTTATCTTCGCTTCCCACTTCCTCGAATACTTCTCTCGCCGAGCAAGCAAAAACTTGGGAAAATTGGAGCATGGATAAGTTTCATTCAAGGTGACGCCGTCTGCGAAGTTTTATCCTAGGAGGCTTTCGCAATCGACATTTTTTTGCTCTCACAAGTTTAATTTTTATATGGCAAGCATTCTATCTTTATGAAACAACAACGGAGAAGAAGTAGATTGATAACGAAATTCGCAATTCATATAAACTTTGAAAAATTAATTTAAAAACAGCGTCAATTTCAATTCCAACGTTCAAGTTATACAATTATTCCTATTACTTCAAAACTCATTTGCTATTTACATCATGTTTTGACCTCTTTATAATGCTTAATTGCTACCTGAAATTGCCTTTTTTTCTTTCGTTACATTTTTTGCCAAACGTTTCCGCTTAGGCAGTTGTAATTGTCAAAATTATTTTATTTCCTTTTCCGAATTCTTGCTCGAAATTTTCAAATTTTAGTGTTGCAAACTCAACATTCAAGTCTATTTTATTTATTTTATTGATACAAAACAATATACAACAACCTGCCTTTATGCCACATCAGAGATTTCATTCTATCGCATGTCGTTGTACAAATTAAGCAGCAGCGTTGCTTAAATCTAATATAGTATCGATCCTTGTCCCATATTTGTTTTATAGATTTCCCATAAGTTGGTTTTTCTTTATTGTGACTTTGAGTAGCTATGTTAGAGCATAAACTAGAGTTTCCGTCTCGCATCGATTTTATCAGTTTTTTGAAATTCGTTATGCACAAAATGATTGAATTCCTTTCACTAGTTTCTTGCTCCGAGATGCTCGATTTTCTTGTAATTTTTCTCTAGTTTATGACTCGAATTACCACATTTTAGCACCAATGGGAGAGCTTCATGCTCAGTCATCGTCATCGGGATAAGTAGCTTGATTTTCTGGTAAATAAAGGTATTGAGTGGTAATGTACATGGATTGTGCTTCAGAAACAAAGGGTTGAATAGCGCGCAAGTTGCAAAGGGTGAAGGGAGCGCTGTTTTGACACGATATTGAAATGCCTTCGATAGAATAGTTTTTTAAGGAAAAGGCCTAGCCTCATTCTATCTTGCAAATTGTTCTTCCTGTATATGTTATTTGTAGCTAACTTTACGTTTGGATCGACCTCAGACATTTGATAGAAGGAGCAGTATTTGATAGGTTACGATTTTCGAATAATTGGTCCTCATATATATTGTTTCCTAGGTGCTCCTCCATTTCATCAAAATCTGAGGTCATGAAATCCAGCACTAGATCTCTAGTTATAGTCCTTCCATGATACAGAACTTGCCCATCATCTGTATAGAGAATCAGTTTCTTATGCGTTTCATTTCTGATAAGCGAGGCAAAGAAAAAGAAGATCAGAAAGGGCAATAAAACGGACCGACGGGGATTTCTTCAATCTTTTGCAGAAGCGAACACCACTTGTCACTGTAGTTACCCATCATCCGTAATGCAGGTTATTTAAATGTTGGAGTGCTGTAACATGGGAGTTGGGAGATATCTATGAGATTTTCCGTACGGTTTGCGTGACAATCGTGTTGTATGCCTTCTCTTGTATCTGATCTTACAACTGCCCATCGCTCAAGAAGGAATTCAATTATTACAGGAGCAACCGTCAAGACCGAATATCTTGCCCGAAAAGTGTGCTGAGATTTTAGCATAAAGATTTCGAGTAGTATATAAGGATGAGGATAAATTGATCATTCAAAGAGCCGATTTTAACGCTATCAAACGGTAGCTAACCGAATTGTGAGAACTGTCTTTTGCCATTTCCTTCCATTTCATTGGGCATACATACATCAAGTTTCATCTATGCATTTGAAACGATGCAGTAGTTCTCATTGCAATTTTACTCTTTTCAATGTGCATTAATAGACTTAATCAGAAATATATAATATATTTATATTATATAATATATAATATAAATGCACTATGTAATATATGACACATTAATATTTTATAATATATAATATAAATTATATAATACTTCGGACATTTATCAATGGAATGATGCTTAAAGTTGTTCAAGTGCAATATATTTTTGGATTGATTTCGTGTGATTTATGCAGGTTGGAATGTTGCTCTATGTGTTCGCTTTTGCCGCAATTTCCTCAATGGCACGTCTGACAAGTCAAAATGACGAAGCGGAAAGGTCAAGAAGGTTAAACGCCGAAAAGCATCGACTATTGGAGAAGTTGGGACTTGGAGAGAAATTACCACATGTGGATACGTCAAAATTAGCGGTCAATAGGCATGTTGTGAATACGAAGGATGAAATCTCTGATGCTGAAGAGGAACGTATTATTATTGCCAATTCACCTGGTTCGTTTCATTATTTATCTAGTTGATTTCATAATGCACTTCGTTTATTTTCTATTTCACTCGTCTTAGTTCGTTATTCTCATCTCTCAAATATTTTCTTCTGCAATTTAGGAAACTCTTCATATATATTATCACAATTTTTAATCAATGATTGATTGCGAGAAAATATTGAATAGAATAAGTAGTAAAATTTTTTTTAAAAACCGAGAAAATATCCTCACTTGGTGGCGTGATTTCCGATGACCAATGAAAACTTCCCAACACATGGGGACGAACCCGCGACCCCTCGCTCGCCTGGTAAGTGCTCTAACGCTGAGCTGCCACGGACGTCTTCAACTGCCATCAATCGGAGCTAAACTTCAGTTGGCTCACAACTCAAAAAGATCCAATATATATCCTAAAGTTACTTAAAAACTTTAAGCACATATTATATTTACTAAATACTCATTACATAGAGTAAATATTATGTTACAAGATAGATCAATCGACGATTCGCTGCTCAAATATGTTCTCCTATAACTAGCATATAGCACTTCGGAGAAATATTTGCGCTACTTAGCAACATATTCTTGGGTTATAATGATAGAGTTGGGAATTAATCGGAATTTAATTTATGTAAATTTCGCACCACTTTTTTGTAGTGATTGAATTTACATATGTAGTCATAATTTATGTGATGTGCAGCATAGGAGATGAATTCGTGGAAAATTTGGGTACTAGATAGGATGCCTACAGTTGCATTAATGAGCTCTTCTCATAAAACATAAAATACTGATTTAGTGGATGGAAGTACAATGACAAACTGATAAGGAAACAACTTCAAGTGCCTTATCACTTTCGAATATACTGTTGTAGGCAATGAAAAATTAAAAGATGGTCAAATTTTCCTCCTTCTAGGATTAGGTAGAACCACTGAAGCGTGAGGAGGTACACTTAGCATTTCAGTACTCTCTTCTTTTCCTTTTTATCACTTCGTCAACGATGGTCGATTAACACAAGCATTAGGCGACAAAATATTATTCATAGAAGGCACATTTATTTACCTGGCAGTGTGTTGATATTCTATAACTAAAGTTACAAACAGGAAAAATGTTCCATTGAGAGGTGAACCTCACTTGTTGTTGATGTTGTGATTTTAGTCATCTTGTTCGAAAAAAACTTGCCCGGGTAAAATAATAGTAGATACATTTGAGTTTTATGAATTCTTTCATAATTATACTCTTTTGGAAATTTGCATTGCTGTACCCATCAGTGTAATGTTTTTTCTTTGTGCATTTATATGTTCGTGCGCTTTTTTTTCTGTTTCTTTCAACGAGTTGAATATTGACAGCTTGTGTGAAATTGTCTAAGGTGGCGAGAATGCAAAAAAGCGCGTAACGCGCCGGATTCCATAACGCGCTTCTTCATTTGTTTTCTTATAATATGGTTATCAAGCTAATTGCGGATTTTCTTTAGTGTCTTTCCTCGTCGCCTAGGTAATCGTCAAATTAATACCGCACGTATAATCCGAAAATATTCTATGCAAACTAGATAAAAGATGCATTGTAAAGCAGCAATCATGCTTCACGAAAGTTGAAATTTTCCACCTACTTTGACTGACAAAGCGCGCAGATTCAAAGAGCGCTAATAATGAGGATTTCTCGATGCAATCATACGACATATAGCTGTCATAATTTCAAACGTAGGTTTCAGCATTCCAGTGCTTTCAAGATTTTAAAACGGTTTCATTGTAAAGGGAAATTTAATCATGTCCGGGATAACTTTCTTTCTCAATTTTTTTTTTTGCAAAGTTAAAAAGTATAAAGTCTTCGCGTCCTGTTGCAGCGAGGAATTATTTGAGCTAAAGGCGAAAGGATGAGTGCTGATTGGTGAGGAAGGGAGAAGGATGGAAAGGAGTGAGGAGTGAGTGGAGGTGTCAATTAAAGCAGTCGTTTGCTCAAAATATATGTTGTGTGAATGTGTGTGTGTTGCGTGTGTGTGGTGTGTTGTGTGCACTGTGTGTTGTGTATGTGTCGCCTGTGTGTGTTGTATGCATGTGTGTATTGTATGTGTTGTATGTTGTGGTGTGTGTTGTTGATGTTGCATCGGTATGTGTTATGTGTGTTGCATATATGTATGTACTCACATTTATACATGTGTGTGTCAATTTTTCTTGTGATTTCAATAGTTGTACAATGAATCTAGGATTATGAAGTTCATGGTGTATTATGTACGCTGTGTTCTTTATGTGTCATCTTTCTCATTGATTTATCAACATCTGAAAGGGCTATGCATATTTAAAAACGCTGAAATTTGTATTCATATGCTCATCTTTTGTAGAAGATTAATTAAGCGGTTGGATTCCATAAAGGGCACAAGGCATTCAACATATTTTATAATCTATCGGTAGCCTGTGGATCAGATCAGTCGTGTTAGCAGAAGGCGAAAAGGCATATCGTTCAATATCTTGTGCTTCTTAATTTATTATCTTTCCAACTTTTTTCGCAAGAACTGTGCCACACTCCTATTTGATACCAAGTACGTCAGACTGCCATTTTTTGCTTATGCCACTCAAAATTTGTATGGGAGTTACCCTTCAGCTTTACTAAGTAGCCAAGAGATGCACCATAAAGTTGGATGAGCGCCATAAATTATTCAATTTTGCGGTTTCAAAACATCCGTCCTACCTGACGCAGTTATTGTCTTGACTCTCCTATTCATAGACGTAGATTTATCGTCTTCATCGACAGTGAGGAAAGGAACCGAATTATATGAAGGTTTAATTTTAGTTGGCGGATAGTTTTAGCGTAATTTACAAGTGACATGATCGAATTTACTCTGAAATGCTCTTCGGTTTAGAATGAATCAAAATTATGACGACAGGAATTTGCTATGCAATATTAACAGTATATCTGTGTGTGCATGCAATTGACAACTATTTGCATATTGAACTTAGAGGAGTTGTTTTTAATTATTTTGGCAACCAAATTTGCATATCTATTGAAACTTCATTCCCTGATCGCTGATTTGATCACTTGACTAACGAACCATTTTTCATACTTAGTGAGATGCCAATTGGGCGGCTGTTCACCTAGCAGTTGGTCATTCATGGTGAGCCAATAGTAATCACAATATGAGCCAATAATCCTTTGACGAACTTAGCCATGGGAGGCATTGTTACTTTTTATGTGCTGTGTAATATCTTCGGCCATTTAATGAGCAGAGCTTGAATTTTAATGCTTGGCTTATTCATTTACTGGCCTGCGATTGCGGGGTGCTTTTCATTGGGACACTTAAAAAGTACCCTCGTTGTGTTTTTGGGTAATAACGTCTAGACGCATGGGACATTAATTTGGAAGACATGGCACTGTTGATAAGGAGGAAAGGGAACGCGAATCCCTCTTTAATGTCCCTCTTCCCATCTCTTGCGTTCTCATATCAAAGTGTGCTTCATCATTATGAGAGAACAAACAATTGCAGATGATCCGCATTGCATATCGTTGGCCGGTGATGTGATTCCCAATTGCTTTCATTTCGATATTGATTCAAGTATCGACTTTGTTGCATCGGCAGCTCTCGTATTCACTCTCGCAGATGATACGAACGGCGAAATAGTAGAGCTGAGTGAGATCGAACCAATCACACGTAATATTTAGCATTTTGTGGATAAAACTGCTTCATCATCTTTCCCCTTCTTTTATAAGGGATGTTGAGGTAGCCGAAAGGTGGTAGGAGAAATTTCGATATTGATTCAAGTATCGACTTTGTTGCATCGGCAGCTCTCGTATTCACTCTCGCAGATGATACGAACGGCGAAATAGTAGAGCTGAGTGAGATCGAACCAATCACACGTAATATTTAGCATTTTGTGGATAAAACTGCTTCATCATCTTTCCCCTTCTTTTATAAGGGATGTTGAGGTAGCCGAAAGGTGGTAGGAGAGAGGGAGGGGTAAGTCAAAGGTATGGAAAATGTAAGGAACGGGGAAAATGGCGCAGAGACTCTCATCGGCTTTACTATTTAATGAGCCAATGAACAAATACTGCAGCGATGTATTGTATTCAATAAAAATTCGACTGGAAACGCTAAAGAAAATTCATTTAATAGGATATTTCAAGATTCTTCATTGTAACTAAAAATTTCAGTTGAAAACGTCGCTTTTCTATGGTTTCTATGCAATCAATAATAGTCTTTATATAATTGCAGAGGATTACGTTTAGTAAAATAAAATTAAAACAAATAATTTGACGGTAAACTATATATGTTAGAAGATGCACATATATCGATAATTCTCTTAACTTTACCAGTAATAATTTTCAGCAGTTGAATTTCATATTTAAATAGTCGTTGTTTTTCTAAAAGAAAATCTCTATTGAAAATTTAAAAAAAAAGGATTTACAGCATCATTTCATACCTTGAAAAAACATTGATTGTATAAATGTGTGACTATTCTTTCTCCGAATTCCTCGTCAAAGGAACCACTGCAATCTCATAAAATTCATTCGTTGTTTTTTTTTTCTTACTATTACTTCAAAATTCATAACAAGGGGCAAGAATGAGATGTGTTATTTTAAAATGATTTCTTTATTACTTGTAATCTAGCAAACAAGAGTTGTGTTATAATATAATTGTGCTATAATATCATATTTTTAGCACGCCAAAATGTGGATGGAATGAAAACGAACTAAAAAAAAGCACAAATGCTATGCGTAATGTATTTTCAGAGACAGCAAGAACACTTAAAACTGAACGATTAACGGCGGCAATTGGTGACACCATACAAATTGATATGACATTAGCCGTTCGTGAATGGACTAGTGAACAACAAACTGGGCATACTATTCAGGTGAAGCGATTGTTTCGATCTCATCTTTGAAGGAATTCCTTTATTTTCTCCTATGGGAAAAAAATATATGCAAAACTTTCATAATTATTTCAGTGAATATTTTACTGTTGTGTTTTATTTTTTGCTATAATATTTTCCGGAAGTTTAAATATTTACAGCATAAATATACATTCTGACGAGAAGATGAGTAAATTCAAAAAATGCGATAAAGAATAGTGATGCCTATTCTGTTTAATCACATGGAATGAACCTTTTACTTATTTTCTTCTCGAAAGCTTCATCTATCAAAGTGTTGAAATTCAAAGAATGATCAAATTGAATAAGGATAATTTTTTTTTTGCATTATTCAACTGTTTTGCAACGTATACAGCCTCTACATTTAAATTTGCTGCTCTATGTTATGCCAATCCAATTTGTTAACTTCCTCTATCTCTAATAAATAAATGAATAAACAGATAAATAAATAAATAAAATGAAGCTTGATAGTTGATTTGCAATTATATGTAAAACCGAATTAAATAATTTAAAAATTTATTACAGCTTTGCTGAATGCATCAAAATATAAATGTTGATGTCGAAAGTGATCAACGATCGCGAGAATGATGATCTTCAAACATTTGAAACAAAGTTTATTTCAGCTTATGCGATGTGGATTATGTAGCGAACAACATGGATGTGTTTTTTGTCGTTCAGGACAATTTATCGCAACAGATAGTGAAGTTTCACCGATTATACAAATTTCATTGCCACGCTCAACGCCAACTCGTCGACGACGCTCATCGAATTGTTCACCGGATGGTTCATGCTGTTTGCATCACATGTACGTCAATTTCACCGAGATCGGTCAGTCATCTCTTTAACGGTCATTCGGTCATTTCTATTCGTTTCGAATTCTCTATCAGAAAAAATTTGAGATTAATAAATTCGGTAATCCTATCTGCCTGATTACCTTTTTTTATCGTTTAACAATTAAAGCGATTGGTCAACAGCAGATGGATGACAGCTAAAAAATATCTTCGGCATCTTTTGATTTCAAATCTGTCAGTTGATAGCCTAACGAATGAAACTCAAACGATGTGATCGAACTTTTTAGAGCACTCGAACTACACATGATATGAAAATTCTCTTCTGAAGTCATCCCTTCCTATGACTCAAATTATTCTCACAGTGGAAATTTTAATTTTTTTTTAGAAAATTTAGTACGAAAATTCAGTGCCTTTTCTGATCTCAAATGCATCAAAACAATCATAAATCATATTTATATTGTGTCTCGAGCTCATCAAGAACGTACAAAATTGTCAAATCCCAATATATAAGAGAAACTTTTTAGTGCTCAATGGAATGGCAATCATAATCAAGGCATAGAATGAAAAATGAACCACTAATATTCGAAATATACGAATCTTGTGATATACTCTCTTCATATTGTTAATTTACAATTTAATGAAATTTATATAATTTAATAATTTTATTTGATACCCAAAGTAGTGAGGGATTGCGATTACGATACGAAAATATAGATATGCGCTTTTTCTACGTTTTCAAGAGGATATTCTCCGAATGTTTCATGCTTTAAATAAAAAAATTCAACGGATAGGATCATTAATAGAGGCTTAGTAAACTAATAAGAAATCTTTCCTTTGAGAATCACGAAGATTTCATCCATATTTATAACTCTAGGAATGCACTACTACTACTACCTTTACTACTACTAACCCTGCTATTACTTCCCCTATTACTACTTCCTCTATTACCACTACTCCTACTACTAGTACTACTACTACCACCATAAGCACTATACTTCCGCTTCAATGCTAATTTTTTCATAATTTCATTGGGTAGGAGTGAAATGAAGTTCAGTGAACAAATTTTAGCGACTATAGTATTCAAACTTGAAATTTATGCTAAATAAAGAAAGCCTTCACGTTATCAATACTTTACTAATGAATTTTTAATAAAGAGAAATTCAGGTTTTAACGATTTTATTATTGCACCGACCGGTTATCAAGCAAACTATTGTGCGGGACGTTGTATGAAATATGAGAATGCTCATGGACATCGACGAATGTTGCAAAATATTCGAGAGCCATGCTGTGCACCAACAAAATATGATCCCCTTGAAGTGGTCTACGCGATTTCGGAGAATGATCTACGCAAACGTCTCATTCATGGCATGAAAGTTTCCGAATGTGGGTGTCTTGCCTAAATGCCACCTGTTTGTCATGAAATTATCTCTTATTACAAGTGCGATAAGGCCATCACGTCACCAAATTTGGTGATTGTCACTTAAGGATCATTCGAGCAACAAAACAACTATATCCATCAAGTACTAGATGTATGAGAAAATATGTTATTTTAACATGCTTCTTTATTATCTATAATGGGATAGCAAAGGTACTGCTATAGCAACATGTTGCTTTATTAGGTCCGAAATTCGCTATCAGTCCAAATTGATTTATTGTCACCTGGAAAAGATCGTTTCCTGAAGAATGAGGAAACAGATGGATATTTTCGTCTGCAGAATTCAGCAATGACACAGCCATAAAAGAAGAACCAACTGTTTCACAGATTAAGCAGGGATGTAGTGTTCACTATCAGTGCCATTCCATGTTTGGCAATATCATTTAAGAAAAGGCCTGGTTAATTCGTTGAAGATTGCAAAGCTTTTTTGGGAATCCCAAAGTGGCACTATTGCTTCAACTCATCACTGAAGCAAAAAAAAACCTATATACTGATGCTCAAAATTTGTTAGAAGAAATAATGAAAAATTTATTCATCTCATCAGAGGTGGGGTTATTTTTCTAGCCCTATATAAATGCAATATTTTTCAGCTATCAAAGAAAACATCTATAAAATCGGTAAACTGTTTTTGCTTATAACTGATGGTTCTTTGCCGATTTGAAATGATTTAATAAGAGGTAGTCATTTAAATATTATATGTGAGTCTAGTCATGTAATTAATTATAAGTTCATAATATGTGGACCATACTTGGAGCAAAATTGTTAATGCTAAAGATGACAAAGAAAGACCAAACCAACCAATTCATATATTTCTGGATCGAATCGCAAGTGCAATCGTTATGCGTAGTGAAATCAACTTTCCGATAACCTTCGCAGTGCGTATCAAATTGCACAAAAGTTATTATTTTTTCATAAAAGTGACCTGAAATCCAATTTTCAATCCTTCGTATGATCATTTCTAGCATTGACAAAATTAAACCGCTAGGGATTTCTTTTCTCACCTCCTAAAGATACTTATTTCTGAGTATAGAAAATAGAAACATTTTCGAAATTTTTGAATGTCTAAATTGGCTTTTTCGAATTTCTTTCCATTATTGCGTTCATTTTTTAGTCAACCACTAATGATTTTTTCTGCATACTCTTATATTCGAATATTTCTGCATAAATTTTCCTAATTTTAATGAAATTGATATTTCTTGTCCGTCAATATTTTCGTTAGCAGTTTGCACTTTTTCAAAGGATTATTTGCCATTGAGATGAAATCTTTACATCGTCATTTATATCGGCATCAGTTTTATTTATATCGAATTTGAGAATTTAATAAGATTGTAACTAAGTTTGAAATATTTTGTTTGTTTATTTGTGAAAACCATCATACTAGAATTTTTTTTATCATCTTACTGAATTTGGAAAGAATGAAAAATGGGCGATTAAGAGCGAAGAAAATTTCGAAATAGGCTATTATAATCAGGTAGTTTTCCATTTCGATTTTGCAATGATTTTTTTCGTTTTGAAAGTTTTTCACTATTTTCTTTGCTTTCATTTGGCATCATTCCATACTTCCATATCACCAGACTTACTTTCATATGTTCATCGCCCCTTTTATGAAAAGTCTTTGATTCGATTGTTTATTTCTTCATCGAACAACTGGAGGATTGTCCTATGAATGCATGCATTTCGTTTTTTTGAAAGAATTTACATAGTTGTGAGGGTATTGTTTTTGATAGAATAATGGTACTATACAGGATGTGGCTATTGCATGAACACCCCTTCTTTGCAGAATATTGCTTATCTTTGGAGTGATCTCTGATCCCTGATTGATCATGAAATTTGAACTGATCTCGATACGTGTATCATTGTTCATCGCTCGCTGTTTGTCGTTCAGTTCAATTTTGGGCATTGATTGTGATAAAATATCGAAAAAAGAATTTATTCTTTACATTCATTTCAGGCAAAACATTTTCCAATTATTCACTCAGATCCAACGAAAATTAATAGATATTAGCGGAAACTCTTGTGGAATATTCAAGAGCATTTTCACTTATTTTCCGTAAACCGGTTGGCCCGACCATCGAATAGACGACCAACGCGATGGATTTATTTAATATGCAAATGTGCTTAATGCTTACGCTAAACGGAGGACCAATGCTTAAAGTATAAGAAATTATTTGGTGCAACATGTGATCCCTGGTTGGGTCAACGATCTGATGTTGCTTATTTGTGTTTGTGTTCGCCCCTTTTCTGGCATTATTGTGGACTGAAATACCTGCTCAATCAAATCTGATAAGGAGTTGAAGAAAGCGAAAAGGAAGGTGGTAATAAAGGTAGATGGTGAGAGGTGTCAAATAACTACAATGACGGAAAATTTTCTAAAAACTTATAAGCGGATTGGTAAAAATGTTCAGTGACGCTCTCTTCGAATGGCGCAAATGGCATACGTCATAATTGAGATGTGCCTCACCGTATCCGTTTACTTCTATGATATATTCTGTTTCAGTTAAGCGTAGATGATAGCATGTATTGGTAAAGATATGGCATTTTCTAATTCAATCAAGCTGCGTAAATATTCGAAGATGAAAATTTAGCTATCATATAACGAATTTATGAAGGCTATCGTAAAGCCAAAAAAAAAAAATCTCTTTGAGGAAATCATAGTGTTTGTAAGTGGAATATATCGAAATACTGTCGTCAACCTTGAAATCCTGGCAACCTGCTAAAATTATTTCATGAGTTGCAGCCGGGATTTTGAGGTATCATATGCCTTCCGCTTGCAGTGTTTTAAAACATATTGCGCTCTCACTTTTCGCTCATATAATAGAATGCATCACTCTTTCAAAGGTTTTTTGTGAGTAAAATGACACAATCCCTTCAGGACAGTCAACAAGCTAGATGCACAAAAGCGGTAGCAGAAGGTAATAAAAACCGACGCGACTGAATGAATGCGACACTTTGGAAATTTCCTCGATAGTATATTTTCAACTGTTGAATGACATAGACCGACTTTGAGCCGATGATGAACGGCTCTAGAATCAAAGTGCCCAATCTTCAAGAACCATTGAAATATCTGTTATAACTTGTAGAAGTTGAATTAGTTACTTCACTTTCTGACTTCAATTCAGACAAGACTTCGACTCCGGTACAAGCTGATCACTGCTTCCCAAATATGCTGTTGAAGACTTCCTTTCACTTGTAAAATGTTCGCTCCACGTTTAAATACGCATGATGCTTTCTATGAAGCACTCTGCTTCCAATATTTTCGTGTTTGTTTTCTATCGTTTTGAGCATTCTCAGCATTACGTAAATAGCCGTTTACATACTGATGGTGATGGTGCTTGCAACTCAATTCACCTTTACCAACAGCTAAATAGCAAACTATAACCTTCTTAAAGTTATTGAAAACGTAATAACTTTTTCATTCATTTTCCTAAAATTTCTCACTAATTTTTCTTTCTTTTTTATAAAGTTTCATGGCAGGCTTTTTTCTGAGCAGTAGAACGATTTCACTTCCGTAATAAAAGTCAAAAAATTTCTGAGAATTTAATTCGAGAGCATCTCAGGAACGTTTTTGACGTCTCATTGAATTTTATGCAGCAAATTTCATTGAAGTGGCTATCCTATTTGCGAAAATCGAATCGAGGCAGACAGCCTGGCCACCAAAATGTCTAAGTACACAAAAATGTTTGCTCATTATGGTTTTCTTCGAAAGCTATCGTTTGTTCATAAGTTCAATAATTCGAAGATCTTCGTTTGCAATCGAAAAACTTATTCATTACCATCGCTATCATATCTTTTTTTCTTTCACTATAAAAGTGCAAATCGTGCAACATTTCTATTGTCCATTCAATGTTGCACACAAAATTTGGGGAAATTCTGCACTTATCTATCCGTCATGTTGTTATACTGATCATATGTCAGTGCACATATTTTCTTTTATTATTTAACGAGCTCATAAATGATCAATCTAATTAATGCTAATTTCTTCTAACAGTTTAAGAAAATCCATTAGAAATTGCTCTCTAGATTTGCATTTTTTTTTGCACTTGCAGCAACTCGTAGGCGAAACAGATAAATGTGGCTCTATGGTATTTTTCTTCTATTGGGGAAGAATTAAATTTTTTGATGCGAGGAAGAGATGTGTGGAGGGGGATGGTGACCACTGGCGATTGGTGGTCACATGTTAAGGTCACAGGTGATCATTGGTTAAGCGACTATGGAGAATCGAATATTTGAGATAAAATGAGTGAACAAGAAAGACTACATCAAGCGGAGTTTATCGTAACTTTGCTCTACATTTAATCAACAGAGCATTCATAACAAATCGTTCACACTTGCTCGATTCAATACTTCTTTGATCCAACTGTTATAAGTGGTCTTCCTTCGAGTTTCACTCCATTTCATTGTAGGTTCGGCCTTTGCCTCTTTTACCAATCTGTGGCATCCAATCTGCAATTCTTTTCGCCCATTTAACATTTTTCATTGCGAATATCTTCATCGTCCTTTTAAACTTTTGTTACCCAGTCCTTCACTTTGTGACTCCTCGGAGCCGTTTGTTGGCTCTCCTATCGTCCAGTTTGTTTACAGTTATAACCTTTTCTGTCCTCTTTTCTTCCATTGCTAACATCGTGCATAATTTCTTGGTAATCATTCATGTATATTCTCTAAGTTGCGCAGAATTGTTGCAATCACGCCTTCCGTTTTTGGCTCATCAATATTTTCCCTTCATTATAGAAGCCTTTATTCTTGAAAAATTCTTTCCAGTTTAGTTTGATTTTGCATTGTACATCTGTGTCGTTCATTTAGCACATTTTCCCACATTTGCCCCAATAAATAAATTTATTCACGCTTTCAATCTGTTAATTTTTCATAGCAAATTTTCGATTGTAGCTCTCAATCGCTCATCATTTTCCTCGAGAAGGCGTTTTTTCTTTTTGCAAGTCAGCAGTTGCGGTTTTAGCCACAAGTTCGCCTACCACCTCCTTTAGTTGGTTGAAACTGTGCGATGTCACGACTATGCCATACGAGAACTTCAAGCGCCATAGGTTTTCCTGTCGAAATTCTTACCTCTATTTTGCCAGTCTAGCTTGTTGAATACGAGTTGTAGACTAATGTTGAACAGCAGTGATGAGGTGCAGTCTCACTGTGGTACACCTGCCTTTACTCCCACTGGTATTTGCATTTCATGCGTAAAAACTGTAGACAGGGATTCGTACTGGATCCCTTGGAGGATTGTGGTGATTGAATGGCCTACAACTGTAAGGGTGTAGAGTCCCTATTTTGGTCCTCTACTCTTAATTTATCCCTGAAGGATTCGTGAATTCCTCTCTCTCAGCATATGAAATTTCTATATTTCTCAAAAATCAGCCTTGAATCTTGACAAGAGCAATTAAATTTGCATATTTAGGTGAAATTTTATTGAACCTGAAAGATTGATAAGCTATACATTTATCAAAGGTTAAATAGCTCTGTTATTTCAGCACCGCCATGTAGGTGCTTCGTTTCCTTCACCACTCAGGCAAATTCTCCTTCCCGTCTCTCTCCGCCGCTACCGCCCACCTCCCACCCACCTGCAGATATCTTTCATATTTTGTTTCTACTGTATAAAAAAGTCATATTGCTTCATCATGTTGACTTGCAACGCCCCCAGCATGCTATTTGCGTTAGCGTAGTTAGACACATCATTGAGTATATTTTCGAGTCTCTATTTGTGCTACCGTTTTTGCCCACCATGGATGAATGTGCTATTAAAACTGAATGACATAGTTATTGACCAAATAAGCCAAGAATTTTTTTCGAAAAATTTTGTTTAGAAAGAAGGAACATATATAAGAAAACCCTCTGAAATTTTTGAGGCAAACGATTGAATTGGATTGAATAGGGACGGCGGGGGAAGAGGGGAGGGAGGAACACATCTTTTCGCTGTTCCGTATATTTGCTATTTGAAAAATTTCTCCTAAAAAAAGTAAATCTTTCTTACATCTTGCTTATTTTCTTTAACTCTCTTCTTTCGCATATTTTTAGACGATATATAGACTATTTTTTGAAAATTTTCGCCTCTTTTTTAACTATCGTCAAGTTTAATTCCATGCATCAACATATTTCCAGCATATTCTCAAACTATCACTTCATAGAACTCATATAGAAATTATTAAACGAATACAGCAAAAATACTATAAACAGATGTTTCCCTTTAAATTTGGAAAAGAAATTAATCAAGGAAATGCGATATTATCCAAGGTGAGTGTTGATTGTTGCTATCGCAGACGATGTTTCCATTATTCGTTTTCCTAAATTGATATTTACAGCTGCTATCGTCATAATATTTCTTCTATAGCATCGAAAGTATTTAGAATGTTTTATTGTTGTGTTGGAAGTACACATATGTATAAATTTCTTCATTTATTGTTTTATTTGTTTATCTTTCTCCAGCTTCATCTCCCAGATTTTATGTATTGGTTACCTGTTGCCTCTCACCTTTCTAATCCAACTACAGCGCTAATTAGATCTCAAAAAATTTATCTGTCACGATGAACTATTGCAAAGAAGCATCTGATTTGGTGGAAAAGCCCTTTAGTTGATCGTTACCCTTCGATCTAATAATGAATGCCTTTGCAAAATGATCTTCTGTCCACTATTTTGCAATCAATTTATTCATCCCTTCCTTTGCAATTGTCTTCTCAAGAATTAAGTGACACAAAACGGACTCTTTTTTCTTGTAGACTATTTATTATTCCTTGTCGCCTATATACTATTGTGCATCACAGCTAACTAAATTATCATTGTCGATCAGTTATGTAAAAAAGGTGACAATTTGCGATTACGGAAGTTTTGATTCGATATCCCATTAATGAACTTTGTTGTCTGAAAACGACTCAGGCATTTAGACAGCCTATGAAATTTGTTCGCGAGCGCTGATAAGGTTCACCTGTTCACCAAACTCTCCTACGCGTAGTATATTGTCGGTGAAAACAATGGCCAACTGAATCCACGGGAAGTGCACCTCAATGCTCATATGACGTCATTTTTATTGGTGCTAAGTAATTATTAGAATGAAAGGTACTAAGTAACTGACTAGGTGGGCGGTGGAGGGGAATAAAATTATAAGGAGAAAAGTGAGAGAGTGTTTTTTGTTATGTTAGGTAGTTGAACAATGGATTATGAGATAAGCAAATACTTCTGATATAGGAAGGATGTCTTCAAATTCGGTTTCATAGGCGTCTCGAACTTGAGAGCATATACGGAGAAGTTTTTTTTTAGCTAAAATGTTTTATATAATAACCAAATTTACTGCACCAAATTTTAAAGTAGAATTATTGAAAATATATTACTGATCTTCAAAATTGCTCAACAACAAATTTGTGTTGCTTCCACAATCGTACTAAAAAATTTTTTAGCCGCAAATATTCAAGGGAATACATTTATACAATTATTAGGAAGAAGAGAACTTTTTTGATAAAAATTGCAAAAGTAATATGCATACAAATAAATAGAAATTGAGTTGATAGTTAGCCTAATATAACTTGATAGTTGAGTAGAGAAAATCTCTTTTTTTTCAAAAGGAAAGTATAATAAATTCAACGAAACATATTTCCATGAAACATTTATTTGCCTATTCACCTCTCCGTGATCGAAAAAAAATCTGAAATATTCTCGAAAATTTTGAGAGTTCTCCAATTTTACCCACTGAGGAGAATAAATAAATGGAGATAGGAGGAGATTGGTTATTCTACGGTTGGTTTAAACAATTTTCACAATCTCTTGATTTATTATCATAGAGTGAAATAAAGGAAACGAATACCATGACAACCGTCTAACATTTGTTTTCGTTTGCTTAATCTTTATAGAAGATGATATCTAGGAAGTCAACAATAGCGCTTCTTTAGATTGCTAATAAAAGCGTTAAGTCACTCATCAGACCGATACATTTGCATTGAGCAACGATCATTTCCTCTTCTAAATGATTTTTGGAATTCGAATATACCTACAGTATTCCTTTATTTCGTTCATTGTTGGATCTCATTGATAGCGAACTAGGCAGTAGTTATATTAGAGGAAGACGGCTGGTAGATTGTGCTTTATATAGAGAATGCCAACAAGAAGTCTAATATTGAAAATGCATAGAATTGGTTCGACTTCCTTTTTTTTCTCCTCCATCCCTGAATATCTTCGAAGATCTCTTGAAATTAATTATCACATTCATCATTCTTTTTTTGCCATTTCATATATTCTAGTTATATTCAGCTAATCCACATTTCATCTATCTACATTCTATATTTCTTTACCACTATTATGCAATCATAAGTTCGCGTTATTTTCACTTTAACCTCAAAAAGTGACCCCCAAATGTACGCTAGATATGAAAAAAAAATTTTTTTTCCTTTAATGAGCATTGTAATGGTATGGGGTAGTATTGCCAGAAATGAAATATTCCTGAATTCATATCGAATTTGTAAATGAAGGTAAAATTTGAAAAAATCTTACTTTATGCAATATTATATTAGCAAAAGTGAAAAATAAAAATAAAAATCGCTTTGTTACAAAACCAAATGCATTGGCAAGTCCGGAATTTTCACCGGCATCAGACGAGGCATTGAAAAACACTCATTTCCGATGCACCTAATTTGTTATGCTGGGCCACTGTTCGTTGGTTTTGTATATTTGAGCGTCATGAATTTTCATACAATCATACAGATGATTCTTTTTAGCTAAATGGCAAACCAAAATTACCTAGCAACTGATCATTGTTATTGCTATCGTTTTCAACGATGTTGCGGTGATTGAGAGAGATAATTCAATAGTGCTGAATAATATTTTGTACTCTTTTGTGATCTGATGGAACAATTTTTAAGATCTTTTTTCTTCAATAAAAATTTTAAGCGAATCGTTGATTTTCAATGGAAAAAGAAATAAAAAATATTAACAATAAATCAAAAAATTGCAGCTAGGTGGGAATTTTGATGGTGACGATGCAAACGCTATACGTTACCGTATCATTGGTTCTTCTCGTATTGAACGTCGATCGAATTACTTGCTTTGGAAATGGGTATGCTGTAATATTTTCCTTTTTAATTTTAATATCATTGAAGCTCTTAGAAGTATTCCATATTTAATTTGTTCATCCCTGATCATCGATGACTTTATCAGCTATAAAAAATTTAGTTCAATTGATCCTACCATAATCGATTCGTTCAATATAGATTAGAAATTAATATTTCATTTACGTTAGAAGGTGCAAATTTGTCATTTTATATGTGCATATGAAATGCTTCCAAAACACAAACCTTTTTGATTTGAAATTGAACGAGAGGTTCGTGGATATTTGAAATATGCAAATGTTAAATTTTCAACATAATCTCGAATATAATTTTTTATATTCTCCGAGTTTTAATATAATCTTTTGATTCATATCCATTCTAGAAAGTAATCTTAAATTCATACTTTCTAGTTAGAGAGGAGCTAAATTGAAGTTTTTTTTAAATTGAAATATATTACACAACAACAAGAATGAACTCGAGGATCGAATCTTATCTCATGCCAAGTATATGTTAAATTTTTCTCTTTTTTTGAGGATATTTTTCACTAAAATATTTTCGCAGGCAATACGACACCCAATAATAATTTCAGCTTTAATTGGATGCAACGAAATCGCTTTTTTCAGTTCGTTGTCGTTTTCAGCTATGCAGGTCGGCATCTAGTCCAACTTGTTTCCGATTTGCATAAACCACGAATTCGAAGTGAAAGGGCTTCAGCTAACAATCCATCAGAATCTCAAGTAGATCTTTCGGATACAACAGAACGAAGAGAATCCGAACTTGGCAGCGATATTGCGCCTTCTGACGACATATCTTTGTCTGAATCTTCAGATGCCTTTGATCGGAATGTCGCTTGGCCACGATGGGAGAAACTTGTTTGGACTTATGGTCGCTGAGGTTTTGTTAAGAAAACCGTAAAATTGTGCAAATTTCCATTCATAGAATTGAAAGCCAACTGTTATTGTTGGAATATGATTTGCATAAGTGAACAAATACGAGTATGAATAAAATTATTCTTCTTGCTTTTCACATATTTTTATTCTATTTGCTCAACTATCGGGAACTCTAAAAATGATCACAGTCTTGAGTTCAATATTCGCATCGATTATTTAATTTGAATAAAATAAAATGAACAATTATTCAGAATCGTCCGTTCAAATTAGTTGCTCCAATGAATTTGCATAGAAGGAATTTGTATCCAATAGAAGCTCCGTTGGAGTCGTAAAGGTTTGAGTTGATCAATGGAATACTAATTCAAAAGCACGCATAAACGAACAATGGATACCCACAGAGATGGATCAACACAATTCAGTTATTGACACAGCTGGTGGTCTATGATAGCTTCAACTTGTATAAGTCGGCTAGTAATTTTTGCAAAATTGCACTTATTTAAAAGATTTATTTATGATATACGGTACAATCGAATCAATAGTCATCAATTAAAGTATGCAAAAAGTTTCATATGATCAAAAATGAACTCCTACATATTAGCGCAATAAAATTTTTCTTCAGTATTGCAATTATTGCATTGCAATTATTCACATTGCAAAACGATGCACAATCATTGACAAAAATTTACTGATTATGTGAAGTGTCATTTCGTCGCAAAATTTGCTGTTTTTTTTACCCATCATATATACTCAAGAATTTTTATACATAGTATTGAAGTTTTCATAGTTTCTAAGTCAGGTATTTGGAAATTTTCTCAGAAATTAGTGAAATTCGGGAGAAGCAACAAGCGCAACATATTTTGTGCCACTTAAAGCAACACGTTCAGTAGCAATTTCGGGGTTATATCTTCATGATAGGATGAAGTTGTACGATGGCGTTAAATTCCACAACTTTGTGCGCATTACGTGAAAGATCTGTTTTAATGTGCAGAAAATCGGAAGCGAATGGAAGTTTAGAATTGGTGCGTTTTTATTGAAAAGCAGAAATTATTAAGTCAGCCTTCGTTATAAAGGTAATGGTTTTGCTAGATTATGTAGGAAACCCACATATGGCTAATAAGCAACAAATAAAACCTGATGTATTGGAAGACTCTAAAGTCAGACACCATAAAAATAACCGCATTTTGCAAACAAAAAAAAGGAATAATCTGAAAGTGTATAATCGAAAAGAGTTGAATGCTGCATAAATTTTCAGCGAAATTAATTCGAAATTTCAATATGTTATATCTTACCTGGTTATCGTTCTAAGCTTTGAATTTAGTAAAATATCACTAAATGAGTGGAGCAAATTTTTGCAACGTCAATCAACTTATTCACTAATATAGAAGAATATTTCAACGTTAAAGTTCATATATAAAACGCAAACTATCTTATATTATTGAAAATTTCCATAAAAGTGCAGTAATTCACTAAGAATTTTATGTTTGCTCACTTAATTCATTGCGTTTAAATGACATCGCTCAATGCACTAGTTAGCCTTGTCTTTGTGTTAGGGGATAGCAAAAATAGAGGACACAATTTCAATATTAAATTCTCCCTCCTTCCCACCTATAAAAACATCCCGTTCACTAATACAATGCTACAAGAGCATTATTGGTGCTCAAAAAAAAAAAATTTTTTTTTGCACTGACTCTCAAGAAATTCAAAAAAGTGGAAACGAAAAATCGAAGATGGATATAGCTTCTTCAGATATGTGATTATTTTTGATTAACAAATCAACTCTGAAAACAACAATAGCATCTTTATTGATGCTAACAACTTGGGAATACTTTTTAAAGGGGAATAATCTGCGAAAAATTTAATCATCCTCTTTAAATTAAAATCGCCCTAAAATATTCTCATCAAGAGTGCAGCTTATTCATGTTCGATAGTTAATAAATTATTTCGATATATGCTGTATGCTTTTATTTCAAAACAACTATTTTTATTTCATCTAAGTGTAAAGCCATTTTGTTACTTCATTATAGATGGAAATTTTATTTTTTTATATGTACTCACTGAGTAATAGTAAATCCGAACTGAATATCTATCAAATACGACGAAATAATACTTGAATTATTATGCTCAACGTATCATATAGCTAAGTTAAAGTTGTGCATTGTTGAATGCCATATTCGCAGGCAATCTTCGTTTTCAGACGATGATCCCATTGAAAGCGACTGTTGGGTAGGTATATCTATCGTAGACATGAACTATTGCAAGAGATAGAGGGAGACAGAAAGAAAAAAAGAAAGAAAGAAAGAAAGGGAGAAAAAAGAAAATATTGTTATGAGCGATGGATTGATACCGATCGTGAAAATGTCGACCCGCATTTGTTGCATCGATAAGGAGAGTCGTTTGGGTGGGGATGCGAATGGCCATAATCGTATTTAGTGAGTGCCCATGTTTCCGATTCCCATAATGAATCGATATGGCAGTGAAATATGTAAATTGACTGTTATCCATTTGCATACGAATACAATGTTGCATATATTGTTTCGAGCACACATGAGGATACCTGTTTCTAATAGTTATAAAATGAATACCTTATAGTTTTTGATTTGTTTGAAGCAAAAACTATTAACTCAATTCTTTCAAAGGTCGTAATTGTTTGATTAGAAGCCCTTGGGCTTATATTTTTCATGATTTCCAATATTGGAGTTCATGATGAAAATATCTTCATGATTCATCTGAAATGTTTTATTTATTATTTATTGCGTTTTTAAATAACAAAAGAGGATTGATCAGCAGTATTTTTTTTTTTGCAGTAAAAGTGCCAAAGATGTTAGACTCGCACATGTTGATGGAATTTTGCATATGTTGTTTGCAATGTGTTTGTTTGTTGAAGCTAATATTGTTTACTTATATTATTGCTTAAAAAATAAAACCTCATTTTTAATAGACTCTATTTGGTTAAAGTAACAGCACTAAAGTCGTTGGTGGGGGATTTGGGGGCAATAATCTGTATGTCTCTTTACCTCCTATTGTTTGGCTTATTTCAATCTTTATTAGTTGCAATATGAATCTCTTGAATTTTCTAAAACGGATGATATGAGCAGAGGAATAAAAACAAAAATCATTAAGCAACATAACAAAAGCGCAAAACAATCTGTGCAAAACAGAATGGCAGTTCAGACGGCATATAATTTAGAGTGCTGAAATTCCTCTTCACACTGCAATAACAGAATTTTTCATCCTTCTGGACAACACATCCATGATAGTATAATCATGTGATCAACGTCGCACAAGAAAGAAAAGAGAAGATATAGATTACGAGATTCTGATTCTCTCCCTTACTTTCTGTGCACCTCTCTGCTTTCCTCGCTTATCGAATAATCTGCTGCCGAAACGTTTGCAATAAGCTTTGCAAATAAAAGACTTTTTTCAATCAAAAATTGGCTCAATGAAAGCTGAAAAATTCACATGTTGACGATTATGCCAACCGTTTGATTTATTAATGGTCATTTGCACCTTTATACTCAATTATATGCGCTATAATTTCCTATATTTGAAAATAAAAATGCTGAAGAAGCAGTAAAGGAAAGGCGCCATCTGAGAAAGGTGAGAAGTAATTGCCGAATGATAGTAGAACGGATTTCCTATGCAAATATTAAATCTATTTCGTGTAATTGCTATCCTCTTTTCTAATATTTTATTGAACTTTACTTTCATCGTTGTCGATTAATTGTTTTTTCACATGAAAACTATGCAAAATATTCAATATTCACATATTTCTTCGTTTCGAAGTCATTATGTTCATAGGATTTACTTTCTCGCAAAACGGTTGGTTGTGGAAGAGCGAAGATTATGGAAATGTCATACCGGTGGTAAGTTTTGTGGCGAACATATATCTGTGAAGAGAGGATGCAAACTACCTGAAAGATAGTGAGGAGGCCTAAATTGGGAAAATTGCTTCCCTACCCCTAAAGTACTTTGAATAGCAAATTTAGTGACTTTTTTTTTCAAAATTTCAATGTGCCAATATGCTGCATAACACGTTACGGATAGGGCCTTGTTGTCTTTTATGTATCTTTTATGATGTGGTGATGAGAGCATTTTTCGATGAGAATTGATATTGCTTGATATAAGGTGAAAAATTAGAAAATGCGTATATATAAGAGAGAAAATATGCTCTTTGATTGTGTACTTTGGAGAGCAGATTCACATAGAACTGTTCAATGATTTTTGAAAAACATCATAATAATTTTAGTAATGAATTTTTTGAAAATTCATGAAGATGAATCTGAAATATTATAAAGTATTATAAAAGAAACTTAGAAGATTAAGGAAAATTGCTGAAAATAATTTAAAGAAAAAGGAAAGCTTAAATAGATAGTAGATTCATAGATGTTTACAAGAGAGTGAAAGATTCGTCGAAATGTTTGTTAAGTGGGAGGGGACTAGGCGTTAGCCCGTTTGGTGGTGTTATGCACTCAACTGACGTGCCAATACTGCTCATTGCTGCTACACTCTGAGTGCATTTGCTTTTTTTTTTGCAACTTTTAGGCACATATAAACTCCTTGGTGTAATTCACTTCTCTTATGCATAGATTTTATGCGCTATTCCTAAAATCCAGAAATCCAGAAATTAATCCAGAAATCCGGAAAGTCGAATCTTGTCACGATTTATTATCGTTACTTATATATTGTTTTTTGCAGATCTAAAGATATTCCATCGTTTAGATGATGGAATTCGAATCGTGATTCGTCTTTTGATTTCCGCTTTATTATCGATCCGAATCGACATCTGTATTACTGTTGAGGTGATTTCATTGCTCATTTTTAGTCGAAAATTTTGTGGAATTTTTCTTTTCTTATAGTTGCAAATTTTCACGAATAAAAGCTTATTTAGTTGATATATCGACCATTACAAGAGATGAAAATCCTCTAAATATTCGGTTAAATGTCACCAAAATTGTGCTCAATCGTCATTTTTGAAAATGTCACCAAAATTGTGCTCAATCGTCATTTTTGGGGTTAATCCATTTTATTTAGATTATTTCATAAATTTGCACAAACTTTATATTTTATAGGTTTTATTTAGCGTTTTCTTCAGTGATTCTCATTTTTACCACTTCAAAAAAAAAATCTTTTTTTACCACTTTAACTTCATCTTTTTATTAGATCGATTATTTGATTCTGATGACGTCAATTTCAGATCTATTTCAGTCGGGTGGCGTTATCTACTCTTCTAAAGCTCATCGGGTGAAAAAAAAAATCCTCACAAATAGATCAGCTGTTGAGGTCTCTCTCCTCAGAAAGTGATTTAAAAAGTGATGCTTTGGATTGTAATGTTGAATGTGTTTTGTGCATTTTTTGCCTATAATTTTTTTCACTTTTTTCCAAGACCTAAACCTAATATAAGAGAATATCCTTCAACTTCTAATTCACATTTATATTCATCAATCGTTTGCAATCATACAACCGTAAAAACAAAATGTACATAGTGTTGAGAGAAAAAAAAAGTACAGGAAATCGATTAGTCGAGGAATATGGATATTACATCCTTAAGTGGCTATTTTTATAGAGATTTATGAAATTTTATTAGTCTAGAAATATGGATTTCGCCTCCTTAAGTGTCTGTTTTATGGCGATCTATAAAGAGTGAAATTTTATCTTCATTTATTTAAGAGAATATTTGAAAGTGGCGAAAATCTCTATGCACAAATCATCTTTGCTTTTTTCATTTTATTTGCCTATTAAGTTAAAATTTCTATAATTCACCTTCAGAGGTCGTTTTATTGATTTACGATGTGCTGTCATATTATATCGAAAGTAATAATGACGTAAATCCACCTGACGAATCAAGTAATTCATGAATATAGTTTATGCATTTCCTTGTTCCATAATTAAGCTCAACAACTACCCTACATACATTTGATATCTCCTTATAAGGAATCACTGTTTAACTGAATGTGAGGAGTTTTAGTTTTATAAATAATTACAAAAATCAAAAATTCTTTTGAAGACCTTTTTAGTCTTTTTTAGCGAAAAAATATAACCAAAAAGTGTAGTGTTCAATAGTAATGTTCAATCGAACGCATAATTTTTCAGCGATATTCGAATTCAAATATAAATTTTTCGTTGAAATCTTTCTAATTGATATTCACACCTATAATCTGCAGCCGTTTCGTTGAATATTCTATCATTGAAAAAAACCAGTAACCAAAAAAAAAACTTTTTTTTGAATAGTAAAGGTTGTTAGGCTCTCGTTTTCTATGAAATGTTTAAAATTTGAGTGTCAAATCGTGCTAGTACTATAACTTTTTTGAAATTTTTTTTTGATGTTGTAGAGATTGTAATTACAACAATTCTAATAATTATACGATGTATTTGTATAATATGCAATTTTCATTCATCGATGAAATATAAAGTTGAGAAAAGAAATAAAAAATTTTTTTTTATTAATTTGGAAAAATTCTCGTTCATGGTATGTAATAATTTCCCTCTTTTCAAAGAGTTGAAATGGAAAAAAAGAAAAACTTGAAAAATAAATAATTCAAAGAATGTTCGACGCAAGAAGAAATGGCAGAACTTTTTTTTTTTTTTGCAACAGTCAAATCAAAAAAAAAAGCATCGAAGACAACAAGTGAGGTGCTTCAAAGAAGGGAGTTCTCTTAAAGGGAAAGTGCATGAAAATGGAAAGGAAAAGGTTTCTATTATAAAAACAAATGCCTTAATCTGTGGTTACTGAGGAGTGGGTCGTACTGCTATAGCTATTGAAAAATTTTCTGATTTCTATACAAGAGATGATGCATTGAGGATGGGCTAAGAGTGGTCTAATTTTGAATTCATAGAGAACGACTGATTATTCATAGTTGACATTTCATCGATAGAGTACCATGAATATAATTATTTATTGATTCTATTTTTAAAATGAAAGGAAGTGACTATTTAAAATCGAAGAGAGGTTGATGGATGGACGAATGGAAGATGTACAGAATCGAAAAAATTTGAGAAAATAAATTCGACATTCTAACGAGAAATTATCAAACCAATGATTTTATTTTCAAATTTAATCAAAATCTGCACCATTGTTGAAAAGTTTTGATTAGTTACAATAAATAGATAAGCGGTTCAATTGGAAATAATCATCGATGATCAAAGAAAATCGGCAAATTTTGAAATTTCATTAAATGGCTATCTTTCGTCATAAATAATTCGGACGCACCATAAACCGATTTTAAAAAAATGTTCTAATCTTTCCTTCTTCTTCATTTCCACTAGGAATTTCTTCGACTTTATTTTTTATTCACAAAATGGTTTCATGTGAACAATTATACATAATCGTCTGCTATTAGGTAAATGCTCTTTTATTTATTGAAACGAATTTTGTTCAGTAGAAAAAAATTTTGCTTAATTTTTCATTATCCTATAAAATCATAAATAAATTTTCTAATATATCCTTTGATAGTCTCTTTGCTCTTATTTCTCGTCGCACTAACTGTGATCATCGTTTTCAATTGGCACGCAAGATGCCGCTCAGTTAACAACGTTCTAAACAGCTTCCAGCATAGAGTGGTGCGGCTGTGGAATTATCTTCCAGAAAATATTGCAGAGGATAGGAATTTAACTGTGCTTATGCATAGTTTAAAACGTTTCAATTCGCACTCCGTTGTTAGAAAGGTTTACTGATAAATCAACAAAGAAATGAAAAATTTTAGAAAATTGATGCAAAAATATGTTGCAATATATTTGAAAGTGTTATTTTATGATAGATCCTCGATATATATTTCATTCCATACTATATTTGTTGCGTATTTATGTTCTTTATATATTCCACTACTTCACTGCAGTATTCCCTGTTCTTTTATTAATGAAGATTGCGAAGGAAAGATGCAAACAACCCTCCGACTAAAGGAATCCGACGACGGATACTAAGGTCATCGGATTGGGCGAATCGCAAAGCTCGCGCAGGTTCGCAGCGTTTACAAAGTTCGCGCAGGCTCGCAGTGTTCGCAAGGTTCGCGCATGTTCGCAATGTTCGCAAAGGAAGAAGAGAGAAAGAAGAAAGAATAATATATATATATATCAACTCAAAAAAACTAGAACACTTCTTAGCCGAGAGGCTTTTAAGAACACAGTGATAATTCCGGAAAGTTTATCGCTGATCTAAGCATTTCATAATAACGGAAAATTTTTTGGTTTCATGCAAAATTCCCCTACTGTTTTTCTAGAAATTGTATAACTTTGTAATGGTGCCAAATGCGAAAATCTATGAATTTTTATTAGTTATAGAAGTGTTTCTTTTATTTCTGCAATAAATCTGATATAACATATATCATCTATAAATTTAGTCTATCAGCTTCGAAAGCAAATCTGAATAAGTGGCTTTAAGGTTGCTAAAATTTGCAGGCATTTTATATCTACCAATCAATTTTAGACGTTATCTTTCGAGTGGGAAAAACGCATTGGGTGCGAGATTTATGTAGGCGTATGATAGATCAAAATTTAAGTGTATTATTGTTTATGCTTAATTATTTTCAGTAATAGATGGAACAAATTTTTCTGATAATCACATGTGGAAAAGCACGTACCGCTCCTACTCTTTTAGAATTTTTATGCATTTTCTCCACTTGTTGTGCTTATTCAATAAGGCATGTAGTCAGAAGTGAATTTTTAGGGAATCCGAAGATTACTGTAACGCACATTATGAGTTTTTCTTTGCAGAATTTTCATATTAAAGCAACAAAAAAACACTAATATTAAAGCAAAGAAAAAAATCTAGCGATCAATTGAATGGGATTTCGATTACATAATGCGTTAACATAGTAATCTTTCGCTTTCCTAAAAATTCACTACAGCTTTCATTATTTAATTAATAATTCAGAATGCAAAATAAGTTACAAAGTAGAGTATAGAATCTTAAGGTATGAAATAAAATTGCAGAAAAGCACTATAAAGTAATTTAACTTCTGAATTTGCAGGAATTTTCAAATTATAAATCTGAGATCAATTTTTCATCGATAAATCATCCATTACGAATAAACGTCTCTTCATATCGCTTTCATTTTCGCTTACAAAGAGACTTGTGAAGTCGAATGAATATTAAGGCTTAGGCTCGTCTCTTGCACATTGCATGTTGAGGAGTCGATTCACCATCGTTTCGCTTGAGAAGATAGTCCGAAATTGCTTCACAGCCCTCGTTCTGATAGGTTGCCGGTCGGCATGGCTCAGCAGGACGGAGCCAAAGAGTCTGGTCGAAGCCCACCTACAACCGACCGTGCAGCGCTAATACGAACGATTAATGTTTCTCAACATTCTGAGATTACCAAATCGGGCATGTGACTTCGATATATACTATGAGATTATGAAGTAAAACATAACGTTCATAACTGCACAATAATTTATATCTGAGCTTCTAAATTATACAACACTCTTTGAAAACAGGTCAAAATGATGGAAGATGCTCAAAAATTATAGGAACGACATCTAATAAATCTTCTTTAGATTCCTGTTATTTATAAAGAGTAATGAATCTTAAGTGGTTTATATAAATAGGTCTTTATAATATATTGGGAAATTTCAACTATATATTTTTAGGGCCTTTTGGAAGAATTTCATTGATTTTTTTTTTATTTTTTTGCAGAAAAATGCATCTTTCATTTTGTTCTTCGTTATGGAAAAAGCTATAAGTGTGCAGTTTAGAGATATTCGTTTGTTTTTGTTTTTTTTTCAGAATTACATGGCGAGCTAAAGCCAATCTCGGCAACCTCTTCGTTTTTTCTCCATTGAGCGAATTCATAGAGATGATAGATGAAGGTAAGGGGTAAAGGGCGGCGGTACGCGCAGGGGGATAGCATATAAATCAGGTCAAATTTTCCTATTTTGAACTGAAATCATTAGCTGAGAATCGCAACATACGCTAACATTTAAAAAAGTTCCCCTCTGCCGAATATTATTAGCATTAAGAAGTCCGAACAAGTGAAGAAATGTGCCAGATTAACTGTCACGAAAAATATTCTTATATTTCGATCATCAAATCTATCACCTCCGTAAACAATAAATGAATCATAAATATGCTAGATAATTTCTTCATATTTTTCTTCGTCTGATCGCTTCTCTAACAAATCTTCTTTTTCAGAAATATTCCTCTTTTTTATGCATGCAGCTAATGGTACATAATGAGAACGCAATCGACGTAAAATGCATTCTAATGTCCTTTTTACACATTTAAATATGTATAATTCTTTCTAAAATTCATAGAACAACATAAAACCGCAATGGGATACTCAGAATATTCGTCTCATTGTTCACAATCTACCTATCAAATTTTGCACGTCTAATTTCAATGCCTCGATTGGTAAACAAGCATACACGCACATAAGTATGCTATAGATCTTTTAAATGTGAAATTGAAAAATGAAAAAATGTGGAACGGCGTGAGGGATGCATAAATGAGAAGAAAAATTACATGTAATAAAATATTAACTCTCACGATCCCATGCTGCTTAGCACAACATTTTGCATCGTCAAGTAGGAAATGAAAAACCGATTGAGAGGGCTCAGCCAAATTCAACCAAAAGGCAAATTGAGGCTTTATTATACGTAGCTAGGACTAATCAAACGATAAGTTGAGGCCTCCTCTCTATCGCCTATAAAAGAATACACCAGCTTAATAAACCACTAATGAAATATTGCTTGGTGTGAGATAATGCAAAATCGTTCAGAGTGATTATCTTATCGCTTATCACCTAAACGGTTGGCACAATTCTCGGAAGGGATTTTATCAGTCGTTTGTTAATTTAACAAATTTTTTAGTGCCTATCAAATTTACTCAATCTTATCGGAACTGTTGACTTATTAAATATAAAAGTTTCAAATAGAAAACTTTTTCCAAATGTGTTTATTGCTAATTACGATTTACAACTTATAATAGTTCTCGCATAGATCTCCCAACAAAGAAGGAAAAGAGTGAATGTGAAAAAAAAAATGCTGGATGATGCGCTAAGACTTATTTTTCAACTTTTTTTCCATTAAAAAAAGTGGTTTATAACATCTGAGAATATAAAAAAATACCACTTATTAGAATAAAGAAAAATACTCCCCACTTAACCACTTATTAGAATAAAGAAAAATACTCCCCACTTACGAGAAGGCCTTTTCCTTTGTTCCACAATTTAAGAAAGGTAGAAGCGAGTCAAACAATGGAAAGCAAATTCCCGATTGTTTTTTATGTCTGTACGAATAGAAAGATCTCAGAAAAAAAAGAGAGCATTAGAGGTGGAAATTTTTTATAGTAAATAATAGATAAAATTTCAAAAAATTTAAAATTTAATAGAATTATATGAGGGAAGACTTCTTCAATCTAATAGTATTTCAAATAGAACTAGGTGGCATCACGAGATGTTTATGTAAATTTTTGCTATAAAAAAAGAGCACCAATGTTCTTTGTTGCCATTCTTGTTGATTCAATTCAAAGTATGACACGTGGTTTGAGCAAACATATGCATATCTGTCATCTATAAATTCATAATCAAAAAAAAAAAAAAATAGCGGATGTAAAAATTTCCATTTGTGTAAGTGCTTATATTAATATCAGTGGAAATAATCATTGAACATTTTCGTTTTTATATTCCAATACTTTTGCTCACTAATTCTGCCTCTTTTCATAGCGAATGATTGTTTAAGCCATCTATCTGTCACTAATACCTGTTGTACATTCATACATCTGATAGTGTCTATGTAACGCTTAGTACTTTTGTAAATCAAATATTATAAACCTCTTCATTTTTGATCCTTTCACAGTGCTCTCTTTCGCTTTCCTCTTCTTCTCTGTTCTATTCTATTCTTTTTTCTTTTGAAACATCAATAGTTCTGTTTTCGTATTTCTCTAAACTCTCCGATGTGGTAAGTGTTCAAAAATCATTCACAACAATCCAGCTGAATGAGTAAACTCTATTTAATAGTATTTAACGATTGTATGTGCCTATTTATTTGTTATAAGCATTCCATATCCGTGTTCATATTATGAAATTAAGTAGATCACTATTGATTGCTTCTTTTAGCGACGTTTTAACTAAAAAATAGTATTATTTCTTATTAAATATTTATTTATTTATCATCCATAAATTTAAATATATTTCAATAATAAAAAATTATTTGCATATTTAGCAAAGATATATTTGAATAAACTACAATATATAACAACAATATTCCACTGTAACCGAGTTAATTTATTAAATATGGTTGAAAAGTTGTGCGTATAAAAGAATATCAAAAAATTCCAAATTCATATAGCAAAACTAGAAAAGTCTATTGTGCAATATTGATTGCATATGTCACGAGTGCCACTGCCATTTGTTTTTTTTTTTCTGAATAATTCATTCTATATAAATGAGAATATTTCCAAAACCTTTTTTGGGCTCATTTCATGAATGTTTTCCTCTATTCACCAAATATGATGATAACAAATTGAGATGAGGTTGTCACAGTGATAAGATCACTATAAAACGCTGAGCGGAAAGAGAGGCATTACTTTTAGATTAGCGATAATTACATCTCGTCACTCTCCACTAAAAAATATGGAACACATTTTATGCTTCCAATATAAATGATTTTATTTCGCAATGAATTTGCATCACGTTATGATCGTTAATGGCGGGGATTTTAAGTTAGGATGGAATTCGCCAGCAATGTTTTATTTTTTTCTGAAGGAATCGTTTCAAATTCTGATAAGGAACCGGATTGTTGACCATATTATCCATAATCTTCTCCAATTCCTTCATTCTTGGAAAAAACATAAATTAACTATTACATCATATAGATTTAAGGCTACAAATATCCTTTACATCACAATCTTCCTTGAACTTCCTCGTGAATGTATATGCCTCTATGCATCTTAGTAGTAATGTTTAGGTACGTGCAATATTTCAGGATGAACGACTAAACCATTGATCATATTCATTTGTAAACTTCTAATGCTAATGTGATAATCAGTTTCATCAATCGTTAGAAATTGTTTATCAGTATGAATTTTAAAAGTTTCAATTCGAAGGTTTTTTATTCGTTCCTCATATTAAATTCAATAAAATATTACAACTGCATGAAACTATATGGTTTATGATAGGTGAATGGGGATTGACGACGAATTTCTGTCTCAATGTTTTGCTCTCCTCCTATTTTTTTCTTTTTCTTTTTTTTTTGTGAAAATGATGGATATCAGTGGAAAAAGCTTCCTGCGACCAATGCCAAACAAACAGTGGATCAATTGCACATTTCTATTTTTGGCTTTAATTTTTGCCATTGAATGCACTTCGAATAAGAGTGTTCTATGTACGCATCAATGTAAACTTGTGTTACTTTTAACCGCAATCAAACCAACCAACCAGTCGTCTGTCTGCTAAATTTCATCGAAAACTTCCTATAAATAGCCTTTTTTGCTTTTACATTTACTTATCGAGTCTATTTCAAAGATGCTCATCAATACTTCCCTTTATGTTATCATATGCGAAAATGTCGACCAATCAATAGAAAATACCTATGACGTCATATGTTGCCTTACTGTTTAAGAAGGAATATCACTGATATCATATGTTATATTATCAGTAAAATTATAAACAAAAAATCAAATTTGTTTTAAATGGAACCATCTTTAAATTCATTTTTCAGTCTGCAATTTCATAAAATTTTGCAAGAGAGAATTATTGACGGGTTTTTTTTGTGCTTGTGTGCACATAGGCATGTATCTGTGCTCATACATTTGATTAATAAAAATAATTCTGCAACTTTCGAATGCCTTAGTGACGCTGAAGCCTTCAGCTCAGACAGCAATCGCAAACAATATTTTTGGACAGAAAAATTTCCTCATAGATTGCTTATTGCTTCCTGAAAAAAAAAAGAATGTTATGGGTGATAATAAAAATTAATAACTCAAAAAACAATGAATCAAATTTATTCGATTACAAAGCCATCAAAGAATGAATCTATTTCTCTACCTGCAGATTTGAGTCTTTTTTTTTTCGAGATTTTGTCCTAAATTCAAAATTTCAACATCTTACAATTTAAATGATTTGAAAAAAAATTATTGCTGGCACATTTGATTTTTCAGAGCGAAATTCGTCAAAGCTTAAAAAATTGCCACACTAGACAAAGTACTGCAGAGTGAACTTGCAAAATTCTAGCAAATTTTCAAAAAAAAAAAAAACTCTTAAAAGACAAAAAAACCTAAAAGAAGAGGAAATAAGCGTAAACGAAAAAGGTATACTCTAACTGAAGATCTATCGAAATTTCAAAAAAAAAAAATTTCTAGTTTTTAAGTGAATTTTCATGTGCTCATCGCCAATGGTCGTCATCTACGAAGTGATGCGATAGTTCTGCCCTGTGACAAATTCATCTTTTTTTCCACCGATTGAAGCAGTTATTGCCGCAAACAACTTTGATGTCGGTCAACGCTTCTGTGGAATAAAATCTTTTTTGATCGTTGTGGCGTTCTGCTCATGCTTATATATATATATATATATATATATATATATATATATATATATATATATATTGAAATTCTGATATATGGATATCTTCGCAATTTTTTATCATTACTAATCACTTTACCACTATTCATCATAATTAGCCCCCTTTTACTGCACTATCCGATATGGGTATTTTTATATTATTGTCTTCGTTATTATAAATGATGAAATGGAATAAATTGATGAAATTGAAGAAAGATCTTAATTTAACCGGAATATGACATAAAATATTGTTCATGAGTCACCAAATATGAGCAGTGGTTTCATTGTCTAAAAAAAAACAATGTATGTCAACTAACAATAACTCGTTGATGTTTTATTAGCACCGCATTTTCAATTGATTTGTTTATCTTCTTTCTTCAGTCGAAATATAAACGCAATATTGCAATATTTTATTTCAAAGATAGCATTGTCTATAAACACTGATCATCACATAGATCGATAGATGACCACAAAGTTTAAAATGCTGGCGATTGGCAAATGTTTTATATTTGTTTTGACCTTATGATTTGTTTTAGTCGATGAATTAGGTAAATATTATCCATATTAATTTGTCAAATAACTCATATTTAGAGAAATTTATTTTCGTTTAATTTTTCAAATATTATTGCGGTTGCTTTTTTTGCTTTTTCCAAAAAAATTTTTTTAAAATATCAACAGAGTTTATCTAAATAAGAATTCGAAAATTTGAAGAAAATTTTTAGCACAGAAAATTCACAGAAATATCGATTAAGAAGTAAATGACACAAACATTTTGCTTCCGCCTTTTAGCCATGGAATGGTACGTCTCAATTTTCGCACATATTCGTCATTCAAAAATTTTTATTCGTTTGTATCAGCTTTGAAATTAACATCGCATAGTCAGCAAGAAACAGTGATTTTATTCTTCGTTTGAAATGGTAAGTGACTCCCACTAAAGCCGGATCTAAAGTCGGAGTCGGACCACTCTAAAGTATCATTTCCGTATTTTATCAGAGTTAAAGTGACCGATCGTGACCAGATGAATTCATGTACGGAGTTGAATTTCCGGTGCAATTCATATTATTTTTTGATCATTTATTATTATTCACTAGCTGTTTCTTTTTCAAGCGCTACTAATAATTTAAGAGACGTACTGTTATACTAGTAATGAGTTTATTCATTCCATATAAAAGAAACATCAGAAATTCTTTTAAAGTTTATAGCAATACGAAATGTCAATATTGCTTTAATTTTCCAGCACTAATTATTGATTAATTCCCAAAATTTTCCAGTCAATTCTCATTAAAAAAAATTTAGCAAATATTTCGCTATCATTCAAAAACAATTTTAATTTCAATTATCAAAAAAATGCTTTTTCGAATTTATATTTCTTTTATTTTATCTTCTCATTTATATTAATTTCTTTTCTTCGAAGTGTTCTTCCTTGCGCTATGGATATATATATATATATATATATATATATATAAATTTATTTATTTAACACATCTGCTATTTTAATCGCCAATAGTATACGTGATCATCCATTTTATCTATAATGCATTGCATTAGGCGTTGGGGAGAGGGGGGCTGGGGGGAGGGGAATAGAGGTGGTCAGCAATATATTGGTCACTAAAGCTTATATATCTTGAATGTCCACCTCTTATGGCTTGCTTTCAATAAACATATTAAGTATGACTACTTTTTCATACAACCAAATCGCTTCAAAAATTGCCATTTTGAAATTTATTTCTTCTGAAGAAAATGATTAAAGAGTTCAAATTGCATGAAAGAATGCACCATATTGCTTTTCATATCTTAATGTTGTCTATATTAGCGTTAATATATCACATGAGCAACGCGAGCTGTGTGAGCACACAAACTTCTTTCCATTTATTGTCTACGCAAACGAAGTGCTTTGTCCTTAAGCATCGATTCTTTCGTTTTCCACATCCATTCATGCCGGCATGTATGAATAAGACGTCAAATATTCAGAAAAGAAGGTTAGGAAGACCGGAAGTAGTTGAACGCTTTGATCTGTATTGTTGAATATCGGATTTCTAATCGTGCTACCTCTACCCACCTCATCCTTTCTTTACAATTTTCTCTATGACGTTGTTGGGGATTTTTTTTTTCAAATATTTGCTTTTTTTTCTGAAATTTCATCAAAAAGGTTCTTTCCCGCATTAAGGTGAAGCGTAAGTCAATTTGGTTACCTCTGAAACATTAGACGAGCAATGATTCAGCTTTAATAAAAGTTTAACACCGTATTGCTTATGTTTATAGATTCTTTAGATACACTCTTCTTTGAAACAACCTAAAGGGGTCAGGAAATTTTTTTTTATCTTCACAAAATCATTAAAATGTCGTAACAGTTCATATTCGCTGAATTTCGCTTTTCTTCGGCGGTTTTTTCTACTCGTATTTTCTAGCACTGTTCCTTTCAGTAGACCCTTCTATTGGTTCGTCTGAAATATGTTCAACATCCGTTTCTTTATAACACAACGAATATACGTATTTTCAACACAGCATAGGATTTCTAGCAATAAGAAAAATTTCTAACACAATATTCTCTCAATTTTTACTAAAAAAATTTTTCACAAATTGAATATTTCCTCTTCATTTTTGTTGATTTGTCTCAATTATTTTCATGGTTATATTTTTACTGCGTTCATCTGACTGATTTTTCTTTGTGGAAAAAGATGTATATATGAAAGATTAAAAGATGTAATAGAAAATCTTTTTTCGCTGTATTCACTTCGATAGAACATTACCAATATAATTGGCAAATGACTGGATAAGCTATATATAAAATAATTTACATATTATAGTGATATTCTGAAATAGCCTTATATGCAAAATAAAATATGACAAAAATATAATTATAGGGCATTTCCATTCCTTAAGTGTATAATTCATATAATTGTACCTTGCCTCACCTGTTTACCACTCATTCACTACTACTATCACTTGTGATATCAATAAAAATGGCTTGGTATTAATAAAATCTTTTGATATCTTTTTAATTTTGTTACATTTTTTATGATTTATGATGCATTAAGCACATAGAAAGGAAATATTCTCAAAGATTTATTTATTTATTTATTTATTTGTTTATTTATATATTTATTTATTTATTTATTTGTTTATTTATTATTTGTTTATTTATTTATTTATCATTTACTTATTTATTTATTTATTTATTTCAAAGTTCCGTAATGGGAAAATATAGAAAAGTATGTGAATGTGATTTTAAGGAGCATCTTTCATAAAAGTACATTCCGATGATGATCAAAAGAACGCGCAGGTAAATCAATCCAATGTCATTCTAATATGCACTATAAGTACAGCGTCAATTAAGTTCACACATATGATGCGAGTACTTATCAATCAATTCAAATTAGAGGTTATTTTTTAGACAAATTTTAACTCTTTTATTGATCGTTTCTCTCTTGCTTACCCCCCTCCCCTTTCTCCATTTATTGTTTATATGAGGGATTTGTCTCTATTCGTTTTGTTCATTTCGTTGATTATCTACGCTTAGATATTCAGCAATTGCTTTGCTATTATATTTGCAAAAATTCATATCAATAGGTATTTTGCTAATATTTTTCGTTAATTGCATACAATTGACATCTCCTAAAAAGTAGATACGAGTTTCTCGAATGATGAAAATGATTGAGCACCATTTCTTAACGCTATTTCAATAAAGACATCACATAGATTCAATTCGATAGACGACTAACGAAACATTCAATAATTCATTGATTTTTGTAGTTTCTCATTTATTATTGCCAACGTTTTATCAAAACGGACAGTTTATTCGTTATGTTTCTCACTAATAGTGTCTAAATGTTTAATATAAGTATGTGTCTATGAGATGAAACCTTATTCCGAGACCAGTAATGATTTCAGAAATTATACTACTTATAACTAACAAATAACTAATAACTAACAAATACGACTTTATCCTTCCCCTCTCCCTCCCAATCACCTTGCCTGTCCCCTCCCCTCACTCCCCCTAGAGTGACATTATGAAACACTAGAATTGTAGCACTAGCTTGTATCTATTGTTTGCGACATTATTAAAGTTGTATTTATTTGGTTTTTTATTTTATTATTTCTATTGTTAATTATATTAGAATATAAAAAAGAATATGAAATGAAGCAACCCAAATAGAGACTAGATCACTGTACTGGTGATAAGTCGTATATTCGAGAAAAGATTTTCGTTGTGATTATAATAATTTAGAGCGATGTTGTTGTCTTCTTTGTGAATTTATGCTGTATATTTTTGAAAAACGTCCTTCATTATCATACGCTGAGATTCTTGAGTATTCTTAAGTAAGTATATAGGGAATAAGCAGTGAATAAATAATAGAAATAAAACAATAGATGAATAGAATAAATAAAATACTCAAAGGAACCTTCATGTTGCATATCAACTGTACTATTAGAAATTGTTTGTAATTTTTTTTCAATATTTTTAAATTATTTCAATTTTTTTCGAAACTTTTTTTATTTCCCTATTTCCAAGAATAGAACAAATTTTCATTGAAAAGTAAATTTCTGAAAAATCTTATTCGAAAACAATAAAAATGCCCTCTTCTAATTTATTCAACAATCAATTATTTATTTTTCTACTAAATAATTATTTCATTTAATTGTGTAAAATGGAACGAAGCTATATTTACGATAGAGAGAGGGAGGGAGAAAGAGAGGGAGGAAGAGATAGAGAGAAGAGGAAGAAAAAATTAGAAAGATTTATTTCATTTTGATGCTTTTCTCTCTCCGGTTGCCATCTTCATTCTGTCAATTTCGATATACGAAAAGAAGGGTCAATTAAATAAGTGAACTAAGGTGGAAGAAAAGGTGAATGGGAAGGGAATAATGGATGAATGAAAATTTTCTCAACATTATGGAAACAAGAAGCAATACGTATTCACTATATAGAAACAATATTCGTGTATAGTAAATCTCTCAGCACATATTATAGAACGTCTGCAAAGCAATTCTATTAGGCCATAAAACGTTTATAATAACATAGAAAGATGTTATAAAAGTGTTATAATAACATATTTTTTGTTAAGTTTAACGCTTATTTGATGCCTTTCTTTCAAAACAACTCTAACATATTAAAGAATAAATGCTAGCTAAAATATTCAAAAACTTTTTTTACATAAATAGCATCTGTCAATATCGCATTATGACGATATTGACAGATGTCATAGAATTGCACAGCTCTTTTTTTTTTTTTTTAGAAAAATATCAATAATATAACAGATATATTAATTCAGTATGAAAAAAAAACCTCAAAGGAATATTCCATACTCAACAAAACAATAATGAAGTTTTATAAATACTCTATGCAGGAAATATTCACTATTCAATAATTGGGTTGTTCACTGCACAAATTTGCATTCAACAAGTGCAATTGTTGCTAGTTGCCAACTCGATCGTATTTACCTTCGGAGTATTCAAATGTTTTCATCTTCGATCGGATCTTCGATGTCATACTCAATAGCTATATATCGTTTTAACCGAGTATGTTTACTTATCAGCCAGATTGAATACCCAAGGCTAAAAAGATGCTATCTTCTTGTCCGTAGGCCATCCAACAATATGATGGTTTATTAGCGTAGAAATCCTGGGAGTGCTGCTCGAGATAAGGGATCACCCGTTTACTGTCAACGTAAAATTGAATGAAATTTTCAGAATGCGGCCATTATGTTGGTATTATTGATAATGAACGTTACGGTTTGTTCATTGTTAGTATTCGTCTATGGTGATGATCATCTAGTGTTAACGGCCGCATTGCTCAATTTGAGTTTTGTCGCATTGGCATGTATTGGTGTTGGTGCTTCAATACCATATCTTATTATTGCAAATGTTATCGCTAAGGTTTGTTACCAATCCAATTTTAAATTTCCTTTTAACACTCTTTTTGAGTGGGAATGATAACAAATAGGAATTGATAAGGTGATAATAAATAGAAACCGATAAGTGATTTTTTTTCCTTATCATTGGTTCTTTATCACATCGATATAGAAAATAATAGAAAATTAGATTATTGTTTATTGCTGTCTTGTTCAACTTACAACTTAAGCCTATCTAAAAAAATTTTTAAAAGAATAGGAATTTAAAAATTGAATTATGAAGTTTTTAAACTGACTGAAATATTTTATTCTTCCTGTAACTATCCGCCTAGTTCCTTTACAAAAAATATTCACTTTTTTATCCAAAATAATGGAGAACCTAGAAAAATATTTCAAAAAAAGTTTCTAATAGAATCCTATTCCACTATTTTCATAGATTATTCAGAGCATCGCTTATAAAGTGATTTCAAAAGGATGAAACTTGAAAAAAAATTTTTTCAGATTTTATTCAGTATGTTTTTGGCATTTCTAATATGTCAAATTCTTGAGCGTATAATCAACCAAGATGAAGTAGTATTGATACGTGAAAATATCGAATTTCTTTTATGGGTTATTTTTTCGCTCATTTGTACCGCCATTGAGCTTAGGTAAGCATTTCTTTTCTTTCATCATTTGAATTGAAAAATTTTTATTATTTTCATTTTAGGCTTGATGATATCTCAAAAAACTTCAAATAGAGATAAGCACTGCAATCATAGGAACCATTTTTTTGAGTACCAAATTGGAGAGGATGAGGGGAGAGGATGATGCGCATAAGAATGAAAAAAAAAAGAGGAAGAAATTGTCAAAATAAAGATGGACGCGTCAAAAAGTCATTCATTTTCTAAGTTGCTCAATATTTATCTATCGACTATTTATTTTATTTTCCACTCTTTGTTTCATATGTTTGCTGCCTATCCTAAGAATCATTGAATTAACGTTTTCTATAAGCTGTTATAAAATATTGAGTTCATCGAAAGAAAACAGTCACATTGGAAAATGGATTTTTTTTAGACGGTTTAAGTAAATACTGCTAAAACGTTTTATAAGATAGTAAGATTATATCATCCAAGTTTAATCAGACTAAAAAGAAATATTCCAGCGGTAAAATCATGTTGCAAAAAAAAGATTTTTCCCGATCTAGGGATAATCTAATAATAGGCGATATCAACTTGTGCTTTCAAGGCTGATGGTATTGGTATGGTCGAGTCGTCCTCAGCCGAATGAAGAGGATTTACGACCACCACCAAAATATTCGAGTTGTGTAAGTGGAGTTTATAGCAAGCAAAATATCAACTATTTGCCTACCTATGAAGAGGCATTAAGAAATATACAAATGAAAAAACAATATGGTTCGTTATTTTCTACTTCATTTTTGCTTTACGAAAACCTAAGAAAAGAGGACGGAGATAAGACGAAAGCAGAGTAAGAGGGAGGGAGAACAGAATGGGAAGATAGAATAGAAGGCGATCCTCTCTATTTATATGGAAGAGGAAATAATTCAAACAAACAGCAAATTATTGATGAAAATGAAAACATAAACAACTTACGTTGAAAATTTTTACGGGTTATTTTAGTCATTTTGCCGTATTCTCTTCGAAAACAGAATCCAACAGAATGTCTCATTATAACGAATTTCCGCCTGAAGTTATCAGCCTTTTTTTACGTTAATTTTGTTTATCTCCGCTTAGTGACAGCCGTCTGTTTCGAAATTCGGTGTACATCTTTAGGCAATTATTCATTTCCTATTAAAGCTGTTGTATAGAACCTCTCAGAAAACATTAACCTATGCAAGCGGAAATAACATATTATATAGGTGGCAAATTGCATAGTTGAATGGTGAATGGCGTTTTATTATGCAAAAAAAAAAAAAAAAAAAAAAAAAAACGAAATGCACATACACGATTGCATACTACACACAAAAGTAGTTGTTTACGAATGCTTGTGGAAGAAATTTTGTTTACGGATGAAACAAGAAAAGAAAAAAAAATTTTTTTTTTGCTTTCATCGAACTCTCAATCGAGAAAAAAAAATTTCTTCCCGTAGAAATATGTTGTTTTTTTCCTGGCAAATATTTTTAGTGTTTTTACCGTATCCTTGAGAATATAAACCCTTGATTAACCTGTATGGTTTTTTGCAGGACGATTATGACTCGTTTTCTATATAGGAAACATTCATTACAATCTTTGGAAACTAATAATAGATTAATGTATCCTCAAGAATGAAAGTAGACACATCGAGCGTTTTGAAAAGAATGTAGAAAAAAAATTTTTTTTGAAGTACTGTCAACAATACCCATTTGATTTAAGATAAATGCTTTGTTTATGTGGAAAATGTCCCAATTGTCTAAGTCAGGCGGCGCTCATTGCAAAGAAATAAAATCAATGCACGAATGAATGAGTGTACTTTTTGACTAAACGTAAATAAGAACCGGCCACATAGTACGCGAAACAATCTTCCATACAAATGATCGTCAATAACATTGTGGAAGGTGATTATATAAAGAAATTCAAATATTTTCAATGAGATGAAAAGGTTGAATTCGATAAAACTGAGAAAAAAATTTCGAAAATTTATACCGTCATTAAAATATTTTTTTGTTCTGAGAATTGCACCTTTAGTGGCAAAAGTTTTTGATGATGCGTCTTCGTGGTCCCTTCCCCTTTTCCCCTTTCCTTATCTCCTCCTTCCTCCTCCAGTTATATCACCGGTCAAGATGTATGCTTATTTAAGCATACCATCAATTAGGGGATTCTGTGAAAAATAAAATATTTTCCACCCTTATTCCCTCGTCGATCGCCATATGGGGAACTGCCATCAAGCGAAACTGTTAGAAAAATTTTAAGCGAGATGAAAGAAGACAGACCTATATCACCGATAATAATTTCTTGCTTCTGTTTCGTCGACCGATTGCATTTTCTTCTCACCTCATATTGTCTGAAAAATTTTATAATCTGTCGCCAAGTTGGCTTACTCTTCTCTGGTTGGCTACGCCTTTATAATTCTATGCAATGAACAACGATTCGTTTATTGCACTTATAGGAAGGACATTGTGCTACACCCATTTGTATCCGTTTCTGACTCCTGGAGTACTTTAGTGCAAACGGCGGACAATAAGAGAGAGAATAGAAACTAGATTTATTTTTTTTGAAAAATCTTCAAGAAAATAAGCACAAATATTGCTAGACTGTGAAAAAAAAGAAGGAAGAGAAAAAAAAGAAATGAATGAATCAAAAAATTTTATAAAATATCAATCTTTTATGATGACCTCTTTAAGTAACTAATAATAGTGCATTTTATTTTTGTTGTTTGTGAAATTCCCACTCGTTTGATGGAATGAATCTTTCAACAAGGAAGTACACGTTTCACTCAATGCGATCAAAAATTTAATTCAATTTTTCAACATCGAAAATATGAAAAGAAAACATTGGAAAATTGATAACAATTATCACTACACAATAAAAGTAACTTATAACGACGAAAAAAGAAAAGAAAAGACAATAGCGAGGACGAGAAGGAGAAGGAAAGGGGGATTGAGAAAGAAACGAATGGTTTTTAATATCACGTTTAATTATGACGCAAAAATAGAAAAGAATAAAAAAAAAAAGAAGAAGTTTTAGAATCCATCAAAGAAAAATGCATTCGTTGGATATGGTATTAATTTGCGCGATATTATCACCATATGTGAATAGAAAATTTCATTCGAATTGAATAGATTTAAAGGATATTTGCAACATTGCAATGTTGCAAATAATTATTGCAATTATTCGCAATATAATTCACAATAGTTGAATAGAAAATTTAATTTTTCGAAGTAAAATTTCAAATACGACTGGATTTCATCAAGAAATTAATATTGAATTCAATTAATGGCCTTTTTTTTTAAAGGAAGAGAGAGAGAATAAAGAATCTTTGAGGAAATGAAAAAAAAATCAATAAGTAATTCGAAAACTCGTTTGACTACTTATGTAATCTATTAAAGTGTTCTGTTATCTTTTTTGAATGTTTACTTGAGAACGCTGAAAAAAAAAATGTTCTTCCAACTTTATTAAATACATTCCTGACAGCCGCTTCATTAAGTGTTCTTTCGAACTTGTTTTTTTTTCTTACTGTAATTCAATGAATACTAATGCCCATATAGAAAACTTGATTAGTGAACAAGATGAATGACCTTCTTGGGAAACACATTACCGTAACGATTATGAAATAAGCAGTGCAATCACGTTGAAACTGTAATAGAGTTGGCCACTTATTAAAGGTGATCAACGTTTGCCGCTTCCCTTTAAACTTAAATATTTTCATTCTTCGATATATCTATGTATATAATTGTACAAATAATAATGATCCCTATGTGTGCAATCATTATGTTTGTTAAATAAAAATGTTTTACAATTGTATACACCCTCATAATTAGCATTTTTTTTTCAAATATGCAAATATGCAAATATGCAAATATGCGAATCGGAAGCAACATTTACGTAATCAAATTTTATTTATAATATTTGAAAGTATAAAAAAAAAAACAAATTTCCACAACGAATTTAACATGGAAAGCTATAAAGCTATCACTCTTGTTGAGTAAACACGAATAATAAGAAATAAGAAAAAATACAGAAGAAAATAAATGATTATTTGTGTTCAGATATAACGACTCAATGAAATATTCCATAGCATTTCGATGAAAATACAGTCGTTTTAGCCGGTAATGAACACAAGCAATACTACTTCTAACGAAGATCTTTGAATAAAGCATTAATTATGATGTCCTTAGGGTGAACCAATTCGAAATAAATGACGGAATAACGGGAGAGAGGAAAGAGAGGGATGAACGCTGAATTCAGAATCCATATCTATCAGAATTCAGAATCCAATTCTGAATCCAATTATCCTTTTATTACCCTTCTATTGCCACAATTCGTATCACAACATACTCAATATTGCATCTACAACAAACTTTGTCTGTGATTGATCAATCAATCCATTGTTTTAGGATTAAAATATATTCTAAAGATTATAAACACCTTAATAGCAAAAATCAAGCGAAAAATATCGACGCATAGAAATTATATTTCATTCACACTTATAATGCAAATAAACTAGAATTTAAACTTAATTATTTAATCTTCCATCCTTCCACTTTTACTCACTCGTTTAGTTGATTTATTCAAGGAACTAAGCAAACTTAAGCAAACTTCTTGAAAGTTTATAGAAGTAATTCGACGCTAATAAAATGGCTGAAAGCTATATCGATCAGAGAAACTACCAAAGGTTTGTTTCCTTCATTTGCTTCTTATAATTCTAAAATCATCTACTTCCTGGCTTCCTAGAACTATATCATATATCAGAGAATAAGCTAAACATTCATATACAACAAATAATTACAATGGTTTCATCGCGTATCTAACAAATGTTTTTAAAAAAACGCATATCCTCTTATAGTATAATATCTAACGCAGAATTTGTGAGCTTCATCGATTGCCGTCTATAATTTCTTATGCAATGATCCACCTGTTTTTTCGAGGATTACCTTCATATCAATTGCTTCACCTGAATTTCAGTGCAATATATAATTGTCAATATTTACTTCAATATTTGTTTCATTGATTGTACAAAATTGAAAAAAAAAAAAAAACTAAGTTACCGAAATTCGTGCTTAAAATCATTCAATAAAATAAGAACTATAATAAAGCTAAATAAAAAGATAGACTACAGGTGCAGATTATGATAATAATATTAATAAAGCTTTTTTCGTAGGTAGAAGATTCGTTAGACTCAAAGAAATAATGGCTGAAACTTGTGGCAATATTTCATCAGCATGGCTGAAAATTACGTTCTCTGCAACGAAATGAGACTGCTAAAATTCCAAAAAAAAGAAAAAAAATTAATCTAATTGAAGTTGGATTTAAATAATCAACAAAAGCTAGAGAATTCTAAATAATCAAAATAAAATAAAAAACAAATTCACTTCGAGTATAAAAAAAACAAATATAAAAATGGAACAAATAGTGGAAAAATAACCAAAAAAATTAAATAACCATAAACCAACCAGGAGGGACCTCTTTACCATCAGGTGTTCTACATATTAGGTTTACTTCTTTCCTCAGAACGTGATCGATATCCACTTGACTGAAGAACGCAACCGACTGAAAAAATAATCGTCGCGCTATTAAAATCGGAAAAAATACTTATAAAAAACTCTCACCTATCAGCACATCATCAAATATGCATTTTTGAATATTTCAACAACATTTAAAAATATTCAAATGAAAAAAAAAACAAAAATTCAGATAACCTTCAAAAATTCAGATAACTTTTTTTTTTCAGAAAAAAAACAAACTAGAGTCATAAAAATGGAAAATTTCGAGAACAATTAAATAAAGAACTTACCAATGGAAGTTGATGAATTCCAAGTTTTTGTGAAATTGCAGCACGTACATACATATTGCTAAGTGCAAGCGCTAATGCGCAACGATAACGATCCTCTGAGGCAACAAGATAACGAATCTGCAAATAAAAAATAAAAAAACTTACAAATATCAATCATATTGACTTACTATTTTCAAAAAATTTCAATAATTGCGCGAAAATGAGCTGTTCAAATAGATAGCAATATTCCTATAAAACAAGTCAATACAAATACTTAACAACAACATAAATATACAAACGAAAAGTTTTATAGAAAGTACTCAATTAAAGGACAGGTAAATGCTTACGATCAATTACTTTCTATAAACAGTTATATGACTATACATAGATAATAAAAAAGTAATATAGTATATAAAAGTAGGAATTATTTTTTTTTATTTTTTATTTTACATACTTTCATATATAGGTAAAATATACAAAAATAGCAAATTTTAAAGAAGTCTTCTCACCTCATCATGAATCGATATAACAAATCGTGCATTTATATTATATTCATCGCATAACCACCTCATACATGCCAATAACATATGTAGAAAATCAACTGCACTCGATTGAACCACCTATAAATACATCAACCAGTAAAATATAGCCTAACACCTCAAACACCACTCAGGGGGACGCCATGTTTATTTCATTAAAAAGAACTACTAGTAAGAGCTGGGTTGAAGAAACGGAGGGTTGTGGGAGAGAGGGAGGACGGGGGTAGAGAGGAGGGCAGTGATCTTCCATAAACGGTGGGTAGATGGATGACAGATATTCAAGTGACTCATTTCAACTATACTTCTTGGCCATTTTAATATTACCATTTTGATATTTGCATAACATTTTCGAGGTTCTCTTCTCTTCTATTCAGGTCGGCGTATTATTCAATCAGACAATGAAAAGCATTTTCGAATGACATAGATAAAGGGACTTAATCATTCATATAGCCAAGAAGATTTCATGAGTGGAGAAATTTTTCTAAAAAGTTTTGCAAAAGTTTTTTTTGCCAAAAACTCATTCAGGAAAGACAAGAAGCATGTAGAAAAAAATATGACATTACTGAATTTTCTGAATTATTTTATGAAGATATTTATGAGGATCTATCCTTCCATCCGAAAACCATCTTCCTAATAGCATCCGTGAAAATGTGAAGGCAAACTTTTTTTTTTTAAATCTAATAGCTGAAGGAAAATATTGCAGCACTGCGATATGATATGGAAATCGATGAGAAGATCCATCAACAACAGAAGTTTGAACAACTCAACTTCAAAAAAAAAAACGAAATAAAAAACAAAATAGAAAAACTCATAGAATTTCGCTTTGTTAAATCTCATTTCAATGAAAAAAAATTACAATAAGGAAACAAAAATTTCTGCTGAATCCTTCTTGCATCCATATTCCAACTTTTTAAGACTAATGTAAATTAAAATAAAAGAAGAAAAACAAACCCAATTGATAATCGATCGTTTATATTTGGCTAAGAAATATTCTCTATCCGGTACATTTTTAGGAAGTGGCTCTAAAGCATAACCAAGTCGACAACCCAAAACCGGTGTACGAGGTTCTGTTTCACCAACCACCAACTCTAGATAGTTAAAAGTCGCCGATTCACTGCAAATCAATAATTATTCGAGTAAATTTAAAGTCGATAAATTAAAAAAAATAAATGAATAAAAAAAACAAAGAAATAAAAAAACAATTATTATTTGATCAAATATGTCAATTATTATCAAATAGATGCTTCTAAGAAAAACATAAAATATCCATCCTAACGACTAAAAACTTCTTGCTGAACACATCTCTTAGAATCACACTAAAAAAGTACCTTAGCTCAGGGAGATCCCTACCAAACACCTAAATACATAAATGAATAAACAGATAAATAAATAAATAAATAAATAAATAAATAAATAAATAAATAAATGATAAACAAATAAACAAAACAAATAAATAAACAAATATAAAAAGAACTAACAATCCATCGGTGAAAAGAGTGTGTACTTTACGATTGCTATCATATAATAGATCAATGAGTAAATCTCGTCTAAAATCCTTATATCCCTGTGCACGTAATCGCTCTTCAACCTCATTTGAAATCCACTCCTCAAATGCTTGTGTCAACTTGCTGCAATTCCTTCAGTTACTTGATAATTTTGTTTCTTCAATTGCCATTGCCTATATTGCAGTATCTACTTTTGTAAACGAGTGACTCATGATAGAGATCAATAGTGGACGTTTTGATGGAAACATGGTGAAGAGGGAAGGAAGATGGGAGAGGGAGGGGGTCGTCAGATTATGCGACGAGGATATTAGGATAGGGGAAAGTGAAAAGAGACGATTGAATAAGAAAATTTACTCGTATTCATAAATCGTGTCAACTGTTTTTACAAAATCCTAAATACAACTCAAAAATCACTCTACTATGAGCTCATAAATAACACCACTACTGAATAATATAAAAATATTGCATTTATAACTTCCCCATATTTATGGGTATTTTTGTGCCCACAGGAAAGGTGTGGGGAAAATTTCCGTTTCGAGAGAATAGTCCCATTGTATTTTCATTGTTTTTTTTTTCATTCTCTCTAAGACTATCAGTAATCCACTTCCCCTTAAAAATTTTCAAAACTTTTTCGCAAATTGGCGGTAGATTGTCGCCCTTCAGTCGTTATGCTTTCATCGCTTGCAAAAATTTCATCAGTAAATTATTGCAACGATGAATTTCATCATTTTCCAATTTTCATTTCCAAATATTTGCAATCGCTTTTTTTTCCAAAGGGTCTTTATTTTCTAAGAAAAAGTAAAAAAAATTAAAATAAAAAAACGAAAGAAACGCAACAATAATAATAATAATTCCATTAAAAAAGAAAGGCAACACACCCTCTTTGTGTTCGATAATCGGGTAGAAAGTAATGTTCATTCAAGAAGATACAATTTTTGCGTAATTTTTCTGCACATATATTTTCTAAGAAATAACAATCCGATGACAAACGTACATAACTGAAAAAAAAAATCTTTTAAAAAACATAAGTTAAGATAATATTTATATAACATAACTATTTCTTTCAATCATTTATTTTAATATATTTTTATAATTTTTTTTTTCATTTAATCGCTTTGAAGTTGGAAAAATTTTACTCATATCAACCACTTATCAAACTTTTTTGAAACAAAAAAAAAAATCCTTCAAAAGGAAACAAAAGAATTTAAAAAATTCAATTTAAACTCAGTTCCTAATCATTTATACAACTGCTTATTGGTCAAGTCGATAGATAATCAGCTCGAAATTCTGCTCAAATTTAAAATGACACCGCAAAATTGAATACCATATTAGTTTTAAGTAACCACTTATACGCTAATATGCCACAATGAGCTCTTGAGCCATAAATAACCGCTCTGCTCTGCTCTATCGACTATAATTAGAACATTAGTATACTTCAATCTGATTTCTTCTAAAATATTAAAAATATGCGCTCTTTTTTCTCGAAATGTGATCTTCATCTTTCAAAATTTCTTCTACCATTCCTTTCTGCCTCTCCCACTTCTTCCCTCTGCTCTTTTATGCTCAAAAAGAAAGAAGCTAAATGAATCAAAGAATGAAACCTGCGGCTGCGTCCTTTTGTTGTTGCAAATAATTTCTCACTAATTCGCAATGCTTGTTCATCAGCAAGACCAGATTGCTTCAAAAATTCCACTGCATGATTCAATCCCGAACCATAAAGACGAGCATAATTCAATACCTGCAAATCATCTCCTATATTTGCCTAAACTATCAACAGTGATATCTTGCATAAAGTAGATATTATTACAACATAAAAATCATTTAAAAAAAAAAAGATTTCTGAATAAACAAAACTGAATGAAAAAGGACATCCTCTTCCATATTAGAATATCAATAATTTTTGCACTGAATACTTTCGGAAATGCATGAATTAAAGGAGATTCTAAAGAATCGCATAAATTTTCTTACCTTTGCTTTATCTCTGCTGATGCCAACCTCTTTAGCAACTACGCTATGGAGATCACTGTGATCCAATTTGCTTCCAGCTAGCAACATATTGCTGAATGGTGTAGCTCCGGCTTTATGTTTACCAACCGCGCAATCACCCAATAATGCGGCGATCCATTGTTCTTGCGAGTCAACATCTGCACCCACTAGATTCCATCCTTCGGTACATTCAACCATCGATTTCAGACCCGTACCAATCATTTTGTTATCCTTAACATTAACTTTTTACTAACAGTAGTGCATAAACAAAAGCCATTGATTATTAATCATCAAAATACAACGATTCCCTCAATAAAATATTCATCGATTTCACTTTAGATGATAACACACCTTCGGATTGATAGCTGTTAACCAGAGTTTATGTACAGCTCTTCGCGTTATTGTACCGGCCGGTATCACAGATGGCGCTATTGCACCCTCTTTACCCTCTTCGTCCAACCATACAGTCACCTGCTCATTGAAACGATCCCTGAAATTTCAAGAAAAAGAACTCTACTTGAAAATATCTTTGAAAATACCTCTCATAGGACCTTCCCCCAATTAAAATACGTTGTCGTTTAGTTTGAAATATATTCGAAAAAGAAAATAATCAACAATGCGTATTATGTAAAAATACCTGTAAATGAATAATTCACGGGTGAATATTCTCTTTGCGAAAATCTAATCACAGTGAAAAAGATAAGAAAAAGGTGACCATTAATATTTTTGGCAAACAATCAATTATTACTTCGGTTTTAGATTTCCCAATTTCACAAAACAATGTAAAATCATCGAATAAAACAATGAAATATGAATATTTTGATGCATGAATGCACAAATAAAAATAAATGAATTTAATAAACAAAAATAAACTTAATTTCGATCTTAAAGCACGAATATAATTCAAACGCGGAAAATAAAACAGTTTTGCGAGAAAAATAATCATTGAGTCGGTTAAACAATAAAAAATGACTAATTAATGAAAGGACATACCTATAATTACCCCAAAAACGAGTTGTTTTTTTACATGCCAATATTGCCGAAAATTCATCCACATAACGTGTCGCTCTTAGAATACCCTCTTCGATTTCTGTATGAAAATCTTTTGCTAGTGGATCACCAACATTCGCGTTTCCTCCTTTCTAAAAAAATATCGTATAATATGATTGTTAAATTGAAAAAACAATCTTAATTTCAAAAAAAAGACGTCTAATCTTTTAAAGATTTACACACGTACATAAATGAAGCATTTCAAAAATATGCATATAAATTAAGCATTCAAAAAATTACCCAACTTAATTATAAGTATAAAAATCATAAATTAAAATATATATAAATTCATAACATTTGATATGTATTAGATTATTACCCCAACTTAATTAAAATATATGATATTTAAAAATATAAAAAATCATAAATTCTCATAACGATATTCATGACAATAAACAATTAGCCAACTTATTCATAATGCACGATAAGTCTGTATTAACTAAACGATTGAGATAAAACAACAATTCAACACCAACCGGATGAGGCAATTTATGAAAATCGAATGCACCAATTGAGCATGCCGGTTCCTCAAGTAATACATCGCCGACTCCATTCGCAATATTCTCGCTTATTACATCGAGAATTGCTCTTAAACAATTGCTTCGTTAAATCATTAAATTCAATTATAGTTACTGGAGAAGTAGGTGAAATGATCACGCATTAAGGAAGTAAATGAAGGAATGAAGAGAGGGAATGAGAGAGGGGAAGGATGAAAGGCTATTTCTATCATTCTTTCATGACTGAGAGTTTATTATAGCCTAAACGAGCAGCAAAACAAAACAACTTTGGAGAGCTATATAGATTAAAAAATTTTTTTCATTATTTCTTTATTTTCAAAGTGACGGAAATTGGATTATTTGGGTAATTTTTTTTTTATTATATCATAAGCAATTAAAGAAAAACGAAGAAATAAGTTTCCCTCAGTTATAATTAATAAACCTATGAATCAATAATAAACTTCAAGTCACCTATTTGGGATATCCACTTCCTCTCCACGCCTTAACGATGCTCTGCTCACTTCCGCAATAGTTTCTATGTTACCGATATCAGCTGCAAAGAAAAATCTATCATACAAATATTTGCCGGAAATGTTCGCATAGCGAATTTTTTCGAATCGATCAATACCAATCAATAATGATCATCCTAAGTTTCTATAGAAAAAAGTCAAAGTAAGTGCAAAACCACACTGAATAAATAAATAAATATGCAAAATTTGATAAAACATGAAATATGAACATTAAATAATAAAAAATTATTAAAAATTTGATCTTTACTTCATATTCGAGAAATCTCTTCGACCAAATAGATGTAGAAAATTATGAGAAAATGTGTATACGATCGCAGTGAAACAACTCGAAAATGTGAGAGACATTTTTTTTTTTTTTGCAATTTTTGAGCTATATTAGGCTATACGATTCGAAACATTTAAATATGGATTATAACTTCATTCCAAACTACATCCTTCCACTAATCACTCTCTTGCTTCAAATCTAAATAGATGCTAGGAATCTGTTAAACGGTACAAGTTAGGTTCCTAAGATATATAGCTTATGAATAATAACTCTGAAGTCTTTGATGCAAAATACTAACCTCTCGGCACTAGAAAACCCCATCCTTTATCGGCTTTAAAATGTAATGGATATGGTCCCCAACAGAGACCAAAAAGTCGTGGAATAACGCGACCTCTCAACTTTACATCTGAAGCATTCAGTTGCTCGACTGGTGAGTTCGCTAACTTTTTCGATTTCAGCAATGTCGTATACCATCTAAAAAAAAATAAATTTGCATAAATGAACAAATATTGATGAGGAGATTTTTGTTTTTAAAGAAATCACTCATAAAGACAAAAATTGCACCAATATTTAGAAATGTATTGCGGAATTTTTGCTTAATGATAATACTTTACAAAGTAAAACGATCGTTAATAAATCTAAGAATGAAATAAATTTGAAGTTTGAATATTACAAAATTTAAAATATGCATAATGTTTTAATCTATGAGCGTTATAAGACTCCTATAATATCGGCGACTATGCATAACAAAGTAAAAAAAAATAATTGAAAGGATCCGACTATCACCGAATAAATAACGCCCCCCCCCCCCAATTCAGTGCAATAACCATTAATAAGTTCATTCAATCTGCTGTGTTTTATTGCACGGCTTGTAGTAATGCATAATACTAAGCAATGTTGTTGGTGCTGAACAAATACTTTCACATGACTTCGAAATCAGAGTGTTGAGGGTGTCTTTTAGCCACCTCACCGGTGGTCTCGTGGTGTAGCGGTTATCACGTCTGCTTTACGCGCAGAAGGTCGCCGGTTCGATCCCGGCCGAGATCACTCCTCTTTCCAGTGCATTACTATTTTGGCTTAGATATATTTTCGCTTCGTATCTATCAGGAATCAAAATTAAGTAATACTTTTTTGTGGCTCGAAAGATAGTAACACAAAAGTTTCATTCAGTTATCACTTAGATGAGAACATTTCACTTTAAACTTATGAAAGGAAATACAATTTTTATTTACAATCATTCGATTAGATTGAAATTGAAATACAATACCATTTGAAGTTATCTTTCGAAACATAATTTTATATATAGAAAAACTTCTTCATTTTTTATGGAAGGACCAATCATATACTTAGTTTCCTAGTTGCACTCGTTCACAGAGGACACAACAATACACCATAATCGTGGTCTCGTGGTGTAGCGGTTATCACGCCTGCTTCACACGCAGGAGGTCGCCGGTTCGATCCCGGCCGAGATCAATGGGCTCTTCGTTTTCTTTTTTTTTTTCTTACTTATAGAGGCTCCTCGTTTCTCTTTGATACTTTGTTATGCATAGTTGTCCCCGGTTGTCCCGTTATCCCGTTACCTTGTATCCCCGAAAATCCGAACAGCAAATCGATTATACTTGAGAACGTAGTATGCAAAGTCAACCTTCGTATAATGGAACAATAATTTTAGACTACCACTTCGAACAGTTGCTAGCTAATAAAATTGAACGAACGAACGTTGGCATTGTGGAGTTGCGATGACTCCAATCCTCTTGCCACATCCATGCATCCTGTTTGAACCTATAAATTAATTCATCTCATTTAAATGTGCTATTCAATCGTTGAAGTTAACCTCATCGGAATCAACTATGCAACAGTAAAAACAATTTTGACTCTAATATCTTATCTTCCTATTTTATATTCTCTCCTCGACTACTATACAAAAATCATAATCTCTACATAATCTAAAAAATGTACATTTCAACTCATAATTGTAAATAAAACTTTATGTAAACGATGAATTATTCCGAGAAAGAAAAATAAGCCGACGTTCACTTCCATATGCAATGCGTATCCAATTCTCTAATCGAAAACAAATTAAATCACAAATATTCCATGACCATTTCTTTATAAATATCGTTAAGAGATGCGTTATTTCACCTTCAACTAGCTAGCAGATTCCCTTTAGAAATCCATTTCATTGCTAAATACATATGAGAAACAAATCGTTCCTATTCAACTGGCTTGTCTTTATTGTTTTGTTTTGTTTTCTATTCAACTTTCTATTATTCAGCTATATGCGCGTATTCTTCTATATCAAGAATATGATGTAAGAATTGAATAAATAAAACAAAATGAATACAAATAATTCATCAAATCCTATCTATGAATCGTTACCTCAAGCATAAACATTCACTATAAGATTAAGTTTAAACAGCTATTAATTGCAGAAAATATAATTCTAACCGTTGATTCTCTTGTAAGATTGTGGTTAAATGTTGTGCAGCACGAATAACACCTTGTGCGGCTCGTCGATTTTCACTAGTTGCCTCCTCTTCACAAGTTTCATAAAAATTTCTCCAATTTGATGTAATCGGTAAATAAACAGCGCTCATCTCCAACATTCCTTGCCATGTAATTGGATGTGGAAAACTGAAATTCAAACAATTGGTGATCTCCCCTAATTCTATGTACCATATAAGTATCGTACTTACTTGAATATAACCCCCTCTTCATTAAATGGAAGCTTTTCTTGAATATATTACAGGTTATTAAGCCTTGAAATATTTATACAGCCGATAGAATAAAAAAACTCATATAAAACAGAATTATTAACTTATTAGACTGTCGCCTCAGATATTACCAAAAAAAACATCCCCCAGCTTTCTTGGGTATGAGTTCTCTTAAAGATGAGCATACCCTCTGAAAGCAATAGAAAAATATTTTTTTAAAAAATATTCTTTACAAAACTCTAAGTTATGCAAAAAGGTAAGAAAATTCATGAACAAATTTATTAGAAATGAATTTCAAAAAACTATGGAATCAATATAAATCTTTTTTTTTCACAAATATTAGATAATAATAAACATATAGAAATATTTAAGTGTGGAGAAATACTTTGGAGAAAATAATACCATAGAATCCTAAATATAAGCCTCTCACAATAGTTAGTCTCATCTAAAGGTTTCTTCCTCGTTGCAAAATGAAAAGAGAACAACTAAAATGGGAAATATATGAACGGGATTTCATGATCAAATAAAATATAAATATAAATTACCGTTTCACAAATTCAGGATATAACGCTTGATAGAGTTCGAGACAAGCGAGAACATCTTGGGCACAATACTGAACTAAATCCTAAAATAATATAGATTGTATAAATTACTTAGTGAATCATTTTACTATATCAAAAATGAGATTTTTTTCAAATGAAAGTCAATATTTTCTACATTAAAAATCAGCAAAAAAAAGCGTAGTTGGGTGATGAAAATGTGTTAGTAATTAGAACAAAACGATGAAAGACATGGAAAAGAGGGGTATGAAGGGTGGTTGAGGGGGCAGGGGAAAGGGGATACGAAAAGGTACTAAAATTCAAAAATATAACCTCCTTTTTCCCTTTTTTCACATATGAATATAAACAACTTTGATAGAAACTATTGTGAAGCAGTGGTGAATTACCTGGAAATTATCTCTTATCTCTTCTATTGGCTCATTAACGAAGAATGATTGCATCGATTTATTGACGGTGAGATTCGATTTCTGTGAACATAGCTTCTCATGAAGTGCGGCCAATGAATTCTTACAAACGCGAGCCTTCCAATCATCAACCCATCCACTATGCTGAAAACAAAAATTATTTTATTTTTCATTTTATAATAAACTTTCAAAATTTATTTTTCTTTTTGTTAAGGAATAGTCTCATCGTGAATATACATTATCATACAACTGTTCGCATCTATTCCGTAAAATTTGCATGAGAATTTAATACATATTTCACTGGAAAAAATTTTCCGAAATGCATAAAAAACTTTTTCAATACAAACTTTTCGAAAGAAAGAATCCATAAATCGAATAAGATAAGGTTAAACCCCTCTTTCGTCTTCTTCTAGGTCGTTTTTTTCATACAGTAATAATTGATGATCGGCCATTCCATAAATGGGAATTGCCATTGACATCGTATCCCAAAAACGAGTTCCCGTTTGCTGTAATAAAGCCATTAGCAAATAACCGAACAATAAAGATAAGTGATAAGAGCGCTTTGATATTCTGCTATACTGTGAGAACCTCTTTATCTCTCTCTCTCTCTCTCTCTAATTTTCTAATGCAAAAAAATAAAAGAATTATGCAGAAAAGGTCTTATAAATGCGAAAAAACCTATACGATCGATTAAAAAAAATATAGAATGATCAAAAATGCTTAAAGACACCAGCATTAAGTTGCCAAACAACTGAAAAACCTGAAAATGCCTGTCTTTAATCGATGAACTGCTAGTATGTTGCATATATAACTTCTCGAATGAGTAAATTTTAACAATAGAAAATAAAATTTAAAAAAAAAAAAAGAAAAAACAAATAAACAAACAAACGAGCCAAATAAATTTAGCAACGTTACAAGAACATGCTTACAGGTGTTATGATCAGTGCAAAACTTTATATATTTAGATTTCTAAATACTAAGATATGGAAACAATGTTCTTTAAGTTAAATTCTTTTGATCTCTTTAGTAGTAGCCGCACATTTCCTCAACGGTCTTTGTGATATCTTTAAGAACCCAAGTAGTTCATAAACATCGTGTCATAAATCCAAACCCATTTGCGCCATAACAACAACATAATATTAAAATTCAGCATACACCTTACACAAATAAAGATTTAATTCGAAGACATACCTTACGCAAATATTGCTCTCGAACACGTGATCTATCATATGCAACATTATGCCCAATTACTATTGCTGCACGCTTCGATCCACCCGAACGTTCAAGGGGAATTAGATGGTGTAGTCGATACAACTCTGGTATTGGAATATTATGAACCAAACGATCACTACACCACGAATACCTAAAGAAAAATTATTTGAAATTAAATAAAAGATTACAACCAGCTACATCATTCCCCCTTTCCAAAATTCCCTAATCGATGAAGAAAGCGAAGTGATGCATTCATGCTATTCTGCAAAAACCGATAGTTTACATAAATTCCCAAGAAGGAAATCATTCTTGAATCGTATCCACAATCTACAATATACACTAAATTTGTAAATCTTACGGTACCATACGGTATAACTAATAAGGAGGTAGACAATAAATAAGAAATTTTAAGACTGTAAGACGACTATAAATAAAAATGAATAAAAATGCTGAAAAAAAAGATGAGAAAGAAACTTAAAAAGAAAACTAAAATTGAAAAAGATTTATGTGAATTTAAGAGATTCAAATAGTTCTTGATCACGGCTGAAGGGATCGTATTTATAGATATAATGCCTTCATAAGGTAATTTTGCAATTTTAAAAAAAAAACTTAATTTGCATAAAATAAGAAATAAATTCACCAATTTGTTGGAGATAATGCAACCGCTAAAGTTGGCAATTGACCATCGATTACACAAACTTCAACATCGAAGAAAAGCAATTTTTCATCTGGATATTCGACCTAGAAAGATGACTGAATAATTGACTACTGTAAATATTTATCCCGGTATTACGATATATCAAGAACAGAGTGGAGGGTGGGAGGGAGGGCCGGCAAGACTGAACCCTCTAAGTCCATAAGGGATTGAAATAGCATCTTCCTTCCTCCACCCCCTTATCTTAACAAGGTGGCTATGTCCTCCCACTTCTTCTTTGTCATTACATCCCCCCCCCTCCCCCCCCACAGCTCCCCATTGAATTCAAGGCTGGAGCATCATAGAGATGATCTAGATTTCCAGCATAAAAGCAGATTTCCCATACATGTCCCCAGTACCATTAAATACGAAACAGAGATCATAACATCAGTTACGCAAATAGAAATTAGGGAGCATCATGTTGAAGGCTGGTGTCAATCCCGTTGAAGGTGTCAAAGGTGGATGGTGGATTACAACTAATCAACGTAGAAGTATGACTTTTCGGCTGAATGTGGTTCTGTGTTGGATGGAGTAGTTACAAAAAAAAAAAGAAATTGAATAGAATAAAAAATTTTTTTGAGTTAAAAAATAAATGAAAATCTACCTTCTCGGAATTTCCGGTGTTTGGCGAATATTTAGTCCATCCAGATTGACAAATCCATTGCGTTGGCATTTTTGGAATCGGATGCATAGTTGCCGCTAGTTCGAGTTGTTGTCGATATTCATGAATTTGCATCTCACCAAGTTTATAAAAATGTTCTTGAAGATTTGCACCATAAAGTTCGGGTAATTCAAGATTTCGATAAATATCATCTGAAACATTCACAGGAATTGGCCCATCACCAAAGAGATGTCGATGGATTCGAGCTGGAACAAGAGCGATTTGTTTCAACGATGACTTTGCCGAGTCAACATTCGATGTTGACGGTGGAGTTTCAAGCGTTGGACTTAACGACTCCGAAGTTTGTTTCCTTCCTTGTTTAGCAATCGTTGAGAGTAAACGATGAGCACGAGAAGTGTGTCGCACAAGAAATAATAATCCTCTCGTCGTATTCCACATCTAAAAGCATTTTCCTTATCAATACTAATTTGGTTGTCTATTGAGATCACCTATCAATGGCGGATGGGGCACTCCAAAATTATACCAACCAAGTGAGATAAGATTAAGATCAAGTGTAAGCAATGACTGTTGGTCAAGAATTGAGCCCGTTCCAACAAACTCATGAAGATATAACCATAGGGGATTTGTTAAAGCCAAAAAATATGTTTTCGCTTACATAGCGGACAGTGTTATCCCCTCAGACAATATTCGAACAAACACAATCGCTCAAAGCTATGCTGCGCTATGATCAATCAGGAATTGAACCGATGGAAATCTTACCTCTCCAACTTTTAACATTTTACTTCTACTAATTCTCGTCCTCGATTTCTTCCTAAAGAACTTTCTTTTACTCTCGATGAAAATTTTGGATGTCCTAATCTCACTATGTTGTGAATGCCCGGAATATTCTACCCTCCCCTTGTTTGCGGGAAATTACGTCGTTTCCCGGGAAACGGATTATTTTTAGATCGCTTGATGATAACCTGTAAAGAACTATTATAGGCTGTACTAACAGACCATTATTGTTATGTTACTTGCTTCTATCTGTTATTTATATAATTAAGGTTAGCTAATACTTCAGTAACACCTGCACTTACCTGCATCTTCACTTTAAACTGTTTTTTCGCGATAACAGGTGGTTTTGAGAATTTACGTTTACCTCAACTTCATACCCGATATAAATTAACCATATTTTAATGGACGGTCAAAATGGTCAAAAATTGGCCAAATCGATTACTTCTGCATAAAAGGTAAAATAGATGAGATGAAAACGCTTCTAATGGATTAACAGTAAAAGCATTCTTCATGGTCAGATTTATTCAGCAAACTTATAACACATCATAATTGTAAAAAAATAACAAAAACCCTCTAAAGACTATGAAATTATAACACAGTTGTGCTATACAAATTATAACACAACATAATACAATGACAATCGTTATGCTAAACGATCCATACTGTCCTAACGAATAATCTGCCCACATATATACTCTAGGTGACGGGCATAACCGAATCAAACTGGATAGATGTGTTCAGTAGATGGGATACGACACGAAGATGTATAAGACAAAACGAAGGATGAATTAGATAAGGAAACTCATCGTATAACAACGGTTGATTAATTATAAACGCAAGAAATTTGCATAGAATCTCCATATTAAGTGAAAATTTGAGCTTCAAAATGCACTTTTGGAATTCTTAACTCAATCGGTTTGATCAGTATACCTATCTTCTTTGAGGACTCATGGAAGGCACTTAAAATCTCAACGCTCCGGAGTGATTCTTTCTTTGACTCCACAAATAAAATCCACCTTTATGAATTGCGAAATATTTACATCGCCGATTGACTGCAAATATTACGGCTTGGTGACACTGTAAACACATTGATGAAAGGAAAATCCGAAAGGAAGAATGTGAGGATGGAGAAGGGATAGGTGAATACAGAGACAATTGCTATTCGAAAAACAATAGCCTAGATAGTACCACATAAAACAACGTATAAAATAAATATAAAATTAAATATTTCAAATGATAATCAGTCATAAAAGACAATAAAATATATTCACAACTATGGTGCTCAATTTATACTTAGATATAAACTTCATTACCTTCTCTCCTCAACCTGTTCTTCCTTTTCTATTTCTATTTTGCTCGTCTCTCCCTCTAAACGCATATCTCTCCCTCTCTCTTTCTCTCTCTCTCTCTTTCACCCTCTCTCTTTCCCTCCCTCTCTCTCTCTCTACTTTATTAGGAAAACCTAAGCTCATTTCAACCCTAAATAAATCTCCTAAAAACATTCCGCCGTATCGTTCGCAAATCCACAACAAAAAATATGTTATCAACTCTTCAAAACTGTCTCGCTGGAATTACTCTCTTTTCTCCTTCTCCCTCACTCTCTCCCTCTCTACCTAACGACCCTCTTCACCTAAACCTACAGCTTAGTAATTCCATCACAACCTCTAAATACCAAACGAGGAGACAAATTGAAGTGCACAAATGTTTATAAATATAACCTTAAAAATATTATTGATCACCAAACATTATAAAAAAAAACAAATAGGATTTATCTCGAAGATTCAAGAAGAGAATTTTCTCGTGCAATCACCGATTTATCGAACTGAATAATATATGTGGTACCATTATGCCAATGAGATGTCACTTTACATGGGAAATTACTTGCCTGAAACAAATAAAAACTAAATAAAAATATTTTCAATTTTAATTAACTCTAATCTATAGAAATAGTAATTAAACTAAATAAGTATATTGAATTTGAATTATTTGAGCATTAAAAAAATTTAACCATTTAAACATAAATAAGGTTTTTCCGAAGATTGCCGCATTCGAATCGTATTATAAAATATCGAATTTTTTTTTTTCTGAACAAAAATGAAAAATTGAAAAAAAAAAAGCAGAAAGACAAGGAAAACGGGAAGTAAAAAGACTGATCAACAACCATTTGATGAATGCTACGAACTTCTGGTAATCAAGCCTATCCTGAAGCCACTCTGGTAAAATTTAGGCTGGTTTAATTAGGCTGGTTTAATTAATATTCAATAACATTAAAAGAACTGGGCAATAACCAATTAGCCACAAGAACACCGCTCCATAATATGTGCCCCTATACCTACACCACTATTTGTTCCCATATCTATACCTTCGCCACATCTAAACTATTCCTCACATACACTACGCATAAACGGCATTTATAGTATCACGGTAAAAGTGGCACGTATGCTATACCCCCTCCCCCTACCCCCTTTCCCCATCTTCCCCCTCCTCTTCACTCTCAAAATCCACCCAATTTTTGATAAGTAATAAAAAAGCACCTAATAAAATAGCGGAAATCCTAATTCTATCAAACGATACAATCATTAAAAAAATATGCTCACCTCAAGAATCGCCTCAACAATACCAGCGATAAATGATGCACAATTTAAACTGCCTTTATCTTTTGGTACCGATATATATGTATTTACAATTGGTTCTTTTTCTATTAATAAATCTGCAAATATGTGTATTTCAAAACAAATAATTTAGCATTCATAACATATAAGTAAGCATCGATCAAAGTCAATTGGATACATTTTTGATAAACAAAGGGCATTTCTCATTTTCTACTGTATTCTACAGTATACAGCCAACAAAATATATTGCAATTCCATAGCAGAGAGAAAATATCCTCAAAGATATCTGATTAGGAGCTGAATGAGTTCAAAATATTCATTCAAAACTCCTAAATTCCCAACAGTCAATTTACAGCATAAAAACAGGCAAGAGAATAATAATAACAAGAGCAAACGATAAAACAAATGAAATACGTCCACTCTTTTCGACCATCTCAATCGTTTCTTCCTCCCCCAACCCCTACCCTTTCCCTTACCAGAAATAAAACTCCCTGCCATCACTTTCTAACTAGCCTATATATTAGACAGTGCAATTTCAGGAAGAAATACGCATAAACGCTAAGCAGAAATTACATATATATATATATATATATATAGAAAGTCTTCCAGGAGACCACCTACATTGGCATGGATCATCGTTACTTCGTTCCAACTTATCGGCCTCCTTGTTGAAGAGATTCTTCCAAACGGTACCCTTTACAAACATCAACATATTCAATAATTTTGTCTCTCGTCGATAGCCTTTTTCACGTAGAACTATTACATCTAATAAACGTGAACCAACAAATTTTCCATAATCAGCCAACCTATAAATATTTAATTTCAATCATAATGCATTACATTTATAAAATATTGACTAATAACTAAGGATAGAGAGGTGCATATTTCTTGATTGTATGGGGATATTCCTCAATGACTGATACTACTCGCTGTTCCCTTCTACGATCCTTCTAATGTTCGTATTTTTGAAAAAAACAACAACATAAACTGTGCTTATGAGACAAAGAAAGAACCGATGAACACCTGATAGTACTTCCCCTTCCCCCCCCCACCCTCATATATGCAACTTGCACTGAAATTAATCAAAACAATAGTACATGTTACAATGAAAATAAGAAAGAAATAAAAAAATTTCAAAAAAATCAATATCATTGATATCGATTGATTCTAAAGTACTGATCTAATCATAAAAATCAATAAATAAAATCGAACTAATTAATCAGCTCACTTATCTTGTAGATCGCTTACTGAACTTGAACGATTATTAGAAAAACGTATCATTTCGGCAAACAGCAACGCAAACGATGACAAATTCACCTAAAATTTTACACTTTATCGCTTCAATAAAACATCAACGCATAATATATTAGGATATTTTCTCAAACCTTTTCTCAATGACTCCGGAGTCGAATTTGTTATGATCTGAGTGAAAAGTCTCATCCCTTCTTGGCATTATGACTTTGATGACATAATCATTTCATTCGTCATTTTCTACTACAAAATCGATTCTGAGCTGAAGATGACCGTTGTTAAATGACAGTAGAATTAACGATATCACAATACTTTTGAGTAGGCACGGATAGTGGATCTACCTCTTTAGTCTGGAGCACCAATTCGACGGTTTAGAGCACCAATTCGACGGTTTAGAGCAGCAATTCGACGGTTTAGAGCACCAATTCGACGCCTTCCTATTCCCTCTCACCCTACTCCCAACCTTTCAGGCTAAGCAATATCGATAATTTTATATCATTTCTTGTTTCACCTTGAGGAAATAATATTGGCTAAGTATTACTTCTCACTTGGATGCTCTTCGATAAATTCCTTAAGAACCATTGGGAAGAGGGTACCGACTACTTTCAATTTTTAACTATATACAAATGCAGATGAGGGTAGACAATGGCATAGAAATCATTAGAGTATTATAGCTTTTGCTGAAAACATCAAATCAGCAAACAATAATAACTTAGATGTGTAGAAAATTTTCAAGCATCCTAAAACCTGTTGCCTCAATAAATCGACTTTTAGACATCTCATCGGATCATTCATCCCGTCCTTCCCCTCTCCCCTTCCTCCCCCACCCTACAATATTCACCCCTCTTATTTAAAGAACTGAAAGAACCTAAAGTAGAAAGATGTATTGGGAGAGAAGAATTGAGCAGCCAAGACGGCAACAAACTAAAGTAAGACCAAATCAGCCCCAAGGTATGTTAAGGTGAAATTAGCCTCAGAATATGAATCGATCAAACATCACCAACCTCAGATTTTCCACGACTCAATGATTTATCCAATATTCCCACTTGTTTATTGCTTCCAATACGTTGCATAATCGAATGCACTTATCACCTATAGAATTATCTTATTATCTTATAATAATCAACATTAAAGTACCACAATAATCCACTTAGAACTACTAATTCAACTTAAATGCGATCATAAATCGTCATTAAGTCTTCAAGTGGAGCTAACTTACGTTCCAATCAGATGTTTGAATCCCCTAGAAAACGAATTTTCTTGAATTAGTTTCAACTTTCTTTGAAGGGAATAAAAAACTGCTGCAAAAAAAAAATCCTACAAAGCTCACTTTGAACTGAACAAAGATAGCAATGAAATTTGAAAAAAAGTTACCGCATTTCTGCTTTAAAGTTTTTGATCAAAACTATGGCAAATATAAAACGCTAACATATATTATCAGCTCTTCCTAGTCTTTAGAAATATGAGATCACCTATATAATATGTTAATCTTAAAAAAAGATACTCCTAAGAGATTTTTGCAGGAGATAAAAAAAGAGGTAAAACTTCTTCATGGAAATAACCATTGAATATTTGAAACACAACAAAAACGTTAAATAATCGATCTTTATGAATGAAGAGTGCCATATGAAGTTAAAAAAAAAAACAAACAAGTACACAAACAAACAAAACAATGATGAATACCCTAAACAACCTTAACTATTCGATATAATCGCAAAACGAATGTACATGAGAGAAATTATCGAACAAATTTGCATAAAAAGAAAAAATTCCTTCGATACTCTTTTATTGAAAATTCCTGGGTAATAGTAATTGGGAAGAAGAGAAAAGAAAAGAAAAATTTTAAATTCATCAAGGTTATCTTCGAAATGAAGGAAAAATATGAGTCATTTATTATTTAAAAAATTTTATCGTTCGTTTCCTCTGCTCAAATCCACCCTCTCCCTTCCACCACCTTACCCCTCCCTTAATTCTTATCCCTCTTTTTCCTCTTCGAAAAAAAAAAAATTTCGAAGAACTCACACCCCACCTTCAACGGTCAGACATTTAGAACTACCAAAAGCATAACAAAAATATAAATATCTATTATACACATTAAAAAAACAATAAAATAATAAACATTCGAATAGAATGCAAAGATGATATGCAAATATAATAGAACGCATATGCAAATCGAGCAAAATTTTATAAAATGAAAAAAATTTTATAAAGGTTTAAAAAAATAGAATATTAGATGAATGTAAGCAATTTTAGCCGCTTAGAGAAAATTGAAACATGAACTCGACGATAATGAATGCCTTTTTATGAGGCGTTTTCGTTGATTCCTCAGTTCTGCCATCAATTCACAGGAACAAACCGTATTTTTATGGAAAAAAAATTTTTTTACGGAAAAATCATAAGTTTTGCAAAAAAAAATTTTTTTTATGCACATCAGAGGGTCGAATATGTATAGAGTGGACCCGATTTCAATCTTAGCCGGTCGACCGTACTTCATATGCTGTGAACCGTAATCTGGCTCAAATTATGGTCATAGATCATAGGCCAAATCCGATTATATTTTAATTGACGGCCAGGTTTAATCCGGATACCAAAATGTTGAAAACATCCGACAATGTGCAAAACCTGAGGTTGCGACTTGTAAATCAATCAGCGAACCGTTTCATCAAAAGCACTGTCGTCTAGATGACCATTCGCGATCGATCACCACAATATCCATGCAGATCAAATCAGCTATTCTTTATCAGTGATAAAAAGTAGATCAAACGCTTCAAATAATAAAAGAACGATATTTCCTATCCCCAATGCAAGTACAAGTATCTTCCCACCACTCCTCTTTCTCTTCTCCAAACGGGATTCGAAACAGCAAGGAACTGCCTTAAAAAGAAATTACCTGGAATAAATGTAATTATAGAGTTACCACCTCCCCTTCCCCCCTCCTCCCCCACCTTCTTATCTCCTCCCTCTTCTCTCCACATAACAAACAGATACAACTATTCAATTCATATCACTGAACTCCACTGTTTGTACAGCACTTCAATCGAACGTGTCTTAAACCCTCATGCCCAATCTACCATCATCATATACCTGTACACGGTTTTGCCGCACCTGGGATCATTCATTCATAAGACAACATTACGATAAGGCAGTTGAAATTGAAGCGAATATACCAAAAGCAATCTACATCAATCTCACTCAATCGAACGTGTCTTAAACCCTCATGCCCAATCTACCATCATCATATACCTGTACACGGTTTTGCCGCACCTGGGATCATTCATTCATAAGACAACATTACGATAAGGCAGTTGAAATTGAAGCGAATATACCAAAAGCAATCTACATCAATCTCACTCCTATACATATTTATATACTGCATACCTTATTTGCGTAATGCATAACTTCACAAAGGTAACCTGAGGCAATGAAAACAATAAAGACCACCCATGTAGAAAAAACCTCTAAATGTTAGCATATTTTTCGAAGAATTTTTAGTGTTAGTGATATATACATATTCACCTCCACTATTAAATAATATCATCACTGTTCAAATTTTCATAGACCATCAAACAATAATTAACCTTTAAATTCGAACGTTGTGATCCCTTCAACCTTTCCTTTCCTTGAATCTAATATCCTGAATTCCTTAAATTTGAACTAAACCTTTTATTCCTTCGAATATTGGTAAATGATAATCCAATAAAAAAAAAGCCTCAAAAATAAAATAACATAGTTTTCCACATTCTTTTTCAATCGAAAGCTAGTATCTACAATCGGAAGTACCCTTATGCATTCCATTCCCATTTACTTACTTACATCAACCGTAAAGTAAAGTAATAAACTGTAAAGTAACCGAAAAACAAAAGCTTGACATCAACACAACCAGTGATCCATAGTTCATTTAAATTGCAGTACTCTTTCCAATTCACTTCAGTGATTGAAGGGTCCAAATCCTAAAAAAAAAAACCAGAAAAAAAAAAGGCGTACAAAATCGAATTGAACATCTGCCAAAAGAGCCGACTTTGTTTGCGTTATAGTGCTGCAAAAGCTTTTGTGCTGCAATTAGCATCGTTTAGCAATGTGCATTTTCACGCGAAATCATGTCTTTTCAACATCATCCCATCCACTTTTCCTTTCCCTTTCCAAACATTAATAAACTTCTAGAAGGGTGTGTGCTTCCATCTGTGGAAAATCCTCGCAAGTAGAGAGAAAGGCCGTTAGGATAGATGCAAGAAAAGAAAAGATCCGTTTCGCGGATTCAATTATTAGCACCTTTTGAAGAAAAGGATGGTGTGATGGAAGTTTAATTTTTTTTTTTAAACCTTACCAGTATTACTCGTATTTTGACCATGACGCTGTATATTTTCGACAAGACGACCACCCATACTGCTGGACCAACTACTGGCCCCTGGCAATTTCGTGCGACTAGTCCAACCGTAATCTGCTGCATCTAAAATATACATCTTTGGTATCACAATCAATGGATTCTAGGCGCAGATGCAACTCTTAGTAAAATTATTCGTTAAAACCTAAGATAGCTGATTACCGAAGCGATACCGACCGCTCAGAAATAGGCATTTAAAACCAGCAAACATCTCTTTCCTATAATATAATGACCATTGCAGCAATATTGTGACCTTCGAATGCTACTCAATGAATATACCATATTAACCTACTTCAGTTTTGATGATACTGAATTCTATTAACCCCCCCCCCCCCCTCCCCTCTCAGTAAATGGGACTGTATCAACTCTTAGAGTCTTATAGACGATGGAACAAATCAAAGATTAAAACGAGACTTAAGAACTCCTATACCTTTATATTTGAGGTGAACGGGGCATGAAACCACATCTTTGGCAGAACCATTTGAAATACTGAAAATAAAGAGACGCATCCAAATTTGACCAGCTGAACATAAAACCATAGCAAATAGAATGAAAACTTCCCAACACTCGAAGATATCACAACTTTTTTAGTTTTCAATCTTTACTTCAAGAAACTTCATACAACATCGCTTCAATATCCCACAGCTGCGGACACTTGCGCCGTCAGATCTTTTCCAGCAGTGTTCACTATATACAACTTTATAATGCAAAACTTTCGGACAATCGCAAAAAAAAATTTGTTGATATAACGTTGCAGATCCAACGTTGTATTATTAACGTTGCTTCGAGACTTTACGTCTATCACTGAGGGATGTCATCCTTCAAATATTCCAGAAATTTGGAAATATCAGTGATGGGATCCCTTCAACTTTTAAAGCGATTTTTGCGTGAGTTGGACAAATATGACTTCATTTGAATAGTTGGAATTGAATAATATAAGCTTTAAGAAAGTCGCAAATCCGCTATCACAAACGGTTCCAGGTAGTTACCTCTCTCTCCCCCCTCACCCTCCCCCGCTCCTTCTCTCCCCCGAGCACACGTCAGCCTATGTAACCATGAATTTTATTAATCCACATACAAGAGAATATCAAATACGACTCATAACCAAACCATTAGAGATGCAGCAATGCATATAGTATTACGAAGCATCCCTTGTGGAAGCAATAACAATTTGGGTGGTCTACTATAAAAAGAGGTCATCTAATAAAGTGACGGCTATATAAACCATACTTCAAAGAAACCATCTTTATCAACTAGTCAATGAGTATACTTATGCAAAACATTGGCAATCACTTGAATAAGCGAATTCAATTGCAGACTCAGCCAACCTTATCTGTCGTATCGTATCGCTGTCTGTTGATCCATCTGGAGTGACAAATCCTTGTCCTGGCAACACATCCCTTATTCGTTCACTATTCACACACCAACTGGATGGATTAATCGGCAGAGCTGTTGCTGCTCGTGTCAAAACACCGGCGTTCGAAGGGGGATCACCGTTGCAGGCTTTAATGCTGCAAAAAAACGTTCATAATAAAATACCAAATTATTGATTAAAATACCAATATCGAGATAAGTAGTAATTCTAATCTCGAAATATTAGACAACAAGGAAATTAGCCAAACTCTCTTTCTTCCTCCACCTTCACCTTCATCTCGGAAACTAAACTCTACGATACGACTCAACCCCGTTGAAGATAAAATATCATTTCTGATCACTTTTGAATCGTATCGTTAAACCATAACTTATCTTTTTGAACGTCCTATGAGGCAATAACTAATTTATTATGCAAATTTCTATGAAAACTACAACAACATATTCTTCTCCTATAAATGCATTTTCCCATCGGTGGTAATTCCCCCTCCCCCCCCGCCCCACCCATATTCGACGAATATTCTCATGAATGTTGCCTCAATTTGCTCGCAATAAGTCATCCAAAACCTATTGCATCCTTTATTTACCTACAAACGACAGCCTAAAACTTATTATTACTTAAAGCAGTCAACACAAGTAACTAATAATTGATAAAAATAAAGGAAAGCGCTCTAAAAGTTGAAACCAAAAGAAAACCCAAAATTAAAATTGTTTCCCATTCCGATAGAGTTTATTTCCTCGCTGCAATTTATGAGATTTCGAAAAACTCTAATATCGAAAGTGATTAGTTGATTGTTCACCTATAAAAATCACTGCAAAGAATACTTAATTAAGAAAGAGTAAAAGCATTCATATAATAGTAATAAGAGTTAGGCAGCTACCTTGAATTATTAGTAGTGATTGTTGGAGAACCTCGTTCACATTCATTCGAGCGATATTTGCGACATATCGGCGAATATATACCGTTAGGAGATGCTCTCAAAATACGTCCTTTGTTTTCTCGTATCGTTGTCTGTTCAATGACATAATCTATGTTATTTTCTCTGGCCAGGATACCATGCGACTGATAACCAAGCGGTAAACGTTGAGCATTTACCATGCTCGAGGAAGGATATACTTCAGTGTCATTTGATCGTTCAAACGTTGCTTCGTTGGAAAAAACATTCGATTGCGTGATCGCTTGCCGTTGATTACTGAAGAGTGATGCAGTAGGAATTCTCGGCTCAATCTTTGAGATTCGAGCAGAAGTTAATGTGTCATTCCCACGAGCAGAGAAATTTGAATGATCTCCGACATCCAATCTTCTCATGTTCCCTGAGGGTACAGGTGTGACTTGTCCAGACTGGCATTCGATTGAGTCATATGCAAATTTAGACACTAAAGGCTGAAATTCCGGCCCATTAGTGGCCTGATATGACTGCCCAAAGCTTACCGAATTATCTAGGGAATTGGCTAATGATTTTCCGTGGAGACCAAATTGCCGTGAATTTTCGGATGTTTGGCGGAAAACAGATGAATGATCATAAGATGATTCAGCCTCTAATCGAGGCGAAAGGAATGCCTCTGCGGAAGGATGAGTTGAGCTCGCATATGTCGTATGATCAGAGCCAATCGTTCGATGAGGTTTTTGCTGAGCAAGCAATGGGTCGAACTGTTCCAACACATGCCCTCCTATTGGAATATGACTGAGAGCGGTTGATGGTCTATTCATTCGTCCCAAATTATCGGCTATAAAATCAGCATCAGAAGGAGATCTCGAAACTACCGACTTCGATCTATTTTTTCGGAAAGGTGGTTCTCCAAGCCGAGCACGTCTACTACTATCAGATGCATTCGATAGACGTTCAATGATAAACGGTTCCCTTGTCACCTCCTCGATACGATTCACCGTATGGGAACGGTCATCACGCTCATCGTGTAGGATAGGAGTAGCTGTTGATGGCTCAGAAGTCAACTCATCAAGTCGTGCTTCTGGTTCAACAGACCTATGCCGTACGTTCGATAGACCAATGCCGGACGATCCATACGAATACCTTATGCCCTCATTCGCTGCCAGTTTGTCTCGAGGCTCTTCAACGAGTTGTATTAAGTCCACATCGGAGTGTAAGTTAGGTTCACGCGTTAATCCAAAGCCGGCTTCATTACGCGCTCCATAAATAGCTGATTCCTTGAATCCTTCGGGTCTAACGAAAGTGTGACCAGTTATTTTCTGGATATCAGAACGTGACGTAACAACAGCAGTTTGTGGTTCTGATCTTTGTGCAGATGCCATCGAAGAAGTGCCACATTCCTGATAATCGCTGAAAAATCAACTATTATGCCATATTTCAGCCGGCTAGATCAAAGATCGGTCATCGAAGATCGATCTCACTATTCATCACGAAAGACAAAGAGTTACAAATATCTTCAAAAGGCAGGTCACTTTCAAGAATTTTTTAAAAAAATTAAATCATTAACATTACAAACATACATGATTTCTTTAAAACCCTCCAATCGCCATCAGATTCCTTTTTTTTCACCAGAAGATAATTGGAAGTTCTTTGTCACCCCCCCCTCCCCCTTCCTTACTATAATCCACTCTCTCTTTCCAGTAATCCAAGTAAATCAATATGCAATACCTTTCAAGTTGTGGTAGCTGTGCTTTGTTTGGGAGATGATTTCCAGTGAATTCGTAATCACAAAAAACATACTTCTTGCATAGTGTGAAGAAGTTGAAGCTGAAAAACGAATCAATGAAATTATATGGGTACAACGAATCACCTATAATAACCAATCCAATCACCTCTCAAACCCTCGTCTCCCCCGTCTCCTACAACAAGATCTGACCACATATGTTGGTTCAAGTTCTTTAACTATGTTTATAGCACTAATGATGTCAGTGAGTAAACATAAGCTTTGAAACCAAACGCCCATTGTCTTTCTAAGCCACCAGCCAAAGTCAAATATCTCGACTTTCTTCAAACTTAGGACTTCGGGGGCGAAAAAATTTCAGGGTACGAGGATGACGAGAGCAGGAAACGAGGGAAGGGAAAAGGTGAGAGTAAGTCCTGGCCCTGAACTTCTTTAACGTTGAAAACTATGCCAAGGTCTGCTTTCTGAAGCTTTCAGCTATTTTTGAATATGCTTCGTTTTTGTCGTTTTAACGCATCTCGGTGGAAGATATATGTACCCATATATTGTCGTATCTACTATTGCAAATAAGGAAAAAAAACAACTCGAAAAATTGATAACTAAAGGTTCACATTTCCAATGGCATTCTCATTACCCAAGCCTGGAAACCGTAACAGATCAAGCCCGGAAACCATAACAGCCCAAGCTTGGAAAACATAACAGGCTAAGCACGGAAAACCATAACAGGCCAAGCACGGAAAACCATAACAGGCCAAGCCTGGAAACCATGATAGCTATAAATTCCTATATTCATATGAAGGAAATAAACCAATGAAATTTAAGTGGAACTTACATAGCCTCATGAGCAGTGAACATCGAGCATGATCTCGATTGGCATTCGTTTCGATAACGAAACTGATAATGATAAGAACATGTAACACGATCGAATTCAATCGTTCCTGGCCATTTCTCATGCATTTCTGTACTCACACATACTTTCATCTCTTCGGTACATTCCATCTCCAATAAAGTCATCGCCATCGCCATAAAAAAATCATCGATCGTGACGAATCGAGTTTCCACTCGTGCTTAAATAAAGATATACATTCATATCCTTGGTTTAAGCCACTATCGATCGATCGCTTGCAATCCCAAATTATTTGAAATCCGATAAAATCAAAAAAAAAAAAAAAAAAATCCCCCCCCCCCTCTCCCTCCCCCCACCTAAAATAGATTAAACTGTTGCTAACCGATCAAACCGACATGTCTTTCATAGCTGGAAATTTGAAAATATATAAAAGAAAAACCACGCGAATGCATTTCTGAATATAGAAATCAAAATGCAACAATTAATAATATTAGTAATATGAATTCAATCGTAGGTGAGATATTCTCTACAATCTCTAGACCATCATCACCTTCACATCTCACTGGGCATCAATATTCTGCTATTATTATTATTTATTTATTATTTATTAATTAGCATTAAATTTATTAATTAGCATTAAAAAATTCACTCTTGCATAAAAATATAATTCATAGAAGTAACGCAAATATTTGCTTTCGTTCTTTGCAAAATGCTAAATAAAACCTACAAAAAGCCGTCTCGTTGATCGTACTGTAAAGTGTTTGGAACGAACCGACCACCTGGTTCCATTGATCTGCACAAACAAAGATCTTCTGCTCATCACCATCTAAGCCAGTGAACTCTTTGATTTCTTCCCATACACAATCGAAATCGTTTCGCATCACTTCGATTAATCGATTACCACGCCCATCCGCACGAATTGCTGTCTTCTCCTCTATAGAACATTAGCTTTGAACTAATTCATTTTATTAAATAAAAAAAAGAATAAATGTAACCAACAAGTAAATAATATTTAAAATCACTTCCTCTCAATATTTCCTGAAATGGAAACAATATTCGCCTCATTAATTCCGTACGCTTATTAAAAAAACCCTATGGCTCGCTAGAAAAATTTTAAAAAAAAAAAACTTTATTGAATAAGAGACGTTATCGACTGCTACTATTCACTTTATGCTGCATCGATTCGTCAAGGATCGACGTGGAACTATCGAGTTCCATTTGCATTTCAACTCGACTTTCTAGCAATTAAGAATTGTGGCAGTGACGTTCGAGTTGTTAACTCTCGTGCCCTTATAGCCGCGATTTGCCTTTCCAAACTTAGCCGTGGATGATCACTCAACATCAAACCACTACTATATCTTACCAAAATTAAACGAACATAAAATATTTTCTAAGACCTAAAATTTTTATAAAACTTCAAATCTCTAAAGGTTTGACTCTATAAATTAAATAAAATGTGGAAAATCATAAAATTAATGAATAAAAATAATCACCATTATAAACAGCATCATCTTCACAATATTCGGGTGGATTGTAATCATATGGCAACGAAAGAATAAAGTTACGCTGATCGCCGAATCCATCACGAATATTAAACTTAACCAATGAAATTTCTGACGGAATCATTTGTTGCCCATCTTGATAATATAAATTAACCGCTGCTATCCACATAGGTTTATCGAGGAAAAATGCCTTCTTATAATCGTTCGGTGAATCTGTAAATCACTCAAAATATTTCAAATATTAATGAGCGTTAAATTCAAATCCCAATCGGGTAACAATATTTTTCAAAAAAAAGAGCCTTTCCTGGAGCAGAGTTGCAAATAGACTATTGCTATGATTACAATCAAATATTTAACTCAGAGAGTAAAAAAATAAAAGCAATGCAATGTGATGTGACAACAACAAAATATAAAAGCAACTAAGTGAATATTTAAATAGAAATATAACAAAACACCATAATCGGATAAAAAAAAAAATTCATCATCGAACATCCATAAAACAAAGTCTCCAAAAACTTTTACCCCTAACTTTATCTACAATTCAAAAAAAAAAACCACTTATATATTAATAAACACCCAACCTCGTGGACGAATAAAAAATTTCACTGCTCCTCAATCCCCTTCTTCCCTTCACAAAGCGAAAAACTTTGTGCAATATGTGAATTAAATTTCTATATGTTTACCAGTGGGTCGTTGTGTTAAACGCCACGTGTACTGATCGGCCAATTCTTTCACATCGTGCTCACGTTTCCAAATATAATCCATATCAGATGGATCAAAATACTGCAATTCTATAGAAAGTAAATATTCGTAGTATATTTCTAAAGTTAGTCAATTTGTATACTGTAAAATATCGCCAATTTGCCTACTGTAAAATATCGCCTAAATTAGAGTACTGTATCGACAAAAGCAAAAGTATGAAGAAAATGTCCATATTGGAATATTATTCCTCATTTAAATTCCTTCTATCTTGAGTAAAACGATCGATTAATGACCGTTTAACTATGAGCTCAGCAATGACCGCTTTTTTAAGAAGGCAACTACCTACTAATTAGGATCTCTTTCAACAGGTGCATTAAGATATTCAATAAATAAGAATATTTAGTGGTCAAACAACAGAAGTGCCATCACTTTCAACTGTTTAACTCTCGTATTTTACACCGAATATTCCAACATTTTGATCCGTTTCGCCATTTACTTTATTATGATCATGTTCTAAAAACTTATGCAGGAGTTTATCTATGCATGTGACCTGATATCGATGGTCACAACGAGTGGAAAAGGGAGAGAGATGAATATTCTATATGCCTCTGCATATGTGTATATATTCATAGTGTGCTTGAATAAGAATGAGGAGAGGAGGGGGGGGNAGGAGGGAGATGGGCATTAAACAATGTGTGCCTCCACTCAAGTGGCAATAAACAAAATCTGAGCAAACCTTTTATCTCAAACAATTGATTCTATCAAAAGTAATAGGATCCGCCAAATTCATAGTCAAGTAAATAACCAAAAAAAAAAACGTCGTACCACTTTAGCAAATTCGTCGATTTCGTCGACCCTTCGCGATGCAGGCATTATTAACGACGGCTTCACCTTTGCACTCGAATGGATCAGCTTTGTGAATGGCTGAAATTAATCTGAATAATAACGCCGATAGCTGTAAAACAACAAAGCAAAATAACAGAAGAATACACGAAGATAATGAAATAAAAAAAACTATCGCAAAGAGAGCATGGCCAAATGGCTAGTGTGTCGGCACGGTGCGTGCAGCACTCAAGTTCAATTCCTTACCCAACATTTGGAAGATAGCAGTTATGAGGCAGCATTAAATTCCTACTTACATCCCTCCTTCTGAAAAATAGTTCCCATTTCACAATAATATATGAAGAGTTAAACTGATCCCAGTTAAAACTGATGAGTTAATCGTTTTCCCAATTTACATCTATGTTAACCAATAACCGATCTCTTCCCTCCTCCCAATGGCTTCTTTTTTTGTGATAAATAAGAAGGCTCGGATCTATTCCATTGCGCAAAAACCATGTCAAATAATGAATGGATGTCCTCTCCATTGTTTTGCAGAATTTCCAGTTGGCACAAAACATCCTTCATTCAAATCTAGTATAAACGTTAGCAATATCACTGAAAACAGAGTATTTACCAGCCTATTAAATACTACTTGCATGGAGAGTGGATGGGAAGAAGGGGAAGAAGAAGGAAGAAATTCAGCGATTCCAAAAAAAAAAAAAAAGAATAAAATAAAATAAAATACAGAAATAATATCTATACATCACATGCACACCTCTGCGATACGATTCTTACGTTCTCTTAATGCTTCCCGTCTCCTTCGTTGATCTGCACGACCGGCCGCCGATGTATTGAACGCTTTCGCCTTATCTTTCCATATTTGTTTTTGTTCTTCTGATAGCGCCTATAATGAATAAAATTGATAGTCTAATTATAATTTCTACAAGAAAAGAGAAAAGAAGATAAAAAGGCATTTCCATGAATGTGTACTTTCCATTTTTTTAAATAAACCCACACGTAAAAAATATGTTAGAAATTTTCCTTCATAAAATTTTCTAAACAAATTTTTCTGGATGTTAGAATTTTTCTGGATTTTTCTGGATTCTTCAAAGAAATTCTGGATTGTTCTGGATGTCTTCAAAAATTTGAAGAGATGGCTAAACAGTACTCACCGACCACATAGCAGTGCCACGATTTTTTAGCTCTTCACCAAAAATTCTTCTTCGTTCATAGCGTGCCACATATGGTTGTACAACCTGTTGAAGATACATCCAGAATCCGGATTGTTTATCATTCGAACCTTTCACCATTTTCGAAAATTTTTCTTTTATTCTTCGAAAGATTTGCTGAAATAAAAATTTTTTATATCATTATATTATAGTCGATAATTATGCAAAAAAAGAGGAAATATAAACCCACAAAAGGTTAGGTAATTGAATAAACGACGGAATATAAAGAATAACAAAAGTGATGGGTTAGCCATTTGGGAAAAAGTTGTCGGCAATACAGCGTCAACACCAGATGATATAATTTCCTATGATGCGTGAAGATAACTCAGCATTGCTAAAGGTTATTTAGTTCACCTGGCACCCATCAAGTTCGATTCCGCAATGCTAAAGGTTATTTAGCTCATCTGGCACCTATAAGGTCATGTTCGGTTCCGCACTGCTAAAGGTTATTTAGCTCATCTGGCACCTATAAAAGTCAAGTTAGGTTCCGTACTGTTCCCTTATGCTCTATACCTGCATGGTCCTATTTCCTCATTCCACTGCCCTCAGATCATTGCATTCACGTTAAACTTCCACCGATTTAACGAACAGTAGATCAGGAAACACCTTTAAAAAACTTCCAGAAATTTATGAATTGATTTAATGGCTCAGAGGTATTTAGGTGGGATGAACTTCAAATATTGCCAAAGAAAATAAACGAAATAAACAAAGATAGATGTCTGAATAAAGCATTCTATTCATATATACATCATTTCCATCCCCCTCCCTCTCCTTCTAATTCCTTCCTATTTTTAAATTCAGGTCATATCTATGCACAGACCATAAAGCCATCTATTTTCCTATGATATTAATTCAGCAGTTTTTTCCTGTGATATACGCAGCATTTTGCCCTTTCTTTAGAATGTTTTTGAGCATATTTTTCCAAACTTAACTAACTTCCTTTTCCAGCTTTATGCACCACTCTATTATCGCTTTGCATCACTTTTACTTCCCCATTGCTCTTCAAATGCTATCAAAATTTCCCAATTTCTGTAAAGATCTCGAGTGATTCGATTTAGATCCCTTTCTTCCCCGTTTCCCCAGTTTCATGACCGTCTTCTTCTGTCAAAACAATAGTAGAGGAGCTGCCCGCGTACGACAATTTCGGAAATATTTGAAATACGTTTGACCAAAAACATCGTCGCTCATCAAGCACTAATGCTTCTTAGAAAGGCCGAATAAAAATTCAAATAAGAGAATATCAGCAATGATAAAGAAACGCTTATCACTCGTTACTCAAAATCACTAAGAACATCATTATTGAGTTTGATGGTTCACAACGTTTGATTTCCTTCTTTAAGCGAATAGCAAACAACCAACGCACAATCGAATAGCAATGATAAATGCCAAAGTGCAATATTATCACTTAATTAAATGAATATTAATAATGTTGACATTAAAAAAAATAATAATTACAACAAAAAAAAACATTCATCGAGCACAATTATATGAAAGTGTAGTGATTCGATATTTGAGGTTAATTAAACAGGTAAACACATCATGTAGAAGTGATAGATCGAAATTAAATCCATTCATTTCTATATCCTTAAATATTAAAATTCAATTTCATCGCAAATCTATTCGTTTATCCATCTGAACATTTAAAATGATCTCCAAAAAACAGCATCAATATTTTAAGTTGGTGAATTATAAAAGAAAAACAAAAAAAAACGATAAAAACATTGAAAAAAACCTTAATCTCTAACGATATTTTTTGAAGATCTACAATGCGAACGTTGATCTCGCATTTAAGAACAAATTTTTTCTCGTTTTCATCTTAAACGTGAATGGGTCGAGACGTGTCGAGAGACCCGACGATCTATAGAAGCACAATAACACTACTAACTCGGAATTGAGGGAATTACGTTACATTTCAGGTATAAGTATAATCGAAAGATAATACGGTTTACCTGTAAATCTTCCTGGAAATATTACTCAAATACTGCACTTGCATTATTCTTCGAAAATTGAACCGTGTTGTATTTCTACCGTAGTTATGAGTTCAGATTTGGCATGATACTGTATTCGATATAAGCTCAACTGCAGTAAGAAAAAAAAAAAAAAAAAAAAAAAAAAACATTTTAGTACGATAGAATAACCACTCTTGATCATTGAAATAAAAAATAAAATAAAAATAAATAAATAAAAATATATACAATAAATAAAAATATATATATATACATGTACAAATTAATGTAAAGCAATATGTAAAAATAATTTAATGTAAAGCTACATTCAAATCTATAGATTTGCATGAATTGCATAGTCATATAAGTCAACTAAATTTCTTATTAAAGCTTTCAACTGATTCATCAATGACTCTTAGGAAGAATTTTTTCTTTTTTCGGGATGGAATGCGAAAATATATGACAAGGAAGATGATCGAAATGAAATGAGAGCTAACGAAGATGTACTCTATAAGCGAACACCTACCAAAAAAAAATGTTTCATTTTATTTTGTTTATTTTATTCTATTTTATTTCATTCTAATCTATTTTATTTCATTTATTCATCTATTTGTTTATTCATTTACTTCAATCAACAAAACGACATTCATTACGAATGTAGGTAAGTGATATTGAAATATTGAACGCCGCCAACTGCCTTACCAGTTTTAATGCCCCTAACGAATGCGGATATACACCCTTCAAGGGCTTTATTCGCGTTATTCGCTTCGTTAGAACGCAACGGGCTGTCATTATTCTGTTCACTTCATCTGCAAGCAGATGGCGTTTGCATTTCCGGCGTTTACGCTTTGTGCAGCTGATATGCTCTATTGATTTGTTTTTTACACTCATATACTTCAATAGTCACGTGGTTGAATCATTCACTACAAAACCATTGCAAAATTCGAATTTCTTTGCAGAAATTTTTGCTGTACTTTCAAAAAAAAAATTTTTTTTCTTTTGGTTTCATTTGAATTTTTTTCTATAATCATAAGAATTATTTATGACCATTTTTTTCTTTTATTTATTTATTTATTTATTTTTTATTTATTTATTTTTTTAAATCGGTTCATCCTCATCCCTTATTACCGTTTCGACTTGACATTTTTTTTCTTCATATTGTTTTCCGACTTTCATCTCGGAGAAGAGAGAAGCTGAGAAATTCAAAATTCAAATAGCATTGAAACATCTATCTGGTATAATAGAGCCGACTTTTATGTTCTTTTCGATATAGTTGCTTCTATTGATCGAGTTTAGATAGGAAAATATGCTGAAAATTTGTATAACAATGGAAACTTTATTCTGGGAAAATGCATCGGAAAAGTTAGCACGATATGCGCCCTTTAGCCTCATTCACTGCACCTATAAATTTTACAAACAGCTAGCAAATAATCAAATGTGCTACCCATATTTTAACTGATTCAATCGCTCCTATAAATTTTCAAAAAAAAAAAAAAAAATCACCTTTTGCCACCCGACTGGTTCTAAAGTATGTGCAAATCTTAAGGGGTTTTTTAAAGGGCTATAACTTTGACTGATTTGATAGCTGAAATATTTTACTGGTCCAGAGGTCAATTTTACTAGTCTAGAGGTCGTGATATTGCTATTAGAAGTCACTGTGTCATATATGACGCCGACATATAAGATATATATATATATATAATATATGATGCCTTTAGATTTAGTGATTTTCTCTATCGAAATTGACGGACATAGATAATATTTTATATTATAACCACATATATAAACAAGCATCCATTATTATATTTTGGAATGACGTCATAATGCGTATCGATAATTAGCAATGCCTGAAATGCGACTAATTAGCTTCATAGCTAATTAGCCGTATATACTTTCAAATATTTGAATAAAAGTTTCGGTAGAGTTTTTGTTTGTCACGTGGTACTTAATGGAGTTGATCATTGAACATTTTATGAGTATACGTGCAGCTATCGTTATTTCCTTTTAGTTTTTTTTTTTTTTTTGTTTAGTTTTCCATTGTGATTGAATCAAAGAGCAGTTAGCTCACCCTTTATAAGATTATGAGAAAAATTCTTTCATCTAATGTTGAGTGATTGTTTTCGTTTCTATCATCTATTGTAGATTAGATTAAAGCTAGCAAGATGGGCGCACTTATTTATTTATTTATTTTTATTTTTATTAATTTTTATTTTTATTCTTATTTTTATTTTTATTTTTTTTGCTTATTTAGCAATTATAGCACATCTGAGATTAGATTATTATAGAAATCAATTTTATTTCATTTTTTTGAGCGGTTGGTCATCTGTTGTTCATGACGCATCAAATATGTTCAAGAGGAGAATTGTATCTGTCATAATGCTTACACAATCGGCGCATCCTTTCGACTAAACTGACAATGGTAAATTAAATGATAAATTCACTGAGATATTTAAAATGCCATAGAAATGCACAATTATAATCTATTTAATTAAGATGTGAGATCATTTTTCGCATCAATTTTCTTAGTGTACGAAAGCACAACATCATATTTGATCTGAAAGCCTTTTTTTTGCCTCAGCATTTAGAGTTAATCGTTGAAGAAGAGTTAACGAACGACGCTCATATGCGACGCGTTGATAGTTTTGTGCGGATTTCTACTCGAATGTTTTCTGTTTTTAAGGCGTATTGTATCATTGTTTTTTAAATAAACGATGATTCTTTTTTTTAATGTTTTTTTTTGAGTTCTTTCTTTTCATTTTTCCATCTATTCCTTTTTCCATTTCACTTAGCTTATTTCTTTACGAAAATATTTCCGATTTCATGAACGTTAACAAATCTAATGATAGCATTTCGTATTCATATTCAAGTTTCTGATAGATTTAGCACCAAAATTACTTGATATGTTAATATCTGACAATGTTACATAAATGAAAAGCAGAAAATTCCTCTGCAAATTAGCTCCGAAATAGTCAAATTCGCACCCGAAACATCAAAATTCGCTTCGAAATATAAATTCCATCTAATTTTTCATTGATCATATAATGCTCAAAAAATTAATGCAACTTAAATAAACTTTTTTCTATGCAATGAATAAATTCATAAAAGAAAAAGATCCCCGTATATTTTGTGGATTTTTTTCTCTCGAATAATCGTTGAGTTTTCAACTATTCGAACGAAAAATATTGAAGTTGCGAACATTTATATATTTTTTTATAAAATCGTCTTAAAGGCACGAATTTCCACACAACGTCATTAAGACTTGCAACGTTTAAGCGATAAAACACATTCGATTCACAATTGAAACCATTTTGCGTATATTCTTTCCTCTTATGCTTTATATAATTCCTTTATGCATATTATTGATTTATTTTATATAATCGAGCATATTTCTGGAATTATCCATATTTTTTTTATTTTATATAAATATTTTTTTATACTATTTAGTAGTAGTATTATTATTGTTATTAATTGTTGACTATTACTGCTGCTATTACTCACTCCACAACTAATAATAATTGATAGGCTATTTTGTTTATAATGAGCAAATATCTCGTCTTCACTGTTGACCTTAGAAAGATATGTACGAGCTCACTAAAAAAGAAGGAACAAAGTGGGGGAAATTTGGAGAGGGGCAGCGGGGCATTTTTTCATTCACTTCCCTCCCCCTCCTCCCTCTCTCTCCCCCTCTCTGCCCCCTCCCTTCGTCGATCGAGTGACTTTCTTTTTATGCGTATTGTTTCTCAGTGTAAAAATTTGCATAAATTTTTGACAGTTCCTTAAAATATGATACAGCATAATTGTAGAGATTTTTTTACAGCATTCCTTTATCTTATCTTTTCCATTTTTTTCTCGGAATTTTTTTCGTTTCATTCATCAATTCTCAAATTTTCAAATTCCAAAAATCCAATTCATTCAATGCAATTCCCATTAGCGAATTTCTTAATAAACTCTAATTTCATTTCTAAACTAAATAATTAAAAAAAATCTAACACAACTATCTATTCATTAAATTTATTAATTTCTTCTTGAAAAAAAATGCAGATTTTTCAAAAAGAAAGAAAAAAATCCTTTTTGCAGCTAGAAATAAAGTGTGAAATATTTTGCAACCATAATGTTAGCAATATTTTTCCATCGTTAGGTGTTTAATGTTTGCGTCTTGTTCTTTTTTTATGTTGTTACATCATTGTATTTCACTTTTTTGAGACAGAATTTTATGGCAATATTGATGCGTGGATTGATTCATCGATATTCATAGCGATTGGCTATTGCAATAGATTTTCGATCGCTTTCAATATTGCCGATTCGTATAGCTACGAATGACGTCATTTGATTTTTTTTTTGGTGTTTTTTTGAGGGGTACAGAATGGTACTTAATTTTAGTAGCAATCGTGAAAGTCAATTTAGGTTTACTATAAATTTAGGATTTACTTGCTGTATTTGTGTGAATAAGATCCCAGCGATCGCATACTTCTAATTGTTCCAGGGGGAGGGGGGTTGATAGGTTGTTAAAATAGTAAGGGGTTTCCTTCTATTAAATGAAGGGAAAATATTTCTCCGCGGTTTTTGTTTTAGCAATCGTACCTTCAAGCTTACAAAGAATGAACCATTTTATCGGGACTTTACGACGAAAATATGTTTGTTTATTGAAAGTTTGGGGTGAGGAGATGGGAAGCGGAAGATTGGGGGTTCTTTCCATTTGGATTAATACTGCCGTTAGGATCGAATTTGTTCGTTTATTTCGGAATGTTCAAAAATTATTGCGTATGTCATTGATCCATTTGTGAAAAAAAAATAAAAAATGAAATGAAATGAAAAATGTTGTAACGTTTCTTTTATTTTACAGAATAGAAAAGTCAATAGTGATTTGATCAACGTTTATTTATTCAACTGTTACTGCATATTTCATTGCAAATCTTTTAGCTATTATTTCCAAATTCTCTACGAGAAATGATAGAGATTGAAAATTTGTATGAATGGCAAATTACAGTCAATTTATATTCATTGTTTAAGGTTGTCTTTGTTCGTGTGTTTAAGCGAGCGAGTTGATAAGCAATGTTACGAGTATCAGAAGCTGTATTGCGACGATCGTCGCAAATTCTGCGTGATGTAGCACGGTGTCAATCAACTGCTTCTATACCAGCACCTGAAGAAGTTCGCGTAAATCAACCTATATATACAAAGGTTTATTATTTTCAACTATCGCTTACCTTATCTTTTTTTTTTATTTTTTAAATATGCATTATATCTGTCATACAATCTGGTCGTGAAGCTTCTTTTTTTTTTTTTCGAATGCATTTCCTTCTCAATGCCACCATTACAAACTTCTAAGAGGGAAATGGTCATGCTTTGATAAAAGCTCCTCCTCAAAGATCCCCAGTCTCTTCGTTCATTGCGCTAGAAGAAAACGAGTTATGTTTGCATAGTCACATTCTTTTTCTGTGAAGGCGGAATATCCCCCTCCCCTCCAACTCTTCCCCATTTTGGGAAGTTCTCCCCTCTTTTCCCCCCATTTCTTCCCCATTTTGGGAAGTTCTTCACCTAAAAGATTTATTTAAAAAGATTGCCATATATAAAATATTGTTATTTTACAGTTATTCATCAATAACGAATGGAGAAATTCAGTGAGTGGGAAAACGTTCACAACGTACGATCCATCGACTTGCAATAAAATTGTCGAAATCCAAGAAGCGAATAAAGCAGATGTTGATATTGCAGTTAAGGTTCGAAATCATTTATATACACAAATATTTCTATAGTTTATTATGAAATGAAACATATTTCGTCTGAAAATTGGGAATTTCTGCAATTATTTTCTTATTTACAAAAATTAAAAGAAAACGTCATTTAGTTTTCAATGATAAAAGTTTAATTTATCAATTTGCACAATATTATAGCAGCTAAATTCTTTATCGATGTGCATTTGCAAGAGTTTTGTTTGATTTGAGAATTGGAATAGATTTGGTATATCAAATTGGGTAGGGAATATTTTTTATTTAGGAATTATTTTTAAAATCAGCCATAGTCAATTAGAAATCACTAGAACGTTAATGGGCAGGATAATCATTTGAAGAGTTAGCACGAGACGTACTTTTTTTGCATTTTCTTTATATCATTAACTATTTTTATGAGTTATTAAAATATAGTAAATATGCAAGATAATACTTTTATATGCAAATTAATTGTATGGTTCATAAAAAGTTCCTATAAAGGACAAATATTCCATAATCTTGCAACTGTCATAGTTTAGTATTGAAACATTTGGAAGCTGCTTCGATTTTATTTAGGCAGCACGCGAAGCTTTCAAGATTGGTTCACCATGGCGTCGAATGGATGCTTTCGACAGGGGTATACTTCTAAATCGATTGGCCGATCTCCTCGAGAGGGATCGAATCGTTCTAGCCGTTTGTTTTTCTTTTTTCTTTTTTTTTGATCTGTCAATAAATTACGCATTTTCATATGAATATAATTTTGCAATCATATGTCATAGATAACCGGATAGATCAAAATGGAAATTCGTATTTTTCTCGTTGTTTAAAACGTTTAAGTTTTTATTAGGATTTGTATATAATCAGATGAATATTGCAATATTTCGACGAAATGCAATATTTATATTGCATTTATTAGGATTGCAACATTTGCAATAATTTTATGTTAGGTGATTAGATGATTTCAGCTATTGACGTTAAATCTTCGCATATAAAATCAACATTTTTTTAAATGTTGCATTAATCGAATTTTTATAGAGTTTGGAGACACTTGACAATGGAAAACCCTATACGATTTCATATCTCACGGACCTTGGTCTATCGATTAAATGTTTGAGGTAAGCAGTTAGAATTTTAAGAATAAAAAGTAATGTACAAATGGCGTTTTGCCAGATTCCGCTCATGCGTTTTACGTTTTTACCGATTTACTTGATATTTGTAAAATTCTTCATATTTGAAAATTTGCCAAATTTTGAAAAAAAAAGTGAATTTTTGAAAATTTTACAAACATTTTTACCGTTATTTATAAGTGTAATGTTTATATAGACGATTAGCAAAACTATGCGCTAATAAATTGGTTTAGGCTACGATCGGCGACGTTATTGACAGCTGTAGCGCTTGCACAATGTTCATTTATTGTGCAGATAATCCGCCTACAATCATATATTTCTACCAATACAACAAGTTCCTTATAGTTTATTCACTTTCAATCAATCATAATTTGATAACCTAAACTGTGAAATTTTTATGCTGCGATTGTTTGAAAAGAAATTATTCGGCAAATTGCCAAATATGATCGTTTTACAGATATTATGCTGGTTGGGCTGATAAAAATCAAGGAAGAACGATACCAATTGCGGGTGATTTTTTTTGCTATACACGTCATGAACCTGTAGGCGTTGTTGGGCAAATTATTCCTGTAAGTTCTTTTTATTTAAATTTTTTTTTTCGAAATTTCATTCAGAATTTCTTATATTTATTAAAAATTCATTTTTTATGAGGTGATAGGAAATGGTCATCAATAGACCTTTGAATATATTATCGTCGTTCTATGAAATATTTTTTCCACGTTATGTTTAGAGGTATTGTTGGCCTTTTATGCGTTGCAATGCTGCCAATAATTTTTTTTTTTTATTCGTTGTTTGTGCAATTTCGGTTAGTGACAGATGTAGTCGTTGAATTGCAATAGGACTGCATAAAAGGAAGAGAAGATGGGGTTATTGAATTGGATTGAGATTGTTGGCTAATCCAAACTGTGATCGTAATGAAAACAAATACTCCCCCCTCCCTGAGCCCCCATCAAGTGATCTAACATACAGCTTTATCATTTTTATATAGATAATCTTGCATTGTTTATCATGCAATTTTTGAAATTGCTTATCAACAACTGTCTTATCTGCATATAAATATTGTATGGTGAACTGTTTCAATATATTTGATGCTCAAGGAGCTGTGAAAAGAGTGCTTCTAAAGAGTTTTAAGTATTCACATTAAATGAGATTCTAAATATTTTTCTTCTTTTAATGCAAATTTTCATCTATTTCAAAATTTTTGAATTTTTATTTATCACCTAATTTTGATGTTGTAGCATTATTGGAAATCGAATCGTCGACGATTATAATAGGCCTATGTCAAAAAAAAAATTTTTTTTGCAGTGGAATTTTCCTATGTTGATGTTGGCATGGAAATTGGGACCAGCACTTTGCACCGGAAATACGATCGTATTGAAGCCTGCTGAGCAGACTCCACTTACCGCGTTGCATGTTGCATCTCTTATCGCTGAGGTTTCACTACTATTTTTATTGTTGGCATGAAGTTCATCTAAATTCATCTAAAATGATGAAAAATTCGTTGAAATTTTTATTGGTCACTTTTTTCTTTCTGAAGAAAGCAAATGCATCAAAACGTTTAATAATCAATTCTACTTTAGCGTCTAAATGGAATATGTAAATTTCAATGAGATGATTTTTTTTCTTCGTTCAGAATATATTTCGAAACCGCTAATAATTGATTATTCTGATATTGTCATTGAGTTTTTTATTCACAGAAAAAAAATTCTTGACTTAAGCCTTAAATCTTTCAATTTTTTTTGGTGATTATTTGTTCATTTTCTTCAAAAAAATTTTTTTAAAAATCTTATCTCATCATATCTCCCTCATATTTTGAGTAATATTGAGTAATATCTTTTTTTGCGAAAAATTTTTGGAAGTTTTATAGAGTAATCAAAAATTTTTATGAGTATTTGATGATTGTATTTGCATATAACTTTCACTTTTGTCAAAACCGTATTAGACTTTACTATATGAATATCGGTTTAATTACCCAAGTTTGAGATAATACCGTACTTCAGCTTAGTTCCTCTATCGGCTCTGTGGCTTGAAAATAAATTTTGGACGAATGTGCAAATAGATCCATAGAATGAACTGCAAAATCCTTTAATATGCTGTCTTTGAAGTGATATGGCCGTTGTTTGAATTAGACTAGATAAAGCGTTTAATTACAGGCTGGATTTCCACCTGGTGTTGTTAATATACTACCTGGTTTTGGTCCAACTGCTGGACATGCGATATCATCACATAAAGATATCGATAAGGTGGCCTTCACTGGTTCAACGGAAATTGGCAGACGTATAATGAGTGCTGCAGCCGAAAGTAATCTCAAAAAGTAATATTGCTCTCCTTTTCTTTCATGTCCTTTCAAAATTATATTTTTTTTAATGAAATTGGAATATTTTTGTGAGGAAAAAACCGTTTTAGAATTTGAAAAAAAATAATCGATCTTGAATGAAGCGGGAAAAAATTTGAGAAAATAATACGATGAAAATTTGTTGAGGAAATATATTTCCTCGTTGGAATTTTTTCATTTGGAAAATTGCCAATTTTCATCGACTTTAATGAATATTGATTTAATTTATCTATTTTCAGTGTTTCTATTAGATATCTACATCGACAAAACAAATTTATTTTCAGGATCACATTGGAATTAGGTGGCAAAAGTCCAAATATCATATTTGCGGATTGTGATAGTAAGTAGCTAACAAGTTTTCCTTATGTAAAATGATTTCGATTTATTCACTTCAAATTTTCCTTTCTTTTAAGCTTTATTGCAATAAGAAATTAGTGGTGATAGGATACTGTATGTTTCGTGTACTTGCCTAATGCGGAAAATATAGTCTACCCATTAGGAAGTCGAAATTTGGTCTTCCAATTTTTAGGCCGATAAAAATTTTAAATGAAACTTGCTCCCAATATGACCATTCCATAAAATAAAAGACTATCTTATTGCCAGCTAGCTGAATATTAATAATGTTGATGATTTACTCATTCGATACAGTAAGTTATGACTAATTTTTTTGTTTATTTTTTCATTAACTTTTGCTAATATTGCTATATTGTTGCAAATTTCAGTAAAAGAGGCCATAAAGCAAGCGCATCATGGGATATTCTTTAATCAAGGTCAAACATGTTGTGCTGGTTCGAGAACTTTTGTTGAGGCTAAAATCTACGATGAATTTGTTGAACTCTCAAAAGAATTGGCGGAAAAGAAAATTGTTGGTGATCCATTCGATCTCAATACTGAACAAGGACCACAGGTGATTTTCATTGATTGTTTGATCTATAAAATATTTCCATTTTTCGTATTGAAACGATTCCACAAAGAGGGAGCCGAAAAGTGATAGTAATGTAAGGAAGGTTAAAGATTCCAGTCTTAGGTACTTCTTGAAGTTTTTGTTTTTATATTTCTCCGATGATAGTTTATTTCATGATTTTATGGCATTTTACATTATTTTTGCATGGGAATAAATTAGATTTACCCAATTGTATGAACAAATTGTTTCACTTAGCGTTATTCATGCCATTTTCTCTATAGTTTCTAAAAGACAGCGGATCGGTTGAGAATGAGCTTGAACTTGAGGTAATGAGCTTGAACTTGAGGTAACGGTTGATGGTTTTTTCGCGCCTCTTACCGATATTATGACCCTATGGGAACAGCTTCTCATAGCTATAAAAGATGTTGCTTGCAGATTGATGAAGCCCAAATGAATACTGTATTGAAATATATCGACATTGGTAAACGTGAGGGAGCACAACTCGTTGCTGGTGGTAAACGAACCAATGATAAGGGATACTTTGTAGAGCCGACCGTATTCGCTAAAGTGGAAGATCAAATGACCATTGCTCAGGAAGAAGTAAGTGCGCACATTTAAGGATATAATTTAAAACATTGAATATGTGGATCGATCAGTCGGTAATTAGGTATTACTTCCGGTAGAGTGGTCAGTTGTGCTTATGATTAAATGAGTGATTTTATTTTCCGATTGTATAATTTTTTTTCGTTTTCGGTAGATTAGGATGAAGATGAAAATTTTTCGATTTTTAATTAAAATACGTGAAAGCATTGAAGTATTGCATTAAAAAATGACAAATTTTTCCTTATTCTCTACTCTTATATTATTTATCAGCTTTATTTAGCACCATTTATTATCTTTTGGTTCTGTTATTGCCCGTTTTTAAGAAAGTTTAGATCAACAATTCTTTTATTATAGGAAACAATTATTTGCTTCACTTATTACTGAATAACGCCATCTCAGAGTATTGGATATAAGGAGAGGAGGGAGGTGATGGGGGGGGGGGGGGGGGGTTGGGATNGGGGTTGGGATACTGAAATATTTAATTTTTCTCAAATTCGCTAAAGCAGGTTCTTTTCGTACCTGTGTCCAGTTTACATCCCCGCCTCACGCTCATATGTGATGCTCATTATAGATATTCGGTCCCGTAATGAGTATATTGAAATTCGACAATATGGAAAATTTGATTGAAGTAGCAAATAATACAATATATGGACTTGCTGCTGCTGTCGTCACAAAAGATATCGACAAGGCATTACATGTGGCGAATAGAATCCGTGCTGGAACTGTTTGGTTTGTAAATTTGGCACTTTTCCAAATTTATTTGATTATAAAGGACAATTTTTTGAAAATTTTTGTCACTATTAATAAGCCGATTGCATAGAATACTATTTGTGCTGTATTTGTGGAAGTCAATTTTATACGCAACACAAATCTGACGCTTATTTTTTCCATAAAAATATAAAATTATGGTCGATATTAATGTTTTAAAAAAAATTGTATTATTCGTGTAGGTAAGGAAAAATTCTGATTGTTTATCATTACTGTTTAATTTGTTTACTATAAAGAAATTTTATTTCAGGGTCAATTGCTACAATGTTTTCGATGCGGCAGCTCCTTTTGGTGGTTGCAAATTATCTGGTGAATTTTATTATTACTATTTTTTTTTGATTTGAAATTTCACTTGAATAAATTTAAATTCTAATTCTATAAGAAGTTTCATTTTTCTTTTGTAATAGTTGATTTTTAAATTGAGAATTGCAAAAAAAACACTGAAATTTTCAATAAGTCTTTATTCCACTAGCCTCAATTATCTATTATTAAGATATTGAGGTAGTTTATGTAGCATTACACTCCACTCCAAGTTACTTCGACTTATACTTATCGTATATTTTTATTTGTGGATATATTTTGCCAATTATAAGGATACGTTTAAAAATAATTTAGAAATATCGCATTTTTTTAATTGAAAATAGTATTATACGATATGTCAATGTGATCATTTTTTCAATGCATCGAAAAAACCTTATGAATAAAAACCTTGAAAAGTTTCCAAAATTTCTTAAAAGAGTTCTTTTTTTCCACTAAAGTTCTTCACATTCAGAATTAAGTAGAAATAAGTAGCCGATATTATTGTTGACCATAGTTGAGCTTATAGAAA